>JAJTUV010000431.1:565000-976145 GCA_021653895.1 Mastomys natalensis
AAGCTGGTTGGTATCATTACTCTTCTTAGATAGATCTGGGAGCAGTGACAGGATTGTAGTCCGAATGGGAACAGACATGGGTAAGGGCTTTGCTGTGTACAGGGTGCTGAAGAGGTTGTGTGGACTCCTCTGAAGGGGTTCTGGGAAGTTCAGCAGACACCAGTGAGAAGGAACACATTGTTTCTTGAGGAAAGGGCTTTAGAACAATCAGGGTACCCGTGAACAGCCACCTGCCAACCTCCAGTGTGGAAGTTGGGAGAGGGCTCTGAAACTGGAAGTGTAGAGTCGAGAGACAGTGAGAAAAGAAGTGTGCATGCATCCATGGGTGTCTCTCCAGAGCTCCTCCAGGCAGGAGGCAGTTTATATAACCTCCTGCCAGGCTTGGTGCTCTTATCACCTCAGCAAGGCAGAGGACACTGCCTTCTTTGACTTCTTCGATTTCTTTGACTTCTGCAAAGCCTATGAAGGAGCTGTCCTCAGGAAGGCTCCCTAAGGCTGCGGTCTGCTCTCCCTGATTTAGCAGCTCTGCAGTGTCTGGGTGGAGAGACCTTAGTCCGTGGCCTTTGTGGACTTCATGTCTGTTGGTAGAGTCTCCCTGTATTCATGTTTTCTGGTCAACAGCTGACGCCTTCACTGACTCACCTTAAAATAGCACCAGTCAAACTGATAGCAAGCATCCTTCTTGAGGAAGGATGATGATGGAAGGGCTTTTCCTGAGCAGAGGTTAGACAGTCTGGTTTGAGTCCTTGCTGCTACTTGCTGGTGATGTGGTCACAGTCCAAACACAATCTCCCTGACCTGAAGTGTAGTTAGTCTCTGGTTTCATAAGGTACTTCTCATAGGCACCTTCTTGACAAAAGATGGCTTCTTTGGGGAATCTCAGTGGGTTGCTTGTTGTCATGCTTGTTAGAACTCTGTTGTCCAGCCAAGGATGTAGTAGCTCAATTGGTGCAGTGCTTGCTTAGCACACACAAAGTCCTAGGTTTGATCCCCAGCACTGCATAAAAGAGGCATGGTAGCATATACCTCTCATTCTAGTACCTGGAAGTTAGAGGCAAGAGGATCGGACATTCAGATTCAACCTTGAGTCTGTAGGGAGTCTGACTGACTCACCATCTCTGTGTAGTGTATGTTGCCTACCAAACTTTCCCAAACCATAAGACTTCGGATCAGAGAGAAAGGAGGGAGTCAAATCAACAAGTTCTCTGGGCCTCATGCCTGTGTGGGAGGATTCTTACTGTCTTTGTCACTGTTTCCAGTTGTTATGGAGGTTCTGGTGTGCATGTGTGTGTATGTGTATAAATATACACGTGTGCATTCCTATGCACATACAAGAGTGTATCAAGGTATAATTTTCTAGTTTTCTCCCATAGCCAGAAACAGTTGCAGAGCATTTATTGAGGTACCCCCATAAGTGTATGTGAGCTTTCTTTGTTAAATGACAGAATAAGACCAGCCATTCACACAGACCTAGCTGGTCCTCAGAGAACACAGAGGATGATGCTCTTGCCCTCGCGGAGTTCCTGTTCTAACCTGGTGAGAAAGACATTTACACAGATGTGCACAGTTAGCCCACAGTGCAGTGCATGTCAGCACATGGTCAGAGACATTCGAAGTGAGGGGAGAGGGAGGACTGGTGAGGGCAAGGAGTGTGCCTATTTAATAACAGAAATGTCAAAGCAAACCTGGCAGATAAATGCTGTTTGCCTGGAGCCCTGAGGAAGTGCAGTGCAAACTAGACAGGGATCCGATGGTGGGGAAGGCATTCCAGGTGCACTCCGGGTGGGAGAAGCAATAAGGGAAAATTCCTGACAGAGGAACCTGCCGTGCACGTTAGGACTCTGGGAGGTTGTGTGGCTAGAGTCTGAAGACAGTGGCTGCTTCTAGTGACTGGACAGGAGAACTCCGGTCCTGGACCTATCCATCTCCTATGCCCCTAATTCTTGTTATCAAGTCCTTAAAGTCAAGGACCACGGTTCCCACTGAGATGCAGATGGACCCTAGACACTGGGATAGGACAGGAAGCAGATCATCCCCTAGATCTAGAAAGGAACTTTTATTTGTTATAGTGTTGCCTTTGGCTTGGCGAGACCTGCATTATATCTCCCGCTTCTAGTCTTATGATTGAAACCAAGGACTGTGGGGACTCTTTATGGTAGCAGTAGCATACTCATACTGTCATTTTGAAGTCTGGCCTTCTCCTTACACTAAAAGTTTGCTAAACTCTGCATCTGCTCAGATGTTGAGCCTCTGATGGAGGAAAAAAGAAGGCCCTTTGCCTCCCTCCTAGTCTTGCTATGCACCACTGGTAATGGTGTCTAAGATGGAAGAACCTACTTCTGTATCAGGCTGGAATGCTGTCTGCTGGCATAGCTCACAACAAATGGGACCTCCCTCAGAAGGGAGCAACCATTATGCAGAAGGATCATAGGTAGAACTCAACACACACACACACACACACACACACACACACACACATACACACACACACACACATGATTTCTGATGCTGGGTACTGTATATTTCTTCTTTGAAAGATAAGAGATCCATTATTACTGGTGCATTGAGAAAGGAAATAAATGAGGCAAAGATCAACTCAAAGAGAACGTTCCAAAAAAGAAGACAAGGAAAGTTAAAAGAATAAGAGGCATGCCTCACTGGCCTCTTCAGTTAAGGGAGGCTCTGTAAGGAGACTCCTTGGCAGGGTGTGCTACCCTGGCTGTCCTGGATTGGGAACCCCAGGGTTAACTGGTCCAGGGGAAGGCAGGGTGAGAGTGGGTCTGAACAGCAGCCAGCTACTCCAGGTGTCCTGACCTGCTGTTCTTTGTCCCTGGAACTCATCTAATGGTGCTGTGCACAAACCACCCAAATAGCCATTCCCTTTTATGGAGACACTAGGCTTTACAGAGGCTGGTCTCACCTCTAGATCATGTCACACCTAGTGGCCAGGTTGATACCAAAGCCAACTCTTTTGGGTCTCTCTGCCCACCACAGAACTGATGGGTGTTTGTCAGAAGTGCTATATGAGGCCAGTCCCATCAGGAAGTAGGTTTCTTTCCATTTCTGTCATTTTTAAGTTTTCTTGCTTCTTCCAAAATGCTCATTTAAGAGACATAAAACTTGAACCCACTTTCCCTCTCACTCTGTCTCTACCTTCTTTTCAATAGTGGAGCCCATTAGCTGTTATGGGCATGGGCTTTGGAGTCTGAGAACCTCCATTTGACCATCTGTAAAATGGGCTTAATACTAATCAACAGTTTATAGCAGCCAAGAGACTGAAAAGGCAAGTATCCAGAATACTGTGCAATATTTAGATAGAAGCTGTTACAAATAATATTGTTTTGATACCTTATTAGTATAGGAAGGAGGATGGCTCCTCAGGTCTCAGAGTTGTAAGCAAACAACTTGGGGATGCATTGAGGGGGCGGTCAGGATGTTTATTCTGACTAGATAGGGAGAAAGTCCTCACCTGAGGCCAGGTTACCACGGACTCCCAAGTGGGGCAGGTCCAAGGAGCTTGCTAGCTTTGGAACAAGGTTCACAAAACCATGTATGTATTACGTCCCCTACCTGCCTGGAAGGCAGCCTGCCGGAGATGTTTCCGGCAAGGGTTCCAGGCTCACTGACAGAGCTGAGCCCGGGCTCACTCACTGTAAGACTCACAAAGTATCCGCAGCCTTCTCCTTCACTGTCTCCATTACATAAAAATTTTCCATGCAAGTAATTGCAGAATGGGGTAACAAGGAGATAATAGGGGAGGTAATTGTGGATAAATCAGCTTGATTACGCTCTTTCCCCAAACTTGATTACCTAAATTCGCAATGCTGTACAAAAAATCTTAGAAGCCAATTAAGACCTTCCAGTAAGGACTGCAGATTCTGGGGAAATCTCTCCTAAGTCCAGCAGGTCTGACAACAAGTGGAGAATGGTGAGAACAAAGCTGTTGCTTCTGGGCTTTGTATTTCTGGGTGAGCAAGGGAGTGGTGCCGTGGTACTTACAGCAGGGTAATTACATGTCCAGGTGGGAAGGCGACTCCTCTGTGGACTTGGCATATAGTATGTTAGACGTCCTCTGGTATTTCACACTGGGCTTTCTGACTGGCAGCCAATCTAGGGAGGGAAATCTGGCAACCTGCTCCTAGTTCTGGTAGAAATACCATGCTCTTATTTGGGGCTCATTTCCCAAGTTTAATAGGAAACCTTTGGGTCCACAGTTAGAGGCCCAAAGACAGTTAGAGGTCCAATCCAAGCGGACAGTGGGAACCTAGGGATTCCTAGAGGAGCCCCCTGTAAGATTTAATTTTTCAAAGCTTACTTTTAATGATGGTTTTTAAATGCTTTAACCTCCCTCTAGCCCACCACCCACCAGAGGTAGTGGAAAAGAAAGGATATGGGAGAAGTGGACCTGTTTAGAAATGGTTCTTTGTAGCAGATCCTATCTTCATTGTCAGGAAATCAGCACTTCAGTTCACAGGTCAGTAGCAGTAGCCCAATCCACTCACCAACAGTGCAGTTTGGTAGTGTCGGGATAGCAGCAGCAGTGGTACCACCTAGCAGGAACAGCCAAGCCTCAGCCAAATCAGGAGGAACCAGGACCAACAGGAATGCCAGGAGTTCTCTGCTGTGCATCTCTTAGCAAAGTGAAGATCAGTGAAGATATGGGACCGAGAAGTGTTGCACAGCTAGCTCTTAAGCAAGCCCATCTCAAAATCAGTTGGGTCCTATTTACGCTATTTACATTCCCTCCAAACATCACGTGTCCTCCATGGGTCTTGTCTTACCATGTGTCTTGCCTTAGCACGTGAGTCTGTCTTAGCAAAACTCCATGAGTCGGTATCAACTGACATCACTCTGCCAATCGGTTCGAGTCTGGGGAAGCAGCACAAAGCTGCAGCATACCACCAGAAGTTTTTCAGTGCATTTCTCTCTATGGAGTCCCGATGGATGGAGCTCAACTATGCCATGTAGGGCTGACCAATACATGCGTGTAGTTAGCAAAGAATCCTTCTTCATGTGTCCTTTCACGTGCTTGCTTTAGCAGAATATCCTCTAGCCTCTCACCTGTGTCTGCTTCAGGAAAATATTCCTTCATGGGTTTGCCCCAGCAAAACACCATCCGACACAACTGACATTTCAAAGGACCCTTAAGTTTCTACTTCATCCCCTGTGAATAGGGAACCTAGAGATGCATAGGAACAATCCCTGTAAATCAGGTCTCCCTGGAGCAGAGGTGGTCTCTATGGAATAAAAGTCAGGTCACTAGATAGCCTCATGGGGGTGATGTTATTCATGAGAGCCTGGAGGGAGGGGGATAGAGCTGAGAAAGAAAAAATGGGCAGAGAGATGAACAAAGAACAGGAGGATCCTAAGGAGCTCAGTATCAATGCTGACCCCTACGAGTGGGACCCTAGCTTGTGAAGTGACTGTTTATTATGTATTGGTGCATGGGTGAGCATTATCATATACTAAACTAAGGAAAGAGTAGGTGAAGGGCAGACAACAGCTCTTCTCTAAACTTGCTTCCTGTGTGAGGATTGTTGTACCTGCTGGAACTCTTTTTACAGATAATAAACCAAGACACACGGAGTGAAATGATTTGGTCAAGGTCCAGCCCAAGGAGGTGGATCTCAGAGCCTAGAGGCTTTGCCCTTTAATATGTTTTTATATTTCAAGTGAGTGTATGAGTTTCTAAGTAGTATAATGTCCATTTCACTATCCAAGAATAACAGCATGGACAGGTGGGTGGCTTTCAAGTAGAAACAAGGTAGCCACGGGGTGAGTTAGGGCAAGTTCGCTCTCAGAGCTCGGGTCTGCATCCTCATGTTGCCTGCAGACTTCTGGTCACCCTACAGTGTCCCCTCATGCTTTCAAGCTGTTACATTCAGCCCACCCATTGCCTCTTCTGCTCTTCAACTACATTTCCAAAGACCCAGTTTGCTTCTGTTAGTTTAATGCCTAAGCAGGTCAGTAAACCTCTTCGAACCTCAGCTTCTCTCTCTGGAAAATGGAGATAACTGCCTAGTTTTCACTTGTGAGGAGAGACTGAGGTAAGATGTCAGGGATGTCTAGCAGAGTCAGCAGATGATCATCTGATCCCCGACTTCTGTTGCCCCCCTCATGCATTTCCCCTTCTAGATGTCTCTGCTGAGACTCATTTACTACAGGAATAATGAGGGGTGTGAAGTGACTAATTTATCAAACCTGGTTCTCAGAGCTCAGTGGGCCAGTGTTCTTTGCCTGGGACACGGGAGATCACTTTTCATGCAGCCGTCACAATCAAGAAGTGGAGACCAGTGAGTGCTGGTGCCCACTATTCTGTCTGGGATTTCAGGCTGGAGTGGTGCCAGACACATTCAGGGTGAGCTTTTCCTCTCCAGTAAACTTTCCTGGAAATGCCCTCAGAGACTGGCCCAGAAGTGTTTCCATGGTGATGTTTCCCTGTCAGGTTGAAAAATAGGATTAACTACCACAGAAGCCCACCTGTCTGCCCCTAAACACACTTCCTATGATAGGAGGTCTCCAACTCAAATGGGGCAGACATTTACCTTGTGTACAATAGGGCAGCTGCTTCTGTTGAGGTAGAGGGGTGCAGACCCAAGGTAATCAGACCAGATTCTTTAACAAAAGCCAGAACTTCAAGTTTTGATGTACAAACTCCAGTTTTCAGATATTGGCCATGAACTGCATTTTTGATAACACTGAGAAGCCTAAACTCAATCTAGCAGCAGGCTGTATCCAGGCAGCTAGCCAGCAGCCTCCAACTAAAACTCATGCAGCAGAGGACTGCTTCTTTACAGAGACAGCTGTCATGGACTCATTTCTTAAGGCACTGATTCATCAGATGTTTACTGACCACCTACAATGTGCCAGGCATTGTACAAAAAGCCAGTGGTGCAGCCAAATCAAAAGCAGATCATGAGCTGGAGAGATGGCTTCATGATTCTTAGTATCCACATGGAGGGTCACACCTATCTATAACTTCAGTTCCAAGGGAGTTCAGGGGATCTGATATCTTCTGGCTCCATGTGCTACACATACATACATACATACATACATACATACATACATAACGAACATATACAAAGGCAAACACTCATACACACAAGATAACAAGAGATCTTCAAAAGCAGGTTTAAAAAAAATCCAAGTTATCTATTTAAAACTACTCTTACCCTACCCCCCACCACCACCCCATGGCTCTGAATCTTTGCAGCAATGACAATGGCTTGTGATTTCCTATCCTTTTTGGAAGACTTCAAGTGAGCAGTTTAATCATCCATAGAGCTAGTCAACAGGCAGCCATTGCTGAGCCCTGGCTCAGACTCTGGATCACAGATACCAGCAAGGTGATGTCTCCAGGTGTGCTCCGTCAAGGTTCTCAGGCTCATAGCTCCTTTTCACATCACACTGAAGAGTTGATGAGGGACACTGAAGAGTTGATGGTGAGTTTTTTGGTGAGGGACAAGTATGAGTTCTCCTTCCTACTAAAAACTACAAGTGTGGATATTTCTCAGGTAGAGGAGTTGGTTCACAGGGCTTATTAACACTTGCTTGTTATAACCTTGTGGTCCTGCCCAATCCTCCAATGGGATTATGAGCAGTCCCCAGGACTGGCCCCTTTGCTCTATAGGTGTTCCATTTTCTGCATTTACCAGCCCATCCAAAAACCATGCTAGGAGAACACAGCCTTAAACTTCCTATGGGCAGAGAAAGCTGATAAGTCTAGAGAGATGCTAAAGCTGAGGACATGAGGGTGTTGATATCAGGGTCCTTGGGAGAGATGTTGGGGTAGCAATATGAAGACCTAATGCCCCTACACTGCTGCCAATGGTCTCAGGAGAATTCTGTTACAGTGGAGGGAATTCTCAGATAAGCCACCCAGTCCCCTGGGTGCACTCTGCTGGTGTTTTAATTAAGTTGGGCTCAGAATCCCTTTAAAGTGGTTTTGTCTTCACCATGTCCCCCTGACTGCTGAATGGAGTTCCCTCTTGCTCAGAGTTCTGTCTTGTGTAGTGGCCTTTCCTGTGATCATGCTGGGGCCTGTTCAAGGAGTATTTGTACAATGTCCCAGTGTGTTTTAAGGTTTGTCTGAATTCTTAAAGATCCCCACATGATACAGGAATGATACTTTGTTCAGAGTTATTGGAGATTGAGGTCTCTTGGAAGGAAATAGTTTTCTCCCTTGTCTGTCTCCTGTTAGGTCTTTCTTTGGTGTTCTGCTCTCCCGGTCTTCATACACAGCTAGGTGGTTCAAACATCCTCCCTCGTTGGGAAACCTGTTGGTCTCAGAGGGAAATTCTGCCTGGAGGTCTCTCTGCTCTGGTCCGACTGAAGTAGGAATCCCAGCCTGCTTCTGCTGGGCTGAGGTCCAGCTCTGGGAAAGTGATTCTACAGGTTTCTATATCTTGTAAACCCATTGGCCTGGGTGTCCCTCAGACATCTGCCACCAGGTGGCTCACTTTGCCAGCCCCTCCTCACTCTGGGTTCTTAGGTGCTCCTTCTGAACATCCACACAGCTTCCAAGCTCTGGGGGAGGGGAACTCCTCAGCTTCACCCAGATTCCAGAGCTCTTGTTTGTGTTTTTCGTTTCTTCTTCTGTGCTGTGGCGCAGTGAGTGAGCTTTGGGTCATGTGGACGCCAGAATGTTCATGTCAGGTCTCTTCTTCAGTGGTTCTCCACATTGTATTTTGAGACAGGGTCTCTCACTATTCTTGAAACTCACTGATTTTTGTTCTAGACTGGATGGGCAGTAAGCCCTGAGTATCCTCCTGTCTCTGCCTCCCTGGCTCTGGAATTTTAAGCTTGGTTAACTATGTTCATTGTTTTGTTTTGTTGTTTTTTTTGTTTTGTTTTGTTTTTGTTATGGGTTCTGGAGATCAAATTCAGGTCCCATCCCTACACACCAAACACTTTCCTAGGCAGAACCTAGATTGTTTAAGGTGACTCATTTTGCACTTGGCCCTGCATCTTTCTGGCTCCCCTTTCCCCTTCTGGTCTTCTCTTTCTGCCATCTTTCTCCTTTTTTTGGCTTTTCTTTTCCTTTTTTTCTGTTTCCCTTTGAATTATCATATCATACTTGAAGTGCAACTGGAACTAAATACTTCCCAAGAGCAAGCTGTTGCTCTGACAGATATCAACACTCTATGAAACATTGTTGAGCAGGTCTGGCGGCACATGCCTGTGACTGCAGCACTTAGGAGGTAGAAACAGGAGGGTCAGGAGTTCAAACTCATCCTTCATATATACCATGTTTGGGCTGAGCAGGGTGGCCCAGTGCTGAGCCAAGTCCACTCTGCCTTTCTCCCCCTAGTTCTTGTGGTGAGTGGAACCACTGCTTCCATTTACAAGGAGGATAAGAGGGTAAGCCCCTTGCCCAAAGTCACATGGGGAGTAAGTGGCAAGAACGGTGTGCAAGCTTTCAGTTTCAGAAGTCCAGCTCCTTGCATTGTCTTTAGTGACTCTTCTTCTCCGCAGGCTCTCCTTCAACTTAATTTCTTTCTTTTGAGTCAGAGACCTACTATGTAGGCCAGGCTGGCTTCAATCTCGAAATCTTCCTGCCTTGGCCTCTCGAGTACTGGGATTACAGATGTGTGCCAGCCATCATGCCCACTACTCACCCTCCGCCTCTGAAATGCCATTTCTAGACTTTCCTGGGCCAATGTTTTCTTCTGAAACATTTCAGGCATTGAGAACAAGCAAAGAGTAGGATGATCCCCACGTGCTCCAGTTAGAGTTGGCAGTTGTCAATATTCATCACGTTCACCTCACACCTGGGTGTGTGTTTTTCTAAACACCCGCAGATGAACTGCTGACACTTCAAGCTCCTGAGTTCCCTGAAAGCTTCAGGTGCTTTTGCAAATCAAGTGTTCTTCCACATGCCCCTGTCCTCACTGCAGTGAAGGACACCAGTCCTTCCTTTGACAATAATGTCCAGTGCAGTCTCCCATCTCTTGGTTTTCCCTAGTCATCTTCAAGGCTAAGAGCTATACTGTTTTTTAATTAAATTAAAATTTTTTACTTATTTATTTTATATCCCGATCACTGTCCCCCTCCTGGTAACCCCCTCCCACAATTCTTCTCCCATTCCACAGTCTACAATTTTTAAACCTGGGACCTTCCAATCTACAATACTGTTGTATTTAGGTGTAGGAGGAGCTAAGGTGGGAGGAGTTAGGAGAGGAAGAGGAGGAGTAAGGAGGAGAGGAGGAAAAGGAATTGGAGGAGCTAGGCGACAGGAGAGGAGAACAAGAGGGAAAGGAGATGGAGGCAGATGTTCATTATCTGTAGCAGTCAAAGGTAGTTAGTATATCTAGTTTGGGTATTGGGGGTTACACTTCTGATTGTATGGGTATCTTTTTACTGATCATTATCAAATATATAAGCTTTGATTAATCTTTAAGCATTAGAGTCTCATCTTTCTACTGAGCCCACATGGATGGTGGGATGGCCTGGGCAATGCCCAGCCTTGCAGAGACAGCATGGGAGATTGAGCCATCTCCCATGCTGACATCTCATGGGTGGCAGGGCTGGTGTTTCTAGTTGGCCATCTCTAGCTGCAGCACGCACATGACCTTCGGCCCAGAAACATGGCGGCTGGGCTAGGCAGAGCCACTGCAGCTTAGATAGTGGCCTGAGCAGAGGCTGATTTAAATAATTACTTCAACAAATTGGCCCCAACATGGGGTGCCAATTTGTTGCAGTAAATCTCCGACCCAAATAAGACCAGTCAAGGAAAACACAACTCAATAATTATGGATATAAACTTCACGCATAGATTGGGTAGGTTTACCATTACACTACTTTATTCTCCAGCTATGAGATCCCTTATAACTTGCGGTTTTTCCAGGCCCATGCTTCTCCTCCATTGTCCTTCCACCTCCTGCCCTCCGTCAACTTCCTCCTCCTTCGACTTCCTCTTCCATCACTTCCTCTTTCTCTCTCTTCCCCTAAGCCTTTTTCTCCACCTCCCCTTCTACTGCCCAATCACTGGCTCTAGCCTTTATTTTACAAATTTAATTGGACAGAAGGTTCACAAGAAGTCACCTGTGTACAAACTCACTCCTCTTCTGCTGCCCCTCCTAGGAAAGTGGACCTAGCATCAAAATACAAGGCGGGGCTATCCACAACATTTAGGCGTGTTTTTTTTAGTTTTTGGTCTTTGGTCACTGAGCTCTGAGCTATTACTTCTACTTTTTTCCTGTGCTCATCTTACTGTTCCATGTCTGGTTTGTTTTTGTCCCTGTTGGGTCTAAATCTTGATGAGTTTGGGGTTTATGTGCCTGGGGAGAATGTTCAATGGGAAGCTATATTAGCATCAAAACTGTTCTGAGAAAACGAGTAACAAAACCAGCCTAAGGACAGCAGGGTCTATCTTAGCTCATGCTCTGAGGGGCTGCAGCACATCCTGTAGGAAAACATGGAGGTGGGTGTGTAAAGCACCTAGCCACAGTGTGTCTACAAGACATGGAGGTGGGTGTGTAAAGCACTTAGCCACAGTATGTCTATAAGACATGGAGGTGGGTTGTGCAACACCTAGCCACAGTTGTCTACAAGACATGGAGGTGGGTGTGTAAAGCACCTAGCCACAGTGTGTCTACAGTCAGCAAGCAGAAAGAGAGGAAAGCACATGCTCAGCTCATTTTCTCCTCTTCCTTTTTATTTAGCTCTGGACTCCAGTGCATGGGATGCTGCAACCTGTATTCAGGGCATTTCTTCTCTGCAGTTAAACCTCTCTGAAAACTCCTTTAGATACACCCAGAGTCATGACTCCTAGAGATTCCAAGTCCAGTCAGGTTGACAATGATGGTGCCATGAACATACTTCTTTTCACATTGAGTTGGAGGTGTAGAAAGAGCAGTCCTTGGGCCAACTATCAGTGACACAGAGAGGGAATGGCCATCAGTGGGCTTCCAGGATCTGAAGAAGAGTTACATTAGCAGTGTTGTTCACTCATGCAGCTTGTTTCTGGTCCATTCTCTTCTGGTCCTTCCATCTCCCACACCTAAGAGCTAGACAGATGAACAACATATTCTGGCCTAGACCATATATTCTGCCACTGGCTGCTCCTTACTCCATTCTATGCGGTGTGCTTAGGAGAACATAGTCGAGGGGTACATATGTTACTTGTACACTATCCACCAGTATGGAAGGAGGGATTCCTAATGTGAGGATTTAGAGAGTTGGGGGAGGGAATTCTGATTTTAGGTTTTGAGAATAACCACAGAAGATGTATAACTCTGGACAAGGTTTATGTGTCATAGAGACTCACATCCAGGAAGAGGACAGTACATGCTGTGAAAGGCCAGCCAACAACAGTGTCAATGGGCAGGGACTGGATCATGTTCCCGAAGGAGAGCTGAATATAGACTGACAGGAACTATGATTCCAGATTCAGGAATAAGCAGGAACTATCTGGCTGCTTACATGGACAATTTTTTATTTTTATTTTTATTTTATTTTTTGTCCAGGAGACATTAGATATTATTCCTGGAAGCAGAGTAAGAGACAGACTTGTGATAAGGATTTCTAAAACCCTTCTGGTGTCAAGTGTTGTGCTCAGTCATGCCGTTAAGTCTTGATTATACTTTCCACTGTCCAAATGTCACACCCATAAGCCGACTCATTTCATACATATGCCAACTATCCGAAGTAGATGCTGCACTCAGAATCACCTCATAGATGAGGAAAACAAGGCTCGAGAGATGAGGAGCCTGAGATCACATGGCTGATTGGAGAAGAATGGATATACAAGGCAGCCATTCATCCCCAGAGTCTGTAGCCTCAGCTAAACAGGGCGCATGTTTAGAGTGAGGGGTGAAGTATGTGTCCTGGCTTTGGTATGAGCACCACTTACATCTGTGAAGTCACTTCCTGTACTTCTGCTGGGAGGCTGATCTCAGAACAAAAGGAAAGGGTACCGCCTGGAGCTGGTCTTCACTGGTCTAGAGAAGATGGCACTGATACAGTTCTCCACACCTGAGTGAGGGCAGGCTATTTGACTAAATCACCTGCTTCAAGGGAGACCACTTTCCAAGTGACAAATGGAAAGGCATTGGTGGGAATGATGGCTTGAGTCTCATTTTCTACTCCTAGTCGTTCCCAACCTGTGGGTCACAATCCTGTTGGTAAACCTCTATCTCCAAAACTATTTACATCATGATTCATAACAATAGCAAAATTAAAGTTAGGAAATAGCAATGAAAATAACTTTATGGTTGAGAGTCATTACAACATGAGGTACTGTATTAAAAGGCCGAATCACTAGGAAGGTTGAGAATCACTGTTCTAGATCCTTCCTGTACTTCTAGATCTCTCACTCCACCCCCAGTAAACACAGAAACTGCCCTCTGCATGAACCTGTCCTGCCAGTCACACACAGTGAGGCTGGAGACCAGTGTGCAGGAGACATAGGGAGGAATGAGAGCCTGGATTCCTTAAGCTTGCAGTATATGCCCCAAGGAATAGTGGGTACTGAAGGGCTGAGCTGTGTGGACTGTCAGTGAGATGGCTCCATGAGCACAGTCACTCACCAAGTCAGGCTGATGATGACCTGAGAGAATCAACTCCTGGACTGTCCTCTGACCTCTGACCTCTGCACTCACACCATGGCATTCATGTACTAACAACAACAACAACAATAAATAATTATATTATTATTCTTATTACTATTATTATTATTATAGTAGTAGTAGTAGTAGTTATAGAGGAGTAGTAGAGCAGTAGTAACAACCCATTTACCCATTTTTAAAATCTGCATGGACCTAAACAGGTATCCCATGTCTTGTAGCTTCAGTGTCCTTGGTTCTGATCTGAACAATCAGTTCTCACCCAGAGTTCGTTTTGAAGATTACTGAAGTTACTTTGGAGAATGCTAAGTGCAGTGCTTGGCACAGGACAGTGTCCAGTGTACTGATTAGTTCTGCTTGTGATTCTAATTGGTACTTTTGTACCTGGGGGTCTCCAAGGATTCAGACTCAAAGGAAGACCCATCTGGAGTCTGGCTGCAGGTTTACTGGTGCAGTGATAACCCATCAATATGTTCTCTCCACAACTGCCTTCCATCCCTTGTTCCCAGGACTAATGAAAACTCTGATAGGCCTACTCTCAGCAGGTGTGGAGCTGCCAGCCTCTTCGGATGGCCACATTTGATGTCTGTTTGTAAGGCCCACTGGAGAGCAAGAATCAATCTCCCAATTAGGAAACAGGTTTCGGTGTTGGCTCTCACCTGCAAAGCCCTTTTAGCATGCATCGGTCTTTCCCTTTTAGATCTCAAGGTTTGAAAACAGATTTCCAGGACACTCTTGGATCATTAAGTGACCAAAGTCAAGTGGTGGCTGTTACCATTCTTCTGTCTGAGTCCCTTTCCAACACACAGTCCCACTGTCTTCAGGAGGACCTTAAAGAAGGAGGCCAGTCTCAAACCCAGTCGTCCTCCCATGGAAATCACTGCTGTTCACACTGGGAATTTTAGGACTCCAGTCCAGACCCTAACATTTATTGCTATGAATAAAATATTCACTGTGGCCATAGAAGGTGAGGTCTCTTGAGGATTGAGGGGAATGTCGAAGTGGAAACTTCTGGTTTCTTAACAACTCAATTGTGTCACATGATGTTTTTCTGGAAGCTGTCTTGTGAAAGGGCATGTGATGTTTAGAAAGAATATAAATGGAACCCCTCAAACAATGTGAGGATGCTTTTGCATTGCTATGCAGTGCAACACTTGACTTCTTCACTGGTATTCATTGGTCTTCACTGGTCTTTGCTGGTTTTTGCTGGTCTTCACTTCATAGAGAGAAAGGCACCAAAGAACGCCTTGTGGTACTCTGGCTGATCTAGCCACTTCAGTTGACTTGTGCCAGTTTGGCGGAGTCTTGCTGTTTCTGTTGGAAGGAGTAGCCACTACTGATTCATGTTTAGCGTTTACTATGGAACTGGACTGCTGGTATCTTGACAACAAAGAGGGGAATTGCCCCAAGGAACTACTTCTAAACAGATCCATAACCCCCTTTTCCTACTAACCTTCTTTCTCCTCTGTTTGATTGGCTAGAAAGGAGGTTGAAGCATTTAAGAACCCTAAGTAAAGTAGGTTTTGACAACTCTAAGCCTGCAGGATGTGAAATCTCAGGAAAGGTTAAATGACTCTTCTCATGCTGCCTAACAGGCAAGTGCTGAGTCAGAGATTTGAACCAAGTCAATGATCTGGCAAGCTCATATTTCTGTATAATTGGAGTAGAAATTAATGGTGGGGAAAGGATGGAGGAATTCCTTCTAAGCGTATGATTCTTACTATCCTCAAGCATCCTTTTCTTGGGAGTGGACAAACATTGGAAAATCTATGTGTTTATTGGCTGATAAGGAGAGAGAGCTTTGATAATTTGTGTTTAAAGAGGCATTAGTATTCCTTGGTCTGGAACATGCTATTTCTAAATTCTACTAGTGATTTATTGAAATGGACTGTTCTTCTGGTTCCCAGTTGTCATACTCAATGAAATATCCCTGAGGAACCAGGGAATGGGTCTGGCTTGTGTGCCGTGTGTGTGTGTGTGTGTGTGTGTGTGTGTGTGTGAGAGAGAGAGAGAGAGAGAGAGAGAGAGAGGAGAGAGAGAGAGAGAGGCACAGAGAGAGAGAGACAGAGACAGAGAGACAGAGAGAGACAGAGACAGAGAACAGAGAGAGAGACAGAGAGAGAGATGAGTAGATGTGAGATTGTGGATTAGGGACAAATCTTGTGCTGTCTAGACTCTGGCCTCATCTGGGATCCTCTACAGGTGGCCAACCTTTAGAAGAGCTTAGAGAGGCCACAGTGGTGGTGTATATCCCCCCAGAATTGCACCTGCTGCTTGGAGAAGAATCATGTAACCTAAGGAAGAAGGCAGGAGGAGGACGGGTGAAGGTCCACCCAGAGGAAATGTGTTTAGTTTCTGTTGCTTGGCATTGACCTTACTTTTTTTTGCCTTAGAGTTTTGCCTGTTTTTCATTTGTTGTCATTAGCTCTTCTGTCTCTTTTCTATTCAGTAAATGATAGCGGATTCTCTGCATCTTAAAACACTGCATGCTTTTTCATGCTTCCCTCTCACTTAAATCAGCTTTGACATATTTGGATTGTGCATCCTGTATATGTGTATGTGTGTGTGAGAGAGATGTACTTATGGGAAATTTAAACAAATACTCTGTGCATGAACTATGCATGAGTCAAGGAGAGAATTTCTGAGCATAAGATTAGGATCGTGTCTGTAAAAACATATTCCGTGATATTTTCTGTGCTCTTCAAATTGTCATGAGAAGCTAGGGAAAACCATTCCCCTTTGCCAAGAGGAAAGTAAAGCATGTGTAGACTCAGAGGACAGTCCCTCTCCAGCAGCAGGGAAGCCAGAGCATGCTTCAGGTTTTGCCCAGCAAGTCACTTGATTTTTGACAGTCAGTTTTCATGAAAGAAAATGATACATTTGCACATTTATTTTAGCCTTTAATAATATCTGTTTACTTTTGTAACAGTAGTAGAAACATCTTGACTTGCATAGTTCAGACATTTTAATTTTGCATGAACCCGAGGTTGACATAGTTAACAGCTTATGCATGCTTACAGTGAAGGAAGACTTCATTATCTGAAGGTTAGATTGATACCCGTTGCTGACCCTGGGCTTATTGGGGACAATAAATATAATGTTGCAACTTTATCTAACCAGTCTTACTGTATAACATTGTTTTCTTGGAAGAGATGAGTAACTGACCCCCATGACCTGCTGGACTTCTGCACTTCCTTCTGGTACAGGATTCTTCCATTTCTGTTCAATTTTTTTTTTTGCCATCAGACTTAAGGAAGCTTTAGGAATCTTACTCTAGCATAAAGATTACTGTGGTGCACAGTGAAGATGTAGACATTGATCCATGCCATCTGGGATGCAGAGGCCCCTGTGTTACACACATGCTTACTTCAGATCTTTGTTCCAACTGAGCCAGGGAAGTGGCATTCAAAATGGAGGCCCCTGGTCCCATCCTTTGTCTGATGGCTGGCCCTGGCAGAGTTTTGGGGCATTAAGATGTTGTCATCTGTGTTATATGAATTTGAGATACAAGTAAACTAAATAATTTTATACACCTGCCAGGGTCAAAGAGTTGCCCCCATGTTCTTCATCGTTTTCTTGTACATCTAAGGATGTGATCACCATGCTGTTGATGCTCAGACATTGCTGATGAGGCTAGAGACCATTTTCCTTCAGGTAGAATAACCCATATTGTTGAGTCTTTGTCAATGTTGATTTTTTTTTTTTATTTTCTACCTTTTTAATTATTTTTTTTAACACAAGTGGGGTTTGAAATGCTATTCAAGGCTTTAAGGGATGGGTGTAATTAGACATGAGCATGGCCTTCCTCACAGTGGAGAAGTTCGGCGGCATCCCTCTTCTCTCCCACCCTCTATGGGAGGGCCTCTTTGGCCACTTTTACTTTCCCTTCTCAGAGAAGACAGAGTTCTGTTCAGAGACCACGGTCACTGAAGAGGACTAGTCATCAGCCCTCCAATGCTATTGTGTTTATTTTGAAGCTTAGCAGGTGGGTTGGAGGGCATGCTGGTTTTATAATTAAAGTGACATGAAGTTTCTTCTAAAATAATCTGAGTAGCTTTAAAGGGATTCTGTCGACAGAAAAATAACAGTTCAAATCATCCAACCCGGTTCTTGAATAGCCAGAGTTAGAAGGCCCTGGTTTTTACTGAGAACATCCTGTCTCAATGCAGAGCAAGCATACTAATCCCCTGAGATTTGCTAAGTGAAGGTTCAGGTTGCAGGTCCGAAGTTGAGACAGACTCCCCAGGTCATGATCCCTTAGTGCTCATGCTTTGATCTACAGATAAATGTCATACAATCATCAGGAAATAAGCTTGCTAAAAGCACCAGCTCCCAGGCATCCTTGTTCCTGGAACTATAATTACAAGACCCCTGTGTGTCTCCTGGACACATTAAAGAATGGGATCTTATGACCCAACATTCTATTAGATGTCCTCAGTGTGGAGTAATCCCCTGGTGTAGTGGTAACTAGAGACAGTACCTCACAGTGTTTTGTGGTGTGTGTGTGTGTGTGTGTGTGTATGCGCGCGTGCATGTTATTGTATATGCAGGTACACTTTGTGTGGGCAGTTGCATGCGGAGGTCAATGGACCACTCTGTCTTTTCTTAGAGTCAATTGTTCTCAGATAACCATCAACTTTGGTTCTTTATTATTATTTCTTGTAACAGAGACTGTCACTCTCCTGGAACTACTAGGTAGGCTAAGATGGCTGTTAGTGAGCTCCATGGATCCTCCTGTCTTGGGCTTCCTCAGTGATGAGATTATGGATGCTCACTCTGGTGCCTTGCTTTTTTATGTAGGATATGAGGATCGAACTCTGGTTTCCATGGTTGTGCAGCACGCACCTTCTTGACTGAATGATCTTCCCAGCCCCAGAACAGAACCTGAGTTTCTACTTCTAGCTTTATAGCCTACTTCCAAGGATGCTTCTAGGGCTCAGTGTGCCCTCCCTTGGAAGCTCTGTTAATGTCTCCAGTGTTTTCTATCCTCTGCATGCCCTCTTCTGACCCTATTTGCTTTTATAAGCCCCAGGTCCTCTGAGCAGCTGCCTTCCTGTCTGGACTCTCTGAGGCAGACGCCAGTGGCTGGAGAAGGGACATCTATCTTTCTTAGTACTATTGTTCCCAGGGGATATGATTTGCCTGATAAATGTGGGGTTTTTGCTACAGCTACTCAGGGTACAGTGAAGGATTGTTCAAAAGTCTCAGTATTTGGCAGCATTTTAGAAAAATTGCACCTGACCTTTAGGAAGTAAAACCTTTAAACTGGGGACATAACTTGAGTAAAGTGTTTGACATGAAAGTATGAGGACATGTATCCAAGCCCAGCATCCTCTTAAAAAGAAGGGCACAGTGACATCCCCATGCTTGAGAAGCAGAACAGGTAAATCCCCAGAGCTTGCTGCAGGTAGCCTAGCCTAGTAAGCATTCCAAGTCTCATGAGAGACCCCATGTCAAAAAACAAGGGGACAACATATGAGGAACAATATCTGAGGTCAGTTGACCTCTGGCCTCCACTGACATGCATACATGTATACATTAACACCACCAGAGGCAGGAGACAGAGAGACAGAGACAGAGACAGAGAGAAAGACAGACAGAAAGAGACAGACACACAAAGACAGAGACACACAGTGAGGATTCCAGGACACAGAGACAGTGGGAAAGAAATTTCTCAGTGATGTGTCTAAGTGTCCTGGCCCCATGACCTGCTTTGTGGGGAAGAAATGGGAGTCAAGGTTCTGGGGTCTCTGACAGTGGGCTGTGCGCCATTATCAGTTAGTGCCACCCTATGAATGGCAGATGGTGCTTCAGTGGTGGCTGAAGCCATATTCTGTACCACCTGCTTTTTTGTAGTTAAGCTCACTATACCTGTCAAGGAAGGCATCTGTTTCCCTTCCTTGAAGACTTTAAGACTCACCCAGAGTGTGATCACACTGACTGCTTTCATTAGTCTTCTCGTTGTAGCCTGAATACTTGACCCAAAAAACCCATAAGGGATGAAGGATCTTTTCTGACTCATGGTTGGAGGATACACTCCACCACGGCAGGGAAGACGGAAGCAGCTCTTTGCTGTGGTAGCTAAGACTGTTCACTTACATTTGGACCGATTAGGAAACTGAGCACAGGAAACAGGGTTGGCCTATAAATGTCAAGTGACCCATTTCCTCCAGCAAGGTTCTACTTCCTAAAGGGTCCACAGCCTTCCAAACCAGTCCATGCCTAGAAACCAAGTGTTCAAACGCATGAGCCCTTGGGAGTCTTGCGCATCCAAAGTATGAAAATGACATTATGTGACTCTCAAGGTTGGATCAGGAGAAGCCATTTGCTTGGTCTGCTTCCCTCGGGATGCAGGATGAAATTCTCAGTACCTGGAGACTGGGGGGAATATGTCAGTTCTCCAGTTCAGCTCCAGCCAGGCTGCCAACAGCCGGTGGCCATCTTGAAAATGCCTAGTGCAGCACTCAGTTAACTATAGTCTCAGCCAATGTTCTAAGTTATCAAAGGAGAACATGTAAGCAAAAACTCTTCAGCAGGACCCACAGAATTTCCTGAGTTACCAAACTCATGAGCTAAATCAAATATTTTTAGATGGCTTAGTTGTAGAGTCATGGTGATCAGGATATCCTAGAAGGTTTAGCTATCACGAGCAGCCTATGTGGCATAAAAACATCTTTTAGACAAACTTTATTGCATTTCATTTCATCTAAAGTGCTTTTAAAACACCTGGAGGCAGGGATCAGCTGTGAGCAGTCAAAGAATATACTAAAGACTGGTGAAAACACACACTGGAGACTGGAGTGTGCTGGTAAATGGGAAAAATACTAGTTTTTCTGTCCATGTTTAGTTGAGTGTTCTATGTATTTCAAAACCCTCCTTTCCTTCCCTTTCCTTCTCTTCCCTCCCCTCTATTCCCCTCTGCTCTCTTCCTCTCCCCTATCTTCCCCTCCTCTCCCCTCCCTTTCCTTCCCATTCTTTTACTTCTTCTCTCCCCTTCCATTTCCTTTTTCCTCTATCCCCCTTTTCCTTTCTCTTCTCCCCCCTCATACAGAGCCCAGGCCTTGCATGAACTCATCCTCTTTCTTCCATTTTCTAAATGCTGGGACTATAGGTGTACACAACCATACAATGTTTATATATGCTGGGAATGGGACCTGGGGCCTCCTGCATGCCAGGCAAGCATCTACCCACTGAGCTTCCTCCTCATGTTCCATGTGTGTTCTTTCAATTTAATTTCCATTCCAGCTTTGTAAAATATGTTCAATTCACAGACAAAGAAACTGAGGATCAGAGAGGGAAATTAAGGAAAGCACTTTCCGTGCACCACACAGCCATGGCTGGATTGAAACTCCAGGATTGTCAATCAAGAAAATTAAGTCATCAAGTTTCTTGGAGTCAAAAGTACAGGACCCTTAAAAGGGATTACTGGGTCAGAGCCGGAGCATGGCACCTGGAGAATGGTTTAACATCCACATCCCCAGGCCCTATCCATACTGTTGATATATCTGTCTAGCAAGTCTCTCGAAGATTCTAACCCATCTGTGGCCTCTGATTTAGTTCCAAGCTGCCCCATTGCAGGTGCGTACACTGCAGCCCCACACAGGGCAGTGTTTTACTAAGTGGCGCAGAGCAGCTTCATGGGAAGACTGTGCCACGGAGCAGTTTTCTGAAGCCCAGGGACTTGCTCACCATAACCTTGCTTTGGAGAAAGTACACGGGGCCCATAGCAGTTTTGCAGACCAGGTTCTTGATGCACTTGGGATCCCATTCTGCAATAGACACATTCTGGGCTCAGGTTGGTGAGGGCTTGGCTGGTTTCTATGACAATTACTACACTGGCAAATATTTCCCAGGTGACTCTTTTGTTTTAGGTGGAGGTGCTGTGTCACAGGGCTAAGCAGAGCTGTCAAAGACACCTCTGTTTTTTGGAATCCTTAAGTACACAGATTCTTAGCATGTAAGACCCTGCCCACAGTTAGAGGTGAGGGCGCAGAGAAGAGAGAACAGAAGGAAGGCTAGGAAGGCATGTAGAAACAGGCATGGGTGATTATGGGTTCTTTAGATGCACAATAGAATTCATTGGGAGGCTGGTCTGTTTAATAGTATTACTGTGAAGCTACTCAGAGTGTATGTTAAGTCTGGCAGTATCAGGGCCTCCTAGTGGGTCAGCCATCCTAGGAGGCCCTCAGCTTACAGTCTTCTATGGTCACTGCTGAAAATGTCCATGAATGTGCAGACAGACCAAGGTCATATGACACCCAAGTTTAGGATGCTTAGTGAGGTTGCAAGGTCCCTAACCTGCTAGGACCTGGCTCTTGGATGACTGTCTTTTTTTTTTTTTTTTTTTTTTTTTGCCTCAGACAGGAAGAATTTCTGGATCCAGGAATAAAACAAGGGTGGCTATGGGAAGACCAAAGTTGCTAGATCCTTTTGGCTCTGAATCAAAATTTCTCAGCCTGGCAGTCGAAGACTGGAACCTCTTGATGCTCTGGCTCCTAGCCATTCATGCTTGAAACCATTCTGAATGAAATTTAGGTGGAGGTGAGGCTGGAGATGCTGGACAAAGTCTGATATCATAAACTCATAATATTGCCTGTCTCCTATCCCCCACCACTTTTCATTTAAGGATTGCTTTTGGTTGTCCAACTAATGAAGAGATAGCCCAGGCTGGGGGTGTGCTGGATTTCCCATGGAGGAGTAGCTCTCAGAGGGTAAAAAGATGAAGAGTGAAGATGCCTAGAGCTAGCCCACTAGCAGACTCAAAACATCCCATTGCCTCATCTCCTCATCCTTCCTCTGTCCTTTCGTGGAGGGAGTGGCAGCAACATGACCTCATCTGGGTGACAGGAGGGAGGGCAGGATACTTCCAGCCCCCTTGTTAGGCTGAGGGAACCTGCTGAGTCTCCATTCTTGTCTCAGACCTTTGTTCTCAGACACTGTGCTCACAGCCTGACCCTGACCTCACCTGAGCTGCTTTGTGGTACTTGAGTTTTTAGCTCACGTTAGGAGCCTGAGTTCTTAGAGTCTTTGTAAAGCTGTTTTCTGGCTGTCTCCTTAGCCAGGGAATGAGTCTTTGCTGACACAGGTGACAGGAGTGTCAGTGTTGTTTCGTCTCTCTCTGGTTGGAACTGGCTGAGGATCATCACTAGAGGCTCCCTGTTTCTCCCCTTCCCAGAAGTTGGGAAGATTCTTCTGGGGGCATGCAAACTATGGTTTCCCCTGGGAAGCCTTTTCCATGGCCCCTGAGTGCTCAGCTGTCATGTCCTTTTCTCTGTTTTGTTTCAGTTTTACAGAGTTTTTGGATCCATTCCAGAGAGTCATCCAGCCAGAAGAGATCTGGCTCTATAAAAATCCTCTGGTGCAGTCAGACAACATACCTACCCGCCTCATGTTTGTAAGTACCATGATTTGGTGGCCAATGTGTCCACAATCCCACTTACACTCCAAATAGACGTTGACCTTTGCTATTCTAGGTAAAGATAGTAGTCAGCTTTAAATAAAGAGGAAGATGTCCCAACTAATTGAAACTTGCTTCCAGGTCCCGCCAGCACTGATTGTCCACTTGAGAGATTGTGATTGTCCAACACTTTGGAAGCAGAGGGAATTTACCTAAGTTAAGTTGAATGTTTCCGCATAGTGACTGCATAAGACAGACTGGAAGCTAGTGACAAGAATTCCTCATCCCTTGTCCTTTCAGGATAAGCCTGAAATTTTCTAACTTGAGCAATACAGAGAGCTCTGCTAACTGCTTGTCTGGTGATAAGATGACCCTTTGGTAGGTTGAGGAGTGGCTCATTAGGTAAAATGCTTGCCCCCCCAAGTGTGAGGACTGGAGATCAGATCCCCCAAACCCATGTAAATGCTTAGTGGATATGATGACCAGCCTGTAATCTCAGCACATAGAAGGTGAGTCTCAGCAAGCATGTTAGTTGGACTAGCTAAATCACTAAGCTCTAAGTTCAAGTGTGAGACCTTGCCTCAATATGTAGCGTGGTGCACCATTGAGGAAGGCATTTGATTTCAATTAGTGACCTCTATACGTGCTACATACACACACATGTGTGCCCACACACATGCCAACAGAAATATACACACGTACAAACAAACAACAAAAGCCTACCCTATATCAACCACTAGATGTTATCTGTGTCTCTCTCCTAGAATAGATGAGAAAACACTCAGTCAAGCAACAAATAAGTGGTGTTATTTTTCCCTCCTTCTCTTACCACTCGGCAATGATAGCCTTTTACCTTTCCATCCCCTGTGTGACAGTGCATATGAAAGACTACCTCATATGGCCCCAAAGTATTTCAGAGAGGAAGGGGTCATTACTATCCACCACTTGCAGGGTCAGAAGTGCATCCCAGAGAGATGAGGAAATTTTCCTAATGCCACACAGTTAGTGGGCAACAGTGTCTGATCTGGGTAACCAACTCAGCTGTCCTCCTTGAGACTTCCTTGGATGTTCCAGAGAGTCAGGAGCTCCTTGCTAATGCTGTCACTCTTGGAGCATTGACAGTGAGCCTTTCTGCAGCTGATGAAACAGTCATGTGCTCCCTCCACTGGAAAAAAATGACAGAACTTTCTGATGGGCTGCCTAGTAGTGGAAGATGATTCTTTTTGACCCATCACTATGTCTGTGCTTCTAGGGACTACGGTGACTGTACCAGAACGGTCACAATACACATTGGACTATTTGAAAGAAATGCCGTTATTTCACAGAGGAAAATGTTTTAAGTAATAATGGTTGGAAAGATATCCATATCTGCAAATGAAGATGGCTGTTACCCTGTGTGGATAGTCAGGTGTTATGAAAATGGCTGCTACCCTGCATGGACAGTGAGGTGTTATTACAGTTGCTTCCATAATTACTTTTCAGCTTGGAAAAAGAAAGTAGGTTTCTGTAAATCTTAGAGAAAGTGAAATATTAAGGTCGGTTGGCAGTAGGGCATAACAAATACTCACGTGTTACAATAAGGTTCGTTTCCAATTCTATTCTAACTCAATAAATCCTAGATATGAACGAACCAGTGTGTGGCTAATGACTTCACAGCACAATTAGGGGAAAACATCTGTTTATCACTCAGACCCATTCTTCCCAGGGCTTTGCATTTCATGTGCCATAAAACACAATTTGGAGATGAATGTTCATACAGGACACCAAGAGAAATTTGCAGCTCCAGCCTAGATTTATGAACAATGGATTGTTTTGAAGACTAAACGCAGACACCACAAATGTTCTAGCTACAGACACAAGTGGGCTGAAACAATTTGCATATTGTCAGTGCTTGGGATGGGATGCAAAAAGGTCATCCAGTGCCATGGTTTTTGGAGACATGAAGTATATTTGGCTCCGTTCACTAGCTCGCTCTCTAATCTTAAAAGAAACAAGTTCAACCTTTTAATTCGTTAATAGTGGTTGATGAAGGACATGCTTTCAGCTACAAATTCAGTGCAGTCCACAAGAGCAACAGGAAGCAAAAGCACCATTTAAAATACCCAAAACTCAAAGGTGGAAAATACTTTGTCATCCCATAATTAGATTTGTTCTCCTAAACTTTATTAAGAGCTTAATATGAGCTATGTTGTATTTGGGCCCTCAAAAGCTTTCCCAGTGTCTTCAGGAGAATTTTGACTGGAGAACATAGTCTCACTGATATCTAATCTAGGCCAGTCCCTCTTGGAAGCTCAAATTCTACTCACTTGTTATCATATGTGTGTTACACAACACACACACACACACACACACACACACACACACACACACACTGCCATGGTGTGCTTGCCACAGTCAGAAAACAACTTGGGGACATTGGTTGGTACTTTCCCTTATTCTAGGTAGATTCCAGTGATGGAACTCAGGTAGGAGAGGTTGGCATACAGTACATCTATTGGCTTGTCTACCTCACTGGCCTAAATTTTCTTCTTTCATATGTTAAATCTTGGGTCTTTTGGTAGGTTGGAATGTTTGCATCTGAAGGTGAATTTTCTCACTTTCTGTCTGAAATGTTTTTTTAGGGAGCAAGCATTGATCCAGGTGCTTCTTTATTCTTATTTATTCTGCCTGGTTAGTGAGATATGCGGGATAGTAATGCATAGCCCCAAGTCATAAGTCATGAGTATGCATTGTGAGCACGCATGCATGTGTGTTTGTGTGTATCAAAATCCCCTGGTCAAATGTAACCAGAAAAATAATAGAACAAAGGTTTGGTGATTGAGTCAAATGCAGTCAAAGAAGATAAATGGTAGTGACATTCTCAGAAAAGCCCCAACTCACACTTGACTTGCCTGTGGTCCCATTGGTGCAAGTGACAGGTGTGGCTATGGTGGCTATGGTCCAATGCCAAGAGCTGCTTTTTGCCATGATGAATCTGCGTTCTTGTTGACCAGAGAGACAGACAAGGATCCTTTTCAGAAGCACACTTGACTTAACATTTCCCCATCATACCCAAGCCATTCCCTAGCAGGAGGCTGTGTTGTTATTCAAAGGAGGTCACCATCTCTTGCTGAGTGTGGGGATTTATCAGAGCATGGCTAAACACCTGCTATTGGTGTAGGCCATGTCACTTGGTTATGGATGCTTCTCAGTGTACCCTCCGTTAATGTTGTGTTTGCATTCAGGGCATACTTCCAAAGAACATGCTGTAGCTAGGGGAGACCATAAAGGCTTTGGAGCCTAGGAAGTCAGGTCAGGTGTGAAACATATCTTCAGGGACCCTGCATATATACTCTGATATAAAATAGGATCTGGAAAGGTCAGAGAGGAGTTCAGGTAAACTTCTGTGGGCTTCATCACCTTTATCATTGCCTTAGAGTTTTATTGCTGTGAAAAGACACCATGACCAAGGCAACTCTTAAAAGGAAAACATATACTTGGAGCTGGATTACAGTTTCAGAGATTTGCTTCCACTATCATCATGGCAGGAAGCATGGCAGCATGCAGGCAGACATGGTGCTGAAGGAGCCGAGAGTTCTGCATCTTTATTCTCAGGCAACAGGAGACTGTGTGACACGCTGGCCAGACTTGAACATATATGATATCTCAAAGCCCACCTCCACAGTGACACACTTCCTCTAACAAGGCCACACCTACTCTAACAAGGCCACGCCCCCTAATAGTGCCATTTCCTGTATGCCAAGCATTCAAACTATAAGTCTATGGGGGCATTCTTATTCAAATCACCACAACCACCATCATCACCATCATCCATTACCCATGCTCATCACTACCATCACCGTGAACGACCACAGCAGCCAATGCTTCTTGAGGACGGTACCTGTGCTCATCACACACCAAGCAGCATCTTGGTTAATGCGTCTCAGAATCTCTCCCAGCACCATGTTTTATCAGCTCAATGAGTTCAGGACGAGAAAAACCAAACAGTGTTATCAAGGTCTTGTAACTGTTTGAAGCTAGACCAGACCTTCTCAGGACACTGAGAAGTCATTATGCTGTGGGTGAGGCGGAGAGATAGTGCCAGCATGTCACATACAGAAAATGCAGACATAAAAGCTCTAAAATGGGAGAGCAGTGCCCTGGAGGCCCACTGAGTCAGAGTGATTTCAGGGTGTATCTATAGGGCGAGGAGGCAGAGGAAGCGGGAGTGGAACCAGATGGTGGATGCCTTCAGATTGATGATGATGATGATGGCGACGATGGTGATGACTACGACTCACTAACCAGGCAGGCATGAAGCATATGCCATGAGCCAAGCCCAGGGCTAGGCGGTAGGGATGCAGAGCTGAATCAATGTGGCGTCTATTCTCGTAAAGGCACAGACACAAATGTCAGCTGGCAAGTTCAGCCTTGCTGGAAAACCTTTGAAGAGCAATTTAGACTTAACTAGAAAACTGAGAAGAGAGCTCTGCAAAATTTCCCCTTGCCTCTCAAGGAAATATCCACCCAAGACTCATTCCCTTTGTCTCTTCTGGTTCTGCCCAGGGCACACCTGATTTTATCTCTCAGATAAAATCTTCCTGTCACTGGGATGATTTGCTAGGAGGGTTTCCTATTCTGGGATGCTTTTACGGAAGATAGGAACTAGTCAGTTTGGGGAGAGGATGGAAGGAGAAGAGACAAACTTGGCTGGTGATAGACAGTTTAATTTGCAGCCTCCTTCTAAATCTTTGACAGCCCTTTCCGTGGTGACAGGTTTCCATTGTTTACCCAAAGTGGGACCTTTGCTGGATGTCTGTGTGCTGGAGTCCTCTTTAAAATCGCTCTGTCGCCCACCTTTATGTAAGGTGCCAGAGCTGTAGGCACTTTGCCCCTGTGTTGTGACATAAGTCAGCCTTGGTGACCTCCTCCTCAGTAAGAATCCTGACATTGGAATGCTTTGGATTTGCCTCCCCTCAAAACTTTCTGCTGTGCTCATGGCCCCTCTACAGATAGGCTACTCCAAGTCATACCCTTTTCTAGACACAGCTGGGACAGTCCAGTGCTTTGCAGAAGTGCTGAGGCAGACCCCATTTTTAGATGGAATAGAAAACCAGGACACTGAGGGCCTAACATACGTGGGATTCACTGGTGGGCATACAAGATAGGAACCCTCTTAGAGACAGTGGTCATACACTGCTTGGGCAAGGTGCCTGGAAACTTCTGTTCCTTCTTATTTCCAACCTTCTTCCTCTCCCCAGCACTCTCTACTAGGATCAAGTAGTCTTGTGTGGAACATACTTTAATCCCATATGAGATCCTGGGACCCTGTGGGTGTAGTTTGAGTATATGTTGCATTCATTTTGGGGTATGGCGAGACATCAGATAAGAGAAAAGGGGGAGGGGATGATAAGTATAAATATGTCTCTGCTCTGCAATGGGCTCTCTGCCTCCAAAGATGTTGCAGATACAGTGGGGAAGGGTGGCAGCCTGCGGGGTGATCAGAGCATCAGGCTGAGAGCTTGAATCTTAAACCACAAGCAGGAAAGAGGGAGAATGAGCTGGGAACAAGGCGCAGATTTTGAAGCCGGGAAGCCCCCAGTGACATACCTCTTCCATGCACAGCTTCTAAGCCTACCCAGATGTTGCCACTAACTGGAGACAAAGATCTGAAACTACCTGTGGTAGTGGTTCTCAACCAGTGGGCCATGACCATTGGAAAACACACATTTTCAATGGTCTTAGGAACCCTAACCATAAATCTATTTTTATTGTTACTTCATAATTGTAATTTTGTCCCTGAGTAATGTTTCAGTTCCCAAGATCGTTGGAAATATGAGTTCACTGATGGTCGCAACCCACAGGTTTAGAACTGCTGTAGTAGGACATTTCAACCAAACTGTCATACATGGCCAGGACAAAGACATGAGACTAGTGTTCCAGTGTCGTTAGGATATAGGGAAAATCACAGTGTTCA
Source organism: Mastomys natalensis (assembly GCA_021653895.1). Classification (NCBI taxonomy): domain Eukaryota; kingdom Metazoa; phylum Chordata; class Mammalia; order Rodentia; family Muridae; genus Mastomys; species Mastomys natalensis. The sequence goes on from JAJTUV010000431.1 coordinate 593,919, forward strand.
GTTGCACACAAACACTTCTGTTCAGACATGGAGCTCTGTGCTCTGTCAGGCCGTGCCCCTTTTCTGAAGAAGCTCTTGAGGTACAGAAATTGTGCCTTTCCTCTGGGGTGCTTAGTGCTGACTCAGTAAGCAGTTCCTATGTGGAAATTTCATAGTGTCATAAAACAATTCTAAATAGATTCTACGCAGGAAAGTTTCAGATGGGTTCAATGAATGCTGGTCTTGGCAGAGGCAGAGGGAAGAGAGACCTAAGAATAGGAGATCTGTATCAGGAACAATGCTTAAAGAAAGCCCTTTGCCATCAGTAACTCCCCTAATTCTGAATCTTGGCCATGAGCCTGCATGCTTCTCACTTGATGCTCTATCCCCTATTTGGGACAAAGCATCTTGCTCTAAAATCCCCTTTACCAGTCTTTGGGGCCTCATGGGAAAGTCTTTCCCACTCATATTTAGCTTGTAGTTTTATTTCTTTGGCCTATACATATGAAGGCATATTGATTAGGGTTGTCTCTTAATATTTTCTTTTGTTCTGTTATTTTATTCAGGCTTGATTTGTTGGTTGTGTCCTTAAAGGTCACTGTTTGATGAGTTACCCTCTTCTGTTCAGGAGCTTGCGGTATGAACTATATGTAGGACTTTAAAGGACGGGAAACAACTAGGCTGGTGAGCTTGATGTTTGCATTTGGAGACAAAATGGATTCTTGAGCTTTAACTGTGGTCTTGGCTATTAGAAAGTGGTACCCTAGACACTGGTTTTCAGAATCTAAATGCCAAAATGTGTTTCTCAATCACCAGCATAAGGGCTGCTTGAGATCCTTGTTTTTAAAAAAAAAAAAAAAATGATCCTCAATCCCCAGACTAGTCATTCAAGTAGATCCTTAGCATGTCAGCAAGCCCCCAGTTATTCAGATATGAGCCTTCCAAATGACTTAATCAGTTGATTTTCAAATAACCCATGTCACTCAGAGCCATAGCTGATAAGGGGACAACCCTAAACCACGAAGGCATGATGACAAATAAGAAGGAAGGCCTTCTGGTGTCTTATAAACCATCTCTGAAGTCAGAAATCAAAGAGAAGTACCCAAAATAATTAGTCTGAAATGAGAAGAATCTGTTTTGAAAGGTCATGGTTATTTTCACAAATTCCATCCATGATGACTTGGTCATACCAGAAAGCTTCTCTGTAAAATGTGGCATTTCATCTGAGCACAGTTAAAGAATTCCTAAGTAGGGGCATAAATGGCCCATAGTTACCACCCCTTTCTCTTCACTAACTGACTTGTGCAGTGTTCAGTCTGTCCAGACATTGCTATCCTGTGATGTTTCACATGAAGAGTTAAGTAAATACCTTTCCTCTTGGTGGCAGCAGTAATTAAAACTAAGTTACTAATTTTGGAAAGCTAAGTTAGAGACTCCATATTGGAGACAGAAAACTGGCCTTGGAACGCATAATCTGTCTGTTCCCAGGCCCATCACTGAACACAGGAAGTCTTGTCAGAGCCATCATGAGCCTTATATATTCCTGATACTCAAAATGCCTCATACTGTGCTTTGCGATGAGTCTGGCTACATGTGGGCCCCACCAGCTTCATTCCACTTAGTATTTATTTGTACAGAGGGAAAGGGGTAGATGGTGCCTTAGCTACTTCCCTTGTTGCTACAACCAAATACCTGAGAAGCAACTTAAGGGAGAATGGGTTTATTTTGGAGGGGATACAGTCCATCATGGTGGGAGCATAGGAGAGTCATGTCCATAGAAATGGGAGGTGGCTGATCATGTTGTGTCTGAGTCAGGAAGGAGAGGGGGGATAGGGAGGGAGAAATGAGTGCTGTATTCAGCCTCTTTGCCTTTGTCATTCTCTACAGGATCCTACCCAGGGAATAATGCTGCCCATAGCTAAGTTGGGTTTTCCTACCTGAATTAACCCAATCTAGAAACTCCCTTACAAACATATCTAGAAGTCTGACTTCCAGGTGAAGTTGGAAGGAAGAGTTTGTATAAAGGGGCTCTCACTTCTAACTTGAAGGGAAAAAAAAATTCAACAGAAGAACTCCAAAAGGGAATGAGTTGATTGGCCCTCATTAAGAAGGCCCACCTTCTCATGTTGCTAGGGAGCCTACAATCATTCCTCCAGCACACACACACACACACACACACACACACACACACACACACACACACCGCTGATAAGCTATCATAATTATATACTATTCTTTACTCTTTTCAAGGCTCCCACTTTAAATGTGGCTCCTAGCAATTACAAATCAATTAGCACCTGCAATTAGACCTCCAGTTTCCCGTCTGTGTTTTTGCTCCACATAGACAAATTGCCCTTCTTTGTTTAAGGTCAGTTCAGGAAGGTCATTTGACTAGTGAGTTGAAGTTAACTGGGACTAATTATGGATTGCACATCTGAAGCAAATCAGTGTCCTCATGAGGGATTATTCGTTGTTTCTTCCAGGCAATTTCTTTCCTCACACCCTTGGCTGTTATTTGTGTGGTGAAAATTATCCGGCGGACAGACAAGACTGAAATTAAGGAAGCCTTCTTAGGTAGAGTATTCACAGTTCTTGCTTTTGGGGCTGGGAATGATCTTAATCAGATAATCACATTTGAAAAAAAAAATCTCATTTACACCCAACTGAGTTTTTTTTCTTTTGGTCAAAATTAAACTGTGGAAAAAAGAGATAAGCTTAAGAGGAGTTGAGCCAATGGGCAGGAAAGGGCATCTACAAGCGGGAATTCTCAGAAGGTCACTTCCCTGTCCAAACTGCTTCCTCACAGTCTAGGAATGATGCCTCACACCTTTAATACCTGCACTCCTGGGCAGAATCAGGTAGGTTTTTGCAAATCAAGGTCTACATGGTCTACACAGGAATTTCAATCCAGCCAGGGCTACATGGTGAGAACTTCTCTCTCTCTCTCTCTCTCTTACACACACACACACACACACACAGAGAGAGAGAGAGAGAGAGAGAGAGAGAGAGAGAGAGAGAGAGAGAGAGGGAGAGAAGAGAGAGAGACAGAGACAGAGAGAGACAGAGAGAGACAGAGAGACAGAGAGAGAGACAGAGAGAGTCAATCCTACTGGGCTAGTTTAGCAACCAAGGTAATTTAACCCATGTCTAAATATCTAGCTTTCTAATGCTCTGGAAAACTAAATTGGGTTGATTTTAACATGTATATACTTTAAGTAAGTTATCTAGACCTTCATCCCTAAGTCCCCAAGCTTGGACTTGCATAGTTTGTGGACTTGCCATCCTCGGGGTGGAAGTCTGAAACCTGAGGTTCCTTGCTGAGGGATGTTTGTTAGTTGCTGCTTTGTGATGAAAACATACATGGTACTCCTCTCTTTTCTTAGTGAGGGAGTATGAACGAGGCAGAGTGTGTCTAAAGAACGAAGAACTGGTTTTATGAAACCAGGCTTTAGTTAGGTCTGCCTAGTTGAAAAGAATAATGTTAAGTTTCCCTTTCAAATTAGCTCCAGTACATAATGGGTTTAAAGTCAGAGCTAAAATAAGTAATCTCTTCAACTCCAAGAAGAGGACAGCACAACAGCACCCCATGGGGCTGCAATGGGGAGAGAGCCGGGATCCCAAGAGCTCATGACTGACTCTGTCTGAAATATGCCATCCCCTACCACCTCCACTTCCTGTCTCCTCTACTGCCTAGCCTTGGTTTCTTAGGCCCCAGTCCTTTGCTTATTGTGAGACTTGGGCTTACAGTAGTGTATCTGACTGTTCAACTCTGGTGGCACCCACTACTTTCACTCTATTTCTTGGCTCCAGTCTTCTAGATGGAGACTTTTTCAATTGTTTCTCCAGGCTGAAAGTAAAGCCATGACTCTAGCCAGCCTGAGGTAACATGCTTACTCCCTCTGATCAGGTGTGTTCTCGGGGCTGGTAACATGTAGACTGAGAGTTTGGTCACATGGCTTTGGTCTGGGGTTGTGATGACAAAGTTTTAAGAGTTTTCATGGGGATTGGGAGCATCGGTTCCTTCCTATACCTGGCTTTAGTGGCAGGGAAGTATTTGGATGGATATTATGGTGGTCCTCAGAACATCCTCTCTGTTGGCTTGGAAATCCCTTCACCTCACTTTATACTGTGGTTGCTCCCTCACACAGAGTCTCAAGATAAGTGATGATGGGTAAGAAGGGTCTGTCACGTTTGTGGCTATAATTTACTGCTGGCTATGGTGCTGTGTTCCTGTGATGTCTCCAAGCATGCCTGGTTACCTCCTCCAGACATTTTCATTCTTGGCTAAATCTCCCTCAGGGTGATACTTCAAAATTGAGCACCATACTCTGCCTCCTGTACGGTAACTAAAAAGGAATTATTGACTGTTGTGTTTGCTGAAATCAATAAGCTCCTGTCTGGAAAATGACGAAAAGCCAGCAGTGTGCATGGGGGTTGCAAACAACCCATGCTTTCAGCAAGGTTTGGCAATGAGGGGTGTTGGGGAGACTTCAAACACCAAGGTCAGAGAACTAGATAGTTTCTTATCAAGCCTGGAATTCAGAACTCTCTTAGGGAGTGGGGTTTATCGGTCATGTCCATTTTGTACTTCAGGGTCTTTAGAAGATTTAACATAGGCACTTATTTATACCTGAGTTCAAGTGTTCCCCTCTGCTACATACAGACAAGAATGGCAGTCCTTGTAGTGTCTAGCTTGTAGGCATTCAGGCATAGAATATCCAGGAACTCTGTTGTGGAAAGACTAGAGTATTGGACTGCCTAAAACTACAAACAAACAAACAAACAACAAACAAACAAAAACAAAAAAACCAACAGCAAAAGCTCTCAAATCCTCTGGCATGCCCATATTCCATAGTACCCTCAATGCCAGCCCCTAGCAAGTCAACCTGTAGGACATAACACTTTGAATTTCATTCTCAGACAGTCTTGTTTGTGTTTCTGATCCATCAGTCAAAATGGTCCTGTCAGATTCTATAAAAAACACCACATGAGTTAGACCCATGATGCTCTTGCTAGTCAGCAGGTACTCTTGTTTGGGGCCATGCCTTCTCCTGTCTATCCAGCCACCAAGCATCTTTCTAGAGAATACAGAAGGTTGGAATAGATGCCTCATGAGAGGTCCCTACATCAGTCCCCTGATATTTTGACGCCTTATCCTCAAGTACCTTGCCCATTGTATCAAATAAAAATTAATTAGTCGCATGTACTTCCAGAATGCCGAAGCAATTCCCACACCCCCAAATGTCATCACTCTTGCTTTCAGTCCTTCTCTGTCTCTTTCTGCATTTGGATCATAGAGCATATTTGCTGGTTGTCAGCTGTCTTAGTCAGTGTTTCTATTCCTGCACAAAACATCATGACCAAGAGCAACGTTGGGGAGGAAAGGGTTTTTTCAGCTTACACTTCTACATTGCTGTTCATCACCAAAGGAAGTCAGGACAGGAACTCCCACAGGGCAGGAACTTGGAGGCAGGAATAGATGCCGAAGTCATGGGGAGTGCTGCTTATTGGCTTGCTTCTCCTGGCTTGCTCAGCTTGGGAGAGTCCAAGACTACTAACCCAGGAATGGCACCACCCACAGTAGGGCCTCCCACCTTGATCACTAATTGAGAAAGTGGCTTACAGCTGGATCTCATGGAGGCATTTCTGCAAGGGAGGTGCCTTTCTCTGAGATAACTCCAACTCGTGTCAAGTTGACACACAAAATCAGCTCATACCTCCAGATTTTGCAGTTTGCTCACTTCAAACCTTTGGAAAGGGTGTACTGCACTCCGATAAGCCAGTGTATATGAGGTGTATTGTGCTCTGGATCAATGGAGCTGTAGATGAAGTTCACACAAGTTTCTGTGAGATAAAGAGAAAGTGGCCAGTGATGCTTACTTATGGATGGCTTGTCTGCACTGAGGCCATGCTCCCAGGCTAAACTGAGTGGAACTCCCTTAGAAACCATGGCAGGACCAATCCTAACAAGGAGGACCACCACCATTATTTCTGTGCACTCTCATGGTTAATTGTCAGGACTGTCAGAGAGAAGTCAGCCCGGATAGCCTAGGGGAATTTCTCAGTTCTGCAAAAGAGGCCTTGTCTCTGCTCTGAGCTTGTGGAAGAGTAGGAGGCTGACCTTTTGGGCAGGAAAGATGTGTGTGTAAAGACTGTCATCACCAGATCTTCCTGTGTCTCCACACTCAGACCCAGTCTATGCCCTGGCCTGCACATTGGGCCTTTCCATGGCAGTGTTGTAGGACCGACACATGCTCAGCTCTCCGACTCAGACCTACCCCTCCTTTTCCACTATATTTATGTATAGCCAAGAGTTCCCCATCCCCGCTCAGGTGTTTGGTTTACCTTTTTAAACTATCTATCCCAGCCTTCCCCCTTCTTTCCATTTCTTACAACTTGCTAAAAGCAAGTGGTTCTGTATTCAGCTCAGTAGCCTGTGGCCCCATGACTGAGGGCCATGCTTTCTGCATGTAGAACAGCTCATCTGTCTCACTTCATGTTAATGAATCACTCACGGAAGGTCCTTCCCGAAAATGCCCCTCCACTGCTCTCATCTTACATAAATCTCTGCTGACATCAAGCAGTTAATATTTGCCAAAGAGAAATGGTAGCTTACATCTTTGACTTCTCAGCAAAGCACAGAGAGCCTTCCTGGGCTTCTGTTGTTTACATAAGACTTTTGTCCCTCATCACATTTACAGTGATGACTATGCCTCTTAAGTCCCCCTAACAAACTCTAAGGGAGGGTCAAAGTTTTTTAGGGAAGGGGTGGCAGGCAATTCACGTTGCTGCTCCTTTGGTTTGGTCTGCCCCCTCTCCAGCAGTTTTCCAGGCTACTTGGAGGTCCCTGAGCTGTATATTTTAAACCAATGTATTTCAGAAGTTCTTGCTAGTCTAGATGACAAAAGTCACCTCCTGGACTCTCCACTGTCTTGGAAACAGTGATGGACAGCTGTTGGCAGGTGATGGCTCAGCAGTGGAGCAGAGGCCCGGCAAGGCTGTCCAGCTCTTCAGAAAGATTCTGGCAGCTGCTCTGATTTGAATTATGTCTGAGGAGGTTGCCTGGAAGAAATAAGAAAGTTATGTGTTTTGTTACCAGTAAAAGAAATTCTATATGCTGTTGTATTAAATCTGTTTATATCAGGCTAGAAAGTGATAGATAGGTTTGTTTGTGATTCTCAAAATTCTGGCCAAGAAGGAAAGATAAATTCCTTGTCATAGGAATGTGGCGTTTTATGGGACAGTCTCCATAGTTCTGCCCCAGTTATATTTGCCTTAGCAACAAGACTTCTCTTGATGTTTCTAAAATATCATTTAACACTGTGGTCACAAAATAAGTGTAATTACAGATGATGATGATGATGATGATGATAGTTGTGATGGTAATAAAAATGATAGTTGATGGTGATAATGATGGTGATGGTTGACAGTGGTGATGGGTGATAATGATGGTGCTGATGGTGGTGATAATGGTGGTGGTGGTGATGGTAGTGATTGTGATGGTATGTTGATGGTGATGACGATAACAGTGATGGTAGTGATGGTGATGGTAGTGATGGTGATGATGATGATAATGATGGTGATGATGATGATGATCATAATGACAGTGGTGATGGTGGTGATAATGGCGGTGGTAGTGATGGTAGTGATTGTGATGGTAGTGATGGTGATGATGATGGTGGTGGTGATAACGATGATGGTAAATGGTGGTTATAGAGATAATGATTTTTAAATTTGAGAATCAACTGGTTTTTCTCTGTCTGTTGGTTTTGTTTTATAGCAGTGTCCTTGGCTCTTGCTTTGAATGGAGTCTGCACAAACACTATTAAATTAATAGTGGGAAGGTAAGTTCCAAGAAGAAACACATGATGGCTTATACCGCAAAGTTCATCTGTGTGGCAATTACGACTAGAGGACACCAGGGAGACAGATTACATTCTGTCTTATTTCCCCTTAAATTGTTGCTCTTCTGGGATTTCTGACCCTGAGTACAGATCTCTTCTCTCCTTTAAATTATGAACTCATTGCTTGAGAGAGGAGTTCACGTGTAAAAGAGTGTGTCCACTGGCTGACTGGGCCACATCTTCTTTTGGCCAAAACCTGCTACTGGCATCTCCAGAGCCATCCACTGTTCTCCCCGCCTCTGGCCAGACCCATTATTCACTTATCAGTTTTGGCCTTTAACAATTTAATCAGATCACTTACTTATGTATTGTTCTCTTTGGAATGAGATGTATGGGTTAGCATTTCAGGTCTGGCTTTATGACACACTTCCCTTACTGCTCCTGAAAAAACAAAGAGTCTTGAATCTCCATTTGCTTTTCCTTCTCCTCTGACTGCTCCAGTAAAGGAGTCAGACTCCGCTAATGAAACACCCTGAACTGGGATGTCCATCCAGATTTCCATGCTTAGCATGCACTTGGGGCCCAGATAAAGTGCTGATTCCTGGGCCTTGCCCCTTGAGGTTCTGGTTGAGTAGGTAGACAACCACATTAGGAAACACTGGCTGGTCTGAGGAAGACAGGACGGGGGCAGCTCTGATAGGGCACAGAGGCACCTTCCTGAGATTCCAGAGCTAGGAAGACCAGTTTAAGTTTGTATGTGACAACTATGACTCAGTATGTCTGGTAAAAAAAGAGGTGTTCTTGCAGCATTAGCAAGCCTCCCCTTGGTCTACACATAGCAGTGTTGGAGTAGAGCCCACAGAGTAATGGACTGGCACATTTCAACAATACAATCCTCAGGCGAGTAGAACATTCAGACTGTGGTGAAGTGCTAGGCATGAGATTCAATTCTGTGGCTCATAGATTATGTTTGCCACTTATAGATCATGGGTGACTTTGGCAGAAGTACCATCTCCTTCAGCGCCCTGACCGTGTTTCAAGGACTCGCATAGGCATGGTGGATATGCAGTGCCTCCCACTGCATCTACACCCAAGGCTAAGTTAATATTAGCTCTGGATGCTCTAGAGGGCCTGGCTTCAGGGCCCTTTGTCTTCTAGACACCTTTTTGTCCTCTAGAGATGTCTGTCCCACAAACCAGAGCCACCAGCCTGGGTCACTGAACTCCTCACACTGTGTCACTGAGTTGTCAAGGTTCCCAGTGAGGTTGACGGCTGCTACTTGAGGAAAGATAGCTGACCACCAAAAGTTGGCATGTAGGGATGTCATGGCCTAGCTTCTCAGAACCTGGGGGCAGGGTCTAGATTGGCTGAGCAGTAGATCAAGACAGGAAGTCCTCTCGATTTTGATGATACAATGCTTAGGTGCCTCTAGGAGTCCCACTACAGACCTTACCTTTGGCCAGGTATTGATTTCTCCCTTTCAAAGATGTAGAAATGTGGCTGGGGATGGTTGAGACTGCCCTAGGGCTACAAGCCTAGCTCCAATTCAGACCTGTTTGACTCCAAAGGCTGAGCATTTCCTCAACAACTTTGTCTGAAGGGCTCTTAGGGAACTCCTGTGGAGGATGACAGAGGGGGCTTGCAGAGGGGAGGATTGTGTGGGGAGGAGGGATGAGCTTGGGGCTCATTGTGATGGCAGTGTTGTATATTGAAAATGTCCATGGTGTCTTTTGTAGACCTCGCCCCGATTTCTTTTACCGCTGCTTTCCAGATGGGGTAATGAATTCAGAGATGCACTGCACAGGTGACCCTGACCTGGTGTCGGAGGGCCGCAAAAGCTTCCCCAGCATCCACTCCTCCTGTAAGTCCAAGGAGAAGACACGCTGGTCCTCCTGCTCACTTGCCTGGGGTGCTTAAGTGGAAAGGATGGTTTTGGTGCTTGAATGTTAGCACAGTGTAGTTTTCTTCACTGTGGGATGGATGGTTTAGAGAAACAGTGTTCTTTGGGAAGTCATGAAAGCCTGCAGCCGAGGCTCCAGATTTTACACGGTGCTGTATTGTTGTATATGTTGCTTTTGTGAGCTTGGAAGAGTGTGGCATGAGAGGCATGTGACATTTCACCCTTAGAAGTTATGACACAAGAATTTGACAGTGCAAAGGGAATTTACCAAGCTCCTTGACAACCACTGTTCAAGTCAGCATTGTATCTGGGATTTTTTTAATTAAGAACAAATATGTAACACATGTGCATATATGTAATGCATATGAAAATATGTATGTATGCACATGAACCTCAATGTGTTGATTCACTATAGATGCTAAAGCCTAGATCAGCTTTACACAAAGGCTAGTCTGAACGAGCAGCAGAATAGCATAGCAGAAAAAACAAAAGCAAAAAAATAAGAAACCCCACAGATCTCTGAATTGTGACACATCCTGGCTCTGCCATGTCTTGGCTCTTGAATATCACCTTTCTGAGCGTCGGGTCCAACTGTGTTAATGGAAATAGGAATACCTCCATTCTCAGTAGAAGTGAGGATTAAAGTCAGAGATCATAATTACTAACATTTCTGGAGCATCCTTCAAAACCAGAATGTGGAAATGCATTGCATTATGTAATCCCGCAAGGATCAGGCACTCGGACTTTAGACTTGTCACAGTAGCTCTCCCTGCTGTTAGTTATTACTAGAGCTGGTGTCTCCATTACCTCTAGGGGGGTTTACCGACTCACTCAGACACCAGGCATTGGTCCTAGGAATCCAGAGATTAAACAAGGCGAAATATAGCCCTGGGAAGTCCACAGGTATAGCAGGCTGTCTGTGATGTTGTGACTCTTGGGATAATTGAAGGCGGACTATGGCTTCAGGTAACTGCTTCGAACAGGGAAGACTCCTGTCAAACTGTGAAGTCCTTGGTTCCGAATAGGTCTAATCATTTACTTTCCAAAAGCCTCTTATCTTAATAGGATTTTTTTCTGAATCCTGTGACAAAGATGCACCTTACTGGTGAGTGGCTGAGTTGAGAAACATCTTAAAGCTTCTTTGAATGGACATTTTGCCCAGAGACACAGGAAACTTGGCTCTGCCAATGAGCTGTGGGGGCAGCAGGCACTTTAAGTTGATCAACAATTGTCGCAGTTCTGTAGCCCGTCAGGTGGAGGAGGATCTTTTCTTACACAGAGCAATGAGGCTTAGACAGGATTGGCTATTCATCTGAGGTTATCAGCCTCTGGAGTGATGATGTTTTCTCCCTTTCCAGGATTTAATATAATAGAGTGTTCACATTCTATGTCAGTTAGATAGATGCCTCAGTTGCTTCTCTACAGCTATGAAGATTCTAGTAATTGGAATACTGCACCCCGCCCCCTAAATAAATCCAGGCTTATAAATATAACTTTATTTTTTTTAAAAAAGAATTATAGTTAATAGTACTGTAATAAATATTAGAAATTTGCCAGGACAGTAACTTCAGGAGTTTCCTCTCTCTCTCTCTCTCTCTCTCTCTCCTCTCTCTCTCTCTCTCTCTCTCCCACACACACACACACACACACAGAGAGAGACAGAGAGACACAGAGAGACAGAGAGAGACAGACAGAGATTACATAAGAAAATGGATGCATTAAATAACTTGACTGTAGTAACCATTCTCTATGCATACTTTGATTTCCCTTAGTGCTTAATTACCAAAACAAAATGAACAGTCAAAAACCCCTCAAGTTAAGAATATTAAGATAAAGTCCTGGATTTAAGGTATTCTGAAACCCAGTGATAGTTGTTCTCGTAGGAGACAGGCAGAGGGGGTTGGAGGTGGAGGTGAGGAGAAGGCTACGTGAGGACACAGCAGGATGGAGTGATGCAGCCACAGCCAGGGAGCACGTGAATCTATCAGAGCTGGAAGACGCTGCAGGAGTGGTTCTTCTACAGAGCCTAGAGGAAGCATGGCCCTGCCGATATCTTCCTTTTAAGAATCTGATCTCCAGCGCTATAAGTGAATGAGTATATATTATGCTACCAAATTGATGAGAGCTTTTTTTCATCAAGCTAGGAAATACGTAAACAGCAAGATCCAACACCATAAATATAACAGAGTCAGCCTTAGAGCCACCATACATGCTTTATAGTGCCTCTGAGGTGCCGATGGGAGGACATGGTGATGGAAGAAGTCACTCTGGGCTGCATTCAGGATGCAAGAGTGCTTCTTTCCAATCTTGTGTGTTTCTTGACTCACAGTTCAAGTGAGTGTAGGTGCCAGCTGGAAGGGTTCCTGCTGCACTAAGTTATTATATCATTGTTGTTAAGAGTTCCAAAGCTGTAACACTTTGACGGTTCATTCATGTCCTCTGTCTTGTGCACATGTGTATTCTGTGTGTACATACACATGGGTGTATATATTCACAAGGGTAGGTATGTGTGCTGTGTGTGTGGAGGCTAAAGGTTGACCTGAACTATTTTTATCGTTTATCCTCCACTTACGCTTTGAGATGGGGCTCTCTCCCTGAATCTGAGCTCCCTGGGTGGGCTAGGCTGGTTTGACCCACAAGCTTCAGAGATTCAGCTGTCTCGGCCTTGCTGGTCTGGCATTCAGAGTGTGCATCACCGTGCCCAGCGTTCTTTGTGCTTTGTGAGGTGTCTTCCTCACTCCCAAAGACTTGCTGCTAGTGCTGAGTTTTAAAGGCTTTAAATTTTAAGATCACTAGGAAATGAAACCGTTTATAAAATAAAAATCTTAATCCTTGTTGTGGTAATTATTTAAAATGGCCTCTGGCTCAGGCTGACTATCTAAGCTGCAGCGGCTCTGCCTAGCCCAGTCACCATGTTTCTCGGCCTGAGGCCACGTGTGTGCTGCAGCTAGAACCGGCCGCCAGAAACACCAGCCCTGCCACCCACTAGATGCCAGCATGAGAGATGGCTCTGCCAATCTTCCATGCTGTCTCCGCAAGGCAGGGCATTGCCAGACCATTCCGCAATGTGGGCCCAGTAAGAGAATGAGACTCTAATTCTTATAGATTAATCAAAGCTTATATATTTGACAATGATCAGTAACAAGATAGCCATACAATCAGAAGTGTAACCCAATACCCAACCTAGATATACCAACTACCTTTGACTGCTACAGACACATGAATATCCGTCTCCATCGCTCCTACATCTCTACTCTCTCTCGTTCCTCCTCTTCCTTTTATCTCTTCCTCTCCTAACTCCTCCTCTTCCTTTTCCTCTCCTAACTCCTCCCACCTTAGCTCCTCCTACAAATCCTGGCTTCTCAAATAATTGACTGAGGATCATAGCACAAGTTAGCATCTGCTGGAGCATTTGAACTTGGGCAGCAAGTAGCTCTCATGTGAATACCTCATGCTGGCAGACTGTGGACCTCAGAAATTAGTGGCAGAGACTTAAAGAAATATTAGATGTGAGTTCACTCCTCCACTACCAAAAAACTGGCTTTCTCAAAGGCTGCCTCTGGCTGTCTGCCTTGTAGATGTGTGGTTAAAGGATCAGTCCCTGACAGGATTTTGGGCAGAGGCTGTTACTACCTCTTGATTCAGACACTCCTTAAGGCATTAACATTTGCTCTTGTTGGCAGACAACAGTTCTGGGTTTTGATGAAGTTTGTTTTCATCTGTGCTCTTTCCCCGACTTGTGACAGGATAGTGTTAGCTTGAAGGGAGCTGCTTTGTGCAGTGAGGAACCCATCAGTGCTCTGTCCTGCATTTCTTATTGTCACCATTAGGACACCTCATGATTGGTGTGACTTTTTGCTCCTCAGAAGAGATGACCTCAGTGGACTTTCATTTTGTTACAAATGCTCTATGTTCCTTAAACAATCAATTTTCTAGTCCAGACTTGAGTGACTGAATAAAGTAGATCCCAGGCTAAAGAGATGTGGGTCGGACTCCTCTGTTCACAGGTCACTGATGGCTGGATGTAATCCACATCCTTACATTATCCCCTAGAACATTTAGTTTTTCTGCAAACTTAAGAACAGATATCAATTTGTTTTGGAAACAAAAGGACTTGGTCTGATTCTGTGTTAAGTAGCTGAAAGGCTCCAGTGTGGTGTGCTCATGCAGCAAACAGAAAAGCCCCATAGAAGCTTTTGCAAGGGATTGCTCTTTAAGACAGCCCTGGTTTCCTTGATTGGAAAAGCAGAGACCACAATTACAGGGAGCAAGGGATTTCAAACTTAGGATTTCAAAAAGAGTTGGCATTGTGCCTTCACCAGGAGCTGAGTGTGAAGGTGTTTGGAACAGGGGATTGTCTCAGTTTTTGATTTGGTATCCATTCAACTTCTAGGGAGATGATTTAAATAAGAGAGAGGTAGGTGATAACAAATCATGATACTGTCGAGCTATACAGAATCATCTGTCTTGCAAAACTGATGGGAGTCAAGAACTCCTTTCCACCTCTGATGAGAGCAATAACATCCAGGTGTTAGAACACGAGCCACTTCTAGTCACAGCTCCTATCTATAGACATTCTTTACTAGAACATCGAGATGTCCCTTCATCTACTTGTCTGTGGTGGCTTTCACTTTACAATGGCAGAGCTGAATAGCCGTGTAAGGGACATAGGGAATTATAGCTATGATTTGTCCTTTGTGGAGAAAGATCAGCAGTAGCCTTGCTGGTACCAATACTGTAAAGCAGCAGCATCAAAACCTTACTAAGGCAAGATACTTACAGTTGCAGAAGAAGAGAGGTAGAAACAGGGGGAATCATGGGATTGAAGGCACTATGTAGCAAAACTTTTGTCTTAAACAAGCTGGGCTGGTTAGGCTGTTCGATTGTTTAACTTGATACAAGCTTGGGTCATTGAGCAAGAAGGAACCTCATTTGAGAAAGTGTTGCATGTAGCTTTTCTACCCTGCTTTAAGCTCCAGGAATTCAAGGTATCCAAATCTCCATAGAGAGAGAGAGTTCAAGATTAACCTCAGCTAAATGAGACCCTGTCTTTTGCTTTTTTTTTTTTCCCACCTTCACAGCTTCGTAAGGGCCCATTTTGTACCTCTGGTCATCTGAGACCTCAGAATGACATACCTCACTGAAAATGTATATTTCTTTGTATATTGTTCTGGTCACTGGATGTGTCTTTTTAGTTGGGGAATGTGCCCCCTGTTTCTTTTCTAGATCTGTATAGACAGATGTTGAGTTACTTTTTCGTTATCTTTTCTTTCCTGTTGTCTGTCTTTTGGTTGTTTTATAATCACTTCTTGGAGATTTAAAACTTTATAGAATTATATAGAATTATCATATTATTTTTCTGTTTTTCAATTTCTAAGAGCTTTCTCAAACTTTGGATTTTTAACAAGTGTTCTTTCTCTCACAGATGGAATGACTTATTTCTTTCTCTTTGTCTGGGAGTTTCACCCTACCTTCTCTGTTTCCTCATATGCTGCTTTGTTCTTATACATGGTGTTCTCAGTCCTGTCTTCTAGCTTAAAGATGGATGGTTAAAGCTAACTGGACAAGGTACATTAACTAGCCTTTGCTGAGGGTGACTGCAAGGAACCTGGGCACAGTCATGGGCCCTGCTTGTTAGCACATGGCCTTCACCTTTAGTCCATTGGATCCTCAAAGAGGGCTCTCCAATTTCTTCTAGAAGTGTGAACCAGAGCCCCCGGTGCTGTGCAGGAGGGCTTGATGGACCTTGGGTTACCCACTGGACCTTTGTCTAATGCCCTGTTTCCAATCTGGTTACTCCATGGCACCCTCCACTTTCCTCTTTTTCCAAAGCTTCTAGAGTTAGGTTGTGAATGACCTCTGGGCTTCACAGGAAGAGAGTGGAAGATGTGGCTTCTTACAGGAACTTTCTTCTACCCTGTTTGTGATGTCATGGCTCTTCTGCCTTTCCCTGCACCTGATGCTAATGGCTCTAAAGTTTGCAGGATTCTGAGTAGAAAGGGCTGCTTCTTGTCTTTGCTGTTCTCTGTAGATAGGAAGAATGAAGTGTCTTCAGCTTGGTAAATCAGCAACTATTTTGTTCCCTCCTGCTCTTCCTGCAGTGGGGAGGAACTCAAGAGCTGCCAGATGGAATCTGCATTCTGTTTGGATCTGTTAGTGTTCTCCAGAGGCACAGAACCAATACGATATCTTTCTCTCTCCTTTATCAAGACATCTACTTGAAGGAATTGGCTCATGAGACAGTGGGAGTTGGCAAGTCTAAGTAGAGCAGGCTGGCAGGTTCAAACTTCAAGGAAAAGTTGATGTTACCATCTTTAATCCAAAACATACAGGACAGATCAGCTGGATGGATGCTCAGGCAAGGTTTCTATGTGGCACTGGTTTATTTATTTTTCTTCTGATAACAGAAGCTCTTGTAGCCCAGGCTGACCTTGAACCCAGGCTCAGTATCTGGATGGATGTGTGCATATAAAATGTGTGTGCATGAATGCATACATAGCCAAAGACAACTTTGCTGATCTCCCTGCCTCTATCTCAGAAGAGCTGGTTTATATTACCTAGTTTATACATGCCTCATGTTATCTAGTTTATATAGTGCTGAGCATCAAGCCCAAATATTTGCACTTGCTAGAGTGCTGAGCTCTGTGCTGGAAACTGGAAAATGTGTTGTTCTCACACATAGTAGGAAATAACCCAACACTGAGCTGTGTTCTCAGCCCTCTACAGGATGTTTCTAAAGGCAGATTCTTTCTTATGAGGGAAACCCCAATCTCCCCTCTTAAGGCTTACAACTGATGGGATGAGACCCAATCACTGTGTGGCATGAAATCTGAGTGTTTTAAAGTCAAGTGATTGTAAACCTTAGTCACCTCCTAAGACACAGCCATTTTTAGAGTGGGTTGGGCGAAGTGGTGACGGCAACTGCAATGTGCCACTCTGATATAAAATTAGCCACCATTCTGTTGCTCCACTTCTCTACCATTTAGAAGTCAGAAACGCCACCACGATGCTCTGATGCCCTCAGTGCAGAGGATCCATCTGTGGTTAGGTCCTGTTTCGACAGCAAAGTCCTTGAAAGACCCTAGTGTCTGGCTTCCCAAGCCAAGCGTCTGGTATTTGCTCTTGGCAGTGGAATCTAAATAGGCTTTAGCTACAACTTGGGAAATAATCACAAGATCTCATCTATGCCAGGTTGAACTCGCATCAAGCATGAATATTCAATGTCATAAACCAGCTGTTGCTTAAGTTCCTAGGCTGGCTTTTGCATGGAGAAAGAGGAAAGAAGGGAGTGAGAGGGGATGGTGACATTCATTTGTTGTGCCTCCTTTTATGAAACACAGTTGCTATCATGGGTTGCTGCTGGTGGACAAAATACTTGACCATTGTTTCTTTATGCTTCTTTTAAGCATCAAATAAAAGGTCATGAGCTACATGGGCCATTGGTTCAACCAGGACAAATTGCTAGTGATTTAAGGTCACATATTATGTGATTTGTCTTGTAGTGTAAACACTGAAGCTTCCATTTTTATTGCCATTACAAGGAACATCAGCTGACATGCATGGCACAAGCCCTTCGTAGTTCTCTTCTTTCCAACCTAAGTTATTATTCTCTACTCCAAGCTTCCAGAACAACTGGGAAGATTCTGAGGAAAAACTGCATTTTCCTACTCATGAGAAGAATCTCCTCTATGCTGGATGGCTTGCTTGGAGCAGGCAAACATCTGGAGGGAGAGAAATCTCAGTTCTGTAGTAGGAATTAAGCCTAGGGCTTCATGCATGCTCACACATGCTAGGCAAGCATCTAACTCACAGCATGACAAACATCAACTGTGGAACAGTGTGTCTCTGTCTGTTTATCACAGCCCCCCATCTCCTCCCTATGGATCTCATTAAAGTTTCCCCTCCTTAAATCCCACTGTGAAATTTTAATGTCACGGATTGTATATCCTTTAATATACTCAAGAATAAAAGATCCCAATGTCACTACCATGTCAAGAGACATGTCAAGAGCAAACTTGGCAAGAGTTCCTCATAGTGATATTTTTTCTAAATAACTGTAATGCATAAGACTCTTCATCTTTCCAAGAGCCAAATTCCATTCCCTGAAGGGTGGCATCTTTGTCAAGAATATATATCCTAGAGCAGTTATTCTTAAGGGCCTTTTGTCCCTCCACAGTGACACTTAACAATGACTGGAGACATTTTTGATTATCTGGTGTGTGTATATATGTATGTGCACATGTGTCTCTGCATGTATCTGTGTGACTGTGTTTCTGTGTGTCGTGTGTGGTTCTATGTATCTGTGGATATGTGTGTCTGTGTGTCTGTTTATAAGTGTGCCAGTCTGTAAGTCTGTATATGTATCTGTGTGCATTTGTTTATGTGTCTGTGTTAATTTGTGTGTATGTTTATATGTCTTTGTGTCTGTGAGCATTTGTGTGTCTGAGTCTACATGCACATGTGTATATCTGTGTGTATATGTGTTTGTGCATATATGTCTGTGTCAGTGTTTCTCTGTGTGTGTCTACATGTCTGTGTGTGTCTATATGTCTGTGAGCATGTGTATGTTCACATTTGTCTGCCTGTGTTCATGTGTGTGTTCATGTGTGCTTGTCTGTTTGTGTCTATGTGTCAGTGTGAATGTGTGTATCTGTGTATAGAGGCTGAGGCTGCTGAACACCTCACAGTAGCAGGAACCAAGGAACAATGGAGCCAAGGGACTGTGAATAGGAAACTTCTGAAACCACGAGCAGAAGCAAGTCTTTCCTCTGTTAAAATGCTTTCTCCCAGCTATTGGTCATAGTGATAAAAATCTGACCCACACTCTATTATTCTTGCTTTTTGATTGCTTATTTTAGTTTTTCTCACCACTTCCCCACCCCTGTTGATAGTTGACAATGGTAACAATTTTTTCTTTTTAGATTTTAACCATTTTAATAATTGAAATGTGTAAGTCAGCTGGGCAGTGGTGGCACATGCCTTTAATCCCAGCACTTGGGAGGCAGAGGCAGGCGGATTTCTGAGTTCGAGGCCAGCCTGGTCTACAGAGTGAGTTCCAGGACAATCATGGCTACACAGAGAAACCCTGTCTCGAAAAAAACAAAAAAACAAAAACAAAAAAATGTATAAGTCAGAGCCAACCAGTCCTGATAGATGGACATGGTCATAAATAATATTCCACTTAATGACACTTCCTTCCTGTCCACTTCCAGCCAATCCTCATGGTCTTGGGCATCCACTCTTCAGCTATCCTATTGTTTTCCTTCTTTCCCTTCTCTCTCTCTCTCTCTCTCTCTCTCTCTCTCTCTCTCTCTCTCTCTCTCTTCTCTCTCTCTCACTGCAGATTAGCTTTGTCTATTTAAACCTCATACACAGGGAATCATATAATGTGATTTCTTTGGTGTATGGGAGATTTTGATCAGTATAATGTTTTCTAATTTATCCACATTGTTGTAAATATCAGTAATTTATTTATTATGTCATCCTACTGACTACTAAAAAGCTGCTTATTCATTCTATTCTTAACTCTTATGCAGTTCTTTTCATTGATATGTGTTGCTGAATTATGTTTTTAAATATTTATGAGTAGGACTTAAGCCAAAGTTATCTATTTTTGACAATAGAAGAAGCTGCTGGCCCCTGTTCCAAAACAGTTGCCTCAGTTTACCTTCTCATTGGCAATCTCTAGGTTTTCCATGTCACACTAACATTTGGTGTTATTAGTCTTTTTAATTTTAGTTATCTTGGTATGCAGTGGTACCTCTTGGAGGGTGTACTTTGCACTTCTCTGATGACTAATGGTACTCTGTAGTCTTCCCTTTTGCATAGTGACTGTTCACACATCTGTCTATTTGCATATCATCTGCTCAAGTTCATTTTCTCTCTTTATTTATGGTTAGTTTCCCATATTCTGTTCATAACTTTTTTGCACCAGATAAATGTTTTGTGCTATTTTCCCCCAATTTGATGGAGATGTTTATTTGCTCGTTAGTTTTCTTGATGGTGTGTCTTGATGAAAGGCCATTATATAATTTGATTAAATGTCTTTCTCACATGATTATTACTGTGTTCTGGGTAAAATACCCATTACTACCCTATAGTTGCAAAGATACCGTCATTGTTTCCTTTAAAATCTTTATTGTTGGGGCTGAAGAGATGCCTTAGTTGTTAATGCCTGAGGAGGGCAACTCTCCATAACTCTAGCTTCAGGACATCAGATGCCTTCTTCTGACCTCTGTGGGCGCATGTGTTGAAGACACAGCATGCACACACCTAGAAATAAAAGTAAATCTTTTTTAAAAAAAAAACTATGATTTTTTTGTTTCATCTCAGGAGTTTTTCTCAAATCACTTTTTGTTCATAAAGTGAGGTATGTTTCCATATCGAGATATAATTTTTCAATTCCTTTCTTGAAAAGGACTTCCATTCCTCCATACAATTGCTTCAGAGACTCTGCAGATGCTAATAGAGTGCTAACGTATGGTCTGTTTCTGCACTGCGTATGCTGTGTCTTCTCTCCAGCTGATCACACCATATTGATCAGCACAACAGCACAATGCAGGTTGAAGTCAGGCACTTTCAGTTCTTCATCTCTGTGCGTCATCACCAAGATTGCCTTTGGCAATTACAAGCCCTTTCTTTTTCCACATACTTTAGAATTGGCTCATATATTTCTCCAAAGCCTGCCAGAGATGGGTAGGAGATTGTGTAGAGTCAATAGACTGCCCTGGGGGAGAGTAACTATCTCTTCACTATCAAGTGTTCTGCTCCATAAAGTCTATTTCTCCATTTATTTATAAAGTTCTATTCCTCTGTAATATTTTTATAGTTTTCACTATGTACAGCTTGTGTGCCTTTTCCAAGACTAGTCTTTGAACATTTTTATTGAGATAAAATTTACTTACTATACAGTTTCAACCATTAAAATATTTTGTGGTATATGCTTGTAGCTTGTGTTTTATAGCTCATTCATGGGGCTTTTATAGGCTCAGTCACAGCCTAGGACATTTCTGTCATCCATAAGAGAAGGCCTGAAACCCTTAGCTTCTCCTTTCCCATAGTTTTGCCCCCAGAGACAGTCCACCACTAGTCTATAGTTGTCAATTCTGAACAAGCCAAATAAATTAAGTCATATAATATGCAATTCTGTGTAGCTGGCATATTTTATTTAGTATAATGTTCTCAGGTCCCATTAGTGTTGCAGCATGAATAAATAATTCATTTTAAAATATTTTATTAATTGTTGAGAATTTCATATAATATATTTTGATCATTTCACCCTCCCCACCCCCAAGTTCCTCCCAGATCCACCCCTTCTTCCCTATGCAAACAACTTTGTGTTCTCACTGTTTTTTTTAAACCTATCAAATCCCATTTGTGCTTCCCATGCCCTTCTTGGCCATCAACCAGACATGGTCAATCTTAAAGGAAATGGACTCTCCCTCTGCCAAGAGCTGTCAATTGCTAATAGTTCCTCAGCTTGAGGTGGTGCTTTACGTCTATCTCCCCACCTCAGTTTGGGATTTCTGACTAGCTTGAGCTTATGTGAATCTTGTGGAATCTTGTGCACGCTATCACAGATGCTGTGAGTTCATCTGTGCAACTGCCCTGCTGTGTCTAGAAGATCCTGCTCTATTATGGGCATCTACTGCCTCTGGCTGTGACGACCTTTCCACACTCTCTTCTGTGATGATCCCTGAGCCATGTGGGGAGGTATGTATTATTGATATTCCATCAGAAGCTGAACATTCCTTAGTCCTATAATGTTCCATTGTATGGATATAGAACACAACTTATTTATATGCTTATTAGTTGATAGACACATGGAGGACTATTGGAAATAATACTGTATAAATACTTGTATAAATTTGTTTGGATGGGTTTCAGGATTGTTGGGGCTCATAACTAGATATGGAGTGATAGACCACACAGCAGCTCTGTACTTAACTTTGAGAAACTACACTCCTGCTTGGCTTGCACCATTTTATATCCCCACCAGAAGTAAATGAGCTCCCTGAAGCTCTTTATCTTTGTCACTAGCCACACCCCATCTTTTGGGATGTATTAAGGCTGCCCTAGTGGGTATGAACTGTTGTCTTCTTGTAGTTTTCCTCTGCATTTCCTATGACTACCCTTGTTATTTTTCTTAGTCTCATGAGATACCTGACAAAAGACCTTAAGGCAGAAAGAATTTATCCTGGCTCATGGTTCAGGAAATGCAGTCCATCCTGATGGTGATGGCTGACAACAGGTACATAAGGCACTAGTTAATTTGTGTATGTAACTATGAATCAAGAGGGCCACATCCCAAGTAGGGGCAGAATATAACACTCAAGCTCCTCCTCTATGGCCTTAAGTCTGCTAGCTAGGTCCCACCTATATCCAGAAAGTATCACAACCTCCCAATATCATACCACCTTCAGGGAACCAAGTATTTGAGCATATGAACCTGTGGGAGATATTGCACATTCAACTCATACAGATAAAATCTTTTCATTTACTTATTGGCTATTTTTTTTTATCTTATTGGGACATTTTTTGGGCTGTCTTTATTGTGGAGTCTTAAAAGGTGAGTTACCATCCAGTATAATTTTCTTTGTCCAGACTAGCTCTTTCCCCACTAACCTCTTCTATGCTGTTATTACAAATACATCCCCTTTTGATACAGCATAGGCCCAGCTAGGCAGTCACATATCATTCCCTATGATTGATTTTATTTTTAAGAAGATGAAGAAGAGATCTGAGTTTATATTTTCTTTAATAGTATTACTGGTTTTTTTTGTTTTTGTTTTGTTTTTTAGTTTATTTTGTATCCAGCCACTTTGCTGAAGGTGTTTATCAGCTGTAGGAGTTTGCCGGTAGAATTTTGTGGTCACTTATGTATACTATCATATCATCTGTAAATATCAGTACTTTGATGTCTTCCTTTCAAATTTCTATCCCTTTGATCTCCTTTAGTTGTCTTACTGCTCTAGCTAGAACTTCAAGTACTCTTTTGAAAAGATAGGGAAAGAGTGGACAACCTTGTCTTATCCCTGATTTTAGTGGAATTGCTTTAGATTTCTCTCCATTTAATTTGATGTTGTCTATTGGCTTGTTATATTGTCTTTATTTGTTTAGATATGCAGTTTGTATCCCTGACCTAAGACTGTTAACATGAAGAAGTGTTGGATTTTCTCAGACTTTTCCAGCATGTAATGAGATGATCATATGATTTTTCTTCAGTTTATTTATATAATAGATTATGTTGATGAATTTTTGTATATTGAGCCATGCCTGCATCCCTGGAATGAAGCTTACTTGATCATGGTGGATGATATTTTTCATGTGCTCTTGGATTTGTTTTGAAGAATTTTTTTTTGAGTATTTTGCATCAGTGTTCATAAGGGAAATTGGTCTGCAATTCTCTTTATTTGTTGAGTTTTGTGTGGTTTAAGTATCAGAGTGACTATGACCTCACAGAATGAGTTTGGCAATGTTCCTTCTGTTTCTATTTTGGAATAGTTTGAGGAGTATTGGTATTAGCTCTTCTTTGAAATTCTGGTAGAATTCTGTGCTAAAACCATTTGGCTATCGGCTTTTTTGGTTAGGAGACTATTAATGACAGTTTTTATTTTCGTAGGTGTTATAAGACTATTTACATAGTTTACCTGATCATGATTTAACTTTGATAAGTAGTATCTATCAAAGGAATCATCCATATTATTTAAATTTTTCAATTTTATGGAGTACAGGATTTTAAAGTAAGACTTAGCAATTCTTTGAATTTCCTCAGTGTCTATTTTTATGTCTCTTTTTTCATTTCTCATTTTGTTGATTGTATAATGTCTCTACCTTTTAGTTAGTTGGCTAAGGGTTTGTCTTGTTGATTTTTCCAAAGAACCAACTTTGGATTTCATTGATTCTATTGTTTTCTTTGTCTCTAATTGATTGATTTCAGCCCTGGGTTTGGTTATTTCCTGCCATCTACTCCTCTTGGGTGTTAGGTCCCATATTTTTGAGTCTCTGTTTAATTTTGTTATTTTTTCACTTTTATTCTTTGGATTATGTTATCTATAATATATATCCATAAATGTACTACTTCTGTTTCCTAATGCTTCTGATCTGCACTTGAATCTCTCTGATGAACTCTAAATTTGTATTTTTCAACTCTATTTCCATATAGCTCTCTTTTTTGTTTCTGTTTCCTTGTTGACATTTTCTTTAAATTTATTTTTTATTTTTATTTTATTTTATTTTTTTAAATCAAATCATAATTTTTACTTATTCACACAGGGGTTATAAACACAAAAAGGCAAGATGTGGGGAAGGGGATGACACCAGAGCGTAGGTGTTCAGGGGGAGTACAGATATCTTTCAGAACAGGGTATTGGCTGGGTGAAGGTTCAGGGGACAGGTCACTATGACTCTTGCTATGATTCACTTGTCCTTATCTAAGTTGGTACTATCCACAGAGGCTACCTATTTACAAGATCTATGACTACTCAGGCTGGTAAATTTCCACAGAAGCTGCCCGTTTACAATAGCTTATAGCCATTTGTTTCAGTGTTTTTCCACAGAGACCCAATGACTTGTGTTAGCATGTATGTATGTCAGGCCTATTGCTGATTTTAGGCCTATGGCTGATTGTAGGCCTTCAAGTGTATAAGCAGGCTGCCCCTGACATCTCCTCCCTTCTCTAAGTATAGAAGGGCCATGGCAATTCTAATCTTGCGAAGGCGGGGAAGAGGCCTGACCTCCAATAATTGAAGGGGATCTTGTAATGGCTCTGGTCCTCCTGTCGTTGTCCAGTGAGGCATGAGGGCCAACCCATCCCGATGTCTTTTTCCTGGAGAGGGGATACTTTTGACATCAACCCCTATGCAGTCGGGCTTGTCCCTAAGGGAACCCAGAGAGATATTTTTAACTTTTATTTATATTCCCTTGCAGTGCTTAGCCTCGCAGCCTAAGCAAGAATTCAGATCGCCAGTCAGAAGGGGTTCTGGGTGGCCCTGTTGACATTTTCAAATTATTGTGATATTGCCATTTGGCTTGATGATTTGGGCTCATGATGAGGCATGCTGAGACTCAGGACAGGAGGCACCTGGTAGAGACAAGCTGCTTACCTGATTTGGGAGGTGGTGATAGTAGATTGGAGCAATCTCCAAACCCCCAGGAGTCTCTGTTACTTCCTGAAACTTCCACCACTGCTTTCTCAGCTCAGATTCTCTAGAGGCGCAGGAGCACACGTGAGTGGCGTGCGTGTGTGTGTGTGTGTGTGTGTGTGTGTGTGTGTTTTATACAGTAAGAGTAGACACACTTGCCAAAGAGTTAAGTTGGCCCTACTGATGGGCTTCCTACTTACTCTGATCGATCCAAATCACCAGCCTGTTGAACTGTGTTCCTATATGCAGAATGAATCCTCTGGTTTCAATGTGCTGTCCCATCTTTTGAG
The DNA here is from genome assembly GCA_021653895.1 of Mastomys natalensis. Taxonomy (NCBI): domain Eukaryota; kingdom Metazoa; phylum Chordata; class Mammalia; order Rodentia; family Muridae; genus Mastomys; species Mastomys natalensis. Next base: position 619,075 of record JAJTUV010000431.1, read on the forward strand.
TCATTTCTAAAAACACCATAACAGACACACCCAAAAGTGTGCTATTCTAATCTCATATGTGTCTCTCAATCCAACCCTATTGACAATCAAGGTTAATTATCATTGGTGTCGTTAAGTGAGGCACAAAGGCATGAGATTGGGGGGGGGGGTTCGTTTAAGATCTAGCCCATAATATATATCTTGACTATATAGAATTTTGTTGCCAGTCAGACCTCAGTAAGGCTGAAAATTAAAAAGGTAGATATCAGGAGGTATAATTTCCTTCTTTGGAAATAGAGCTATTTCTGAGATGAATGACCATCTTTAGTCAAGGTCTTGGCATAGAAGTATTATCTCTTAGGTTCAGAATCCTCTCTCTCTCTCTCTCTCCTCCTCTCTCTCCTCTCTCTCTTCCCTCCCTCCCTCTCTCCTTCTCTCCCTCTCTTCCTCTGTGTAAATCTGTGTGTTGTATTTTCCACATTCAAATTTAGAACACATTTCCTTAAAAGAGCATTTTATTTCCTCTTTTGAGTGGAATTCATTGGCACGCATGTTTCTATGGCATCCACATCAACCACTTCTCTCTGAGCTCAGTTCCTTATGCCTCTAAGTTGTTTTAGGGGACACTTTCCCAACTATTAGCAGCTACTTGGAGAATGCAAACTTTTTTGGATGGCAGCCTAAGTCAGGATGGTCAGAGAGTTTTGTCTGCCAAAGGCAAATGAAGCAGATCTTTCCACTGCCAAGTCAGGGCATCTTAGGATGATTCAGACCAACCTACCTTTCCTTGCATTAGCTTTTGGATTCCAGTTATTTAGTGCACAGCAGTGCCTTCATCCTTTGCCATCAGCAATCTTAGCATGGGAGATATAGAAGGAAAGGTGATTCATAGTCATTACATCCCAGAATGTATTGCAGCTAACTCCTCAGCTCAAAGTTTTCAGTGGCTTCCAGTTCACCCACCACTAATAGCTAGACTCTCCCTTGTTTCTGCACCCCAGCTCCTCACTCCCATCCTCTTGATGAAACACAAGATAGTATCCGGTCTCAGGCACTTTGTTAAAGGCCTAGAGAGCCCTGTTCCATTTAATACTCATTATATATTTCTGAATTAACTAACTGACTATTTGTCTTGTTGCCCAGGTGAGGATCTTAGGCTTAGATAGGACTGTAATCTACCTCGAGTGACACAAGCCAGCCTGTGACAGAGGCTTTGGCATTTGCACCCAGATTGTCTGACATTAGAATCCAGGTCAACTTCACAGTAAAGTGCTAACTTTCTCCTTTCCTTTCTTGATCTTTGCCCTCCCTGCTTTCCCTTTTCTTCCACATGCTGTCATGGACTGTTTGTATTCACCCCCTCCCCCCTCCCTCTGTCCCTGCACACTGATCTGATGCCCATCAGTCAGTGGTCCATACCTTCTTCGCCAAGAGTTTTTCCTCAATTAGAACCATTCAGCCTGTGCCCACAGCAAATGAGATGCTCAGGGGAACTGATGTACAATCATGCTCAGAGCAGCCTTCAGGCAATTCCGATGGGGTGGTGTATACATACCCCAGTTCCCTATTCCCTGAGTGACTCTCAAGAATGTTTTTTACCTGCTAAGCAGAGCCACCAAGTGGACTGTGCTGTACCTGCCCAGGGTTGTCACTTGCTCACCACACTTTTTGACAGCTACCTGCCCAGGGTCATCACTTGCTCCTCTGTACTATCTGACTTCCTTCTTGAGCTGGCTTCACTTGTCCCTGGGGGCTTCCTGACTCATCTTGCTAATATACTGTTGGCACTTGAATCCATTCCAAGGTCTCACCTTTAAGGAATCCAAAACTAGGATGTTCCATGGCTGTGTCCTGTGCACTCTAGGTATTTCTGACTCCATGGGCCTCATCAAAGACTCTGGATCCCAAATCCTGATTTTCACAATTCCTTGTCAGAGTGTTTGAGTCTGTATTTATCATCATTGTTTATTAGTTGTTTTTTCCCCCAATATCTCCCTTTTGCCCCATCAGAGCAGGGACTGTGAAAGACTCTGGCTTTGAAGTATCTATACTGCCTGGCACAATGAGTAGTTCAAAATATTCCAGATATTTATTGAGTAGATGGTTTTATTGGCATAACTGGATAAAGCTGTAACTAAAACTATATTTACCTATATATGTGTGTTTAGAATCCAAGTCTCATCATCAAGGTCATTTTCAGGACATTCCACATGCCAGCAGCCTTGTTTGAGAAAGAATACATTCTGCACCTTGAGCATCCTGGTACACCAAGGAAAGAATGAAATAATCCATACAGAAGACATTTTCCACTCAGGTGGGTGGAACAGGCTTTTCTTGAGACACAAGGCTTGTTCTGTTTCATATATTTTCTGCCCATAACACCTTGTCTTTGTTCTGCCTGGTGATCTATTAAGCAAAAGTGATCTATTCTTTAGAAACACAGGCTTACTGTCTATATGATATTTTGCATACAGTCATCTCTAATAAAACTTAACACTGGAGACATTCTAGGTCCTGGAGGCTCCATTGACTTCTGCTTCTCTGATGAAAACTCATGTGTCAAATTCTGAGTCTTGTTTCGTGATTGACTTCTGCCATCTGTAGCAAGTCAATACCTTCCTCTGATTCTAATAAGAGAGAGTCTAATACTGTAATCTCCTCACAACTGAGGGGTTTCCTCTTCCCTCAGGAATGAAGGGTTCAGGGTATAGTTACTAGTTCCTTTGTGTTGCTACGAAATCAGTGTGGTCTCTGTGACTTCCATTCCATCTACTGCCAAAGAGGGCTCAATATACCTACAGAAGACTTGAATCTTCCTGAGACAAATAGTATTGAGTCTCTAGCTCTGTGCCAGGCATGTAGAAGGAGCCTGTTGTGTGCTGAAGCCCTCTGTCTCCTTCTGTTGGGTTGTGGGCCTGGCCCAGGGTTGGAAAGAGCAGAAGAATGTACATTAGAGCCATTTACCCAGAAGCTTGGGATGGAACTGGGGATCAGGGGCTTGTAGGAGTGGAAGCAAAACTAGTGTCTTCACTCAGCAGCTCTGGCTCTTCAAATACATTTTTTATTTTAGTACATGGTCATTTTCAGAATGGTCAGGTTTTGTGTGAGCCTCCCTGTGCTTATTGTCATCAATTGGTGGCTGCATCCAGTCTCAGGCTCTGAGTCATTCTTTCTCATAGGATGATGGAATCAGCTTTCTGGGTCATAATTAATCAGACTTTCTCCTCGTGGGAGGGTAGAGGAAGAGGTTGAGCCTGACTTTTCTTGGCCTCACTTACTAAGTGGAACATTTGATTATTAACCAGGAGCGCCTTCTAGTGGAGACCTCCTCCCCCATACTGAGGTAGTTGGTGATCTTGTAATGAACTTGGCTCGTATTTTTGTTTTCTTGCCTTTATTAACGTGGTCTTTGAAAAAGTGTTTGATATTCTGGCCTGGATATAACTCATCCTACAAGTTAGGCAGGCTTTAATCATAGAAGAAGGAGGAGGGGCAGAGGAAGAAGAGAAGGAAGAAGAGGAAAGAAAGAAGGAAAGAAAGGAAAAGGAAGACAGAAAAGGAAGGAAGACAGAAAGAAAGGAAGGAAGGAGGGAGGGGAGGGAAGAAGAAGAAAGAAAGAAAGAAAGAAAAAAAGAAAAGAAAGAAAGAAAGAAGGAAAGAAGTTGAGTAGCATTTGCTGACTATGATCAAACAAGGGTTCTATGTCCACTGCCTACTTCTACCTGTGGCTTTGATCTGTGAGCCCATGGCCTATTTCCTATCTTTGGTAAAACTTACAGTACCCTGAAAACTATTTTAAAAGCTTCATTTGGGCTTGAAAGATTGCTCATTGAGTAAAATGCTTGCTGCATTAAAATGAGGGCCTGAATTCAGATCCCTAGCACCCACAGAAGACCAGATGTGGTAACATGTGTCTGTAATCCCAGTACTGGGATGAGGAGGTGGAGACAGTCAATCCTGGGAACTTTCCAGTTAGTCCAAACAACAAACTCCAGGTTCAGTGAGAGATCTTGCCTCCAAAACAAGCAAATGCATAGAGAAGCAGTTGAGCAAGACATCTGGACATCAACATCTGGCTTTCACACATACCTGTACACACACACACACACACAACACACACACACCACATACACACACTGTATGCATGCATACAGGGAGTGCATTCATTGCACACAAGCTTCCTGTGCATTTTCTATGTATCTGGCTTAAGTTTGACTGCAAGGGGAGACAGTGTTACAAAACTATCATAGTTCCCGATTTCACAGAGCTCATAGGATAGGACCATTGTAAGCAGGGGGTGCTCTGTGCCAGTTAAACAAAGGCATCCCTTCCTCCCAGCAGATACAATAGTAGGCACAGAGCCAAGTGAATAGAAGCAGGCCTCCCTCTTGTACTGGGCACCCTTGGACAGTGGGCAACCTAAAAATCCTTCCTTGGCAGCTATGATGGATAACAATGGATATTAAATAAATAATTATACAAATGGCCATTTAATTATAATACCAAAATGTACTAGTTGGAAAATGCATCATGCATAATTATGTATGTACACAGTCAGAGGACTCTAGAACAGTAATTTCTGAAGAATGAGGTCAAGAGTGCTTGTGAGTGGAAGAGTCTCCATGCACTCTCCCCTCACTGGTGCACATGGAGGGCAGGAAAACAGTTTGCCCTAGTGATGGAGAAGAGGCCAGAGCATTAGACCATTTTAAGACATTAGCTAGATACTGTTGCAAATCCTTAGAAACTATCTTTTAAGCCAATACCTGCCATGTGGCCAGCTCCCAATCCATTTGCACATAACTTTGTCTTCCTGTGACATAAGTTCTGGGTAGTGGCCCAAGGCTTCATCTCCATTGGGATAGCAGTTTAGTCTGAGAGGAGTGATATCTGGTGATTACACATCTTCATGAGACTTTGGAAAGCTGGGGATTGGCCACACAAATCCAAGGTCTTGAGAGGAATAAAGCATCCTGTCTTCCCTGTTAGGTACATACAATCTCACTTGCTTCTAGCCTCTGCTCATTTTATCTTTATGGTCCCAAAAATTAGTAGAAGGCCCCACCCACGTTCTTTTTCATGTTTCCCTTTAGGATTCTTCAAGCCTTAGATGGGGCTACTCATGTGGGGAGGATCAGAACATTGCGCTTTGATGAGCACCTTGATCAGAGCTATCAGGGCAGGGAGGAGACTTAGCAGAAGAAGAGGCAGCATGGTCAGGAAGGATGAGAAGATTGCAAGCTTCACTGAAACCAAACCAAACCTAACCTGAAGAACCCTTTATTTTATGGCAACCCAGATTCCCTGAGGGGTGTTGATGCATCTCCGAGAGCTGATCAGAATCTTATATTGTTGTCCTTCTGAGCAGAAGTGGCTTTAGGATGCTGCTTTTTGTCCCTTGCTCTGGCCTAGAAGTAACAGTACATTCTAAAGGAGGCCAGACTGAAGGTCTGGCTATCCTCCAGCTTCTCATTCCAACCCTCTTGATAATGAACCATTGATCTGGATCCTGCATCTCACCAGCCCCCCCTACCTGTTGTGTGATCCTCTTCTGTTTCCACCTTAACCCAGGAGGACTTAAGCTCCCCTCTGAGGCCTCAACCCCAAGAATCTGCCTCAATTACAATAACTCACCAATTTCTTTCAATAATGCATGGGAGAATTCCAACCTGGAGATATTTCCAAACCATGCCTGAACCAATTTAAGTTTCCTGTCTGTTTCTTTTGAGAAGAGAAAATCTATATCTGCATGTACAATACAAACCCTCAGGCTGTAGCTTGGCCTTCATTTTCCCCAAGGTAGTACCCTCCTGGTCATTCTCCCAAGTTCGCCCTAACTGGTACAGAAAATGTTGAGAAAATAAATCCACAACCCACACACCCTCTGTCAAGGATGGATGTCTGTTTCCAGGTCTTCTTAGAATTCTTCTGTGGTTATTGAGACCCTTGTGAGAAATCTGTATCAGATATGTCACTTTCCTTCTGAGTGGTCCTAAGAAGAATGCTAGAGATTACAAAATTGTCTGTCATCCATTGCAAATGTGAATGTAACAACGGATTAAAGCCCAGGTCTATGATTGTTTTATTATGTGTATTGAATTAACAGATGGAATGCGCAATATAAGTTTGCAAGAGATAGGTCCAACATGCATGTCCAATATTTTTCTAGGAATCAGGGATACTTGACAGGTTGTTTTTCTTTTTCTAAAATGTATGTCCCTGAAACATCTGTCTTTTTTTTTAATTGGATATTTTATTTACATTTCAGATGTTATTCCCTTTCCCCATTCACCTGCCACCCAGAAACCCCCTATTCCAATCTTAAAATTATTTTTTAAATGGCAAAAGCAAAGATAATGAAAAGATTTTTTGTTTGTTTTGTTTTTTGATTTTTTAAAATTTTCTAAAATAAAGCACTTGACAAGGACAGGCTCCAAAACAAATGTGTGGTCTAAGCCTTATATTTCTTGACTAAGAAGAACTAAGTGCCTCTCAGAGAATGGTCTGGAAATTAGACCTGCTGTGATTTTAGCTAGACGTTGCATACCAGGTGCTTGTAAGTGAGACTCCTCAGCCTCCTTAGTCACACCTTTAGAATGAAAGATGGGGACTGGAAGCCTTTGAAAGAAATAGTTAACCATGTGCAGGGAAGTTCCAGTGGGCACGCGACAGGTTCCCGGTCACTCAACATGGATCTATATCATCTGTCTACAGCTGATCAAAGAGCTGCTTTCTGTCAACAACTGTATTTTGTTGAGCACATGGGACCCTTCTTGACCCATGGAAAGGCCAAGGGCATCTTTCTTAGTTAGGGTTGCTATTGCTGTAATGAAACACCATGACAAAAAGCAAGTCAGGAGGAAAGGGTTTATTCACCTTACACTTCTACAACATAACTCATCACTGAAGGAACTCAGTACAAAAACTCACACAGGGCCCAAACCTGGAGACAAGAGCTGATGCAGAAACCATGGAAGAGTGTTGCTTCCCAGCTTGTTCCTCGGGGCTTGCTCAGCCTACTTTCTTATAGAACCAAGGCCTCCAGCCCAGGGATGGCACCACTCACAATGGCTAGGCCATCTCCATCAATCACTAATTAAGAAAACCCGATACAGGTTTACCTATAGCCAGGTGTTATAGAGGCTTTTTAAATCTAGGTTCCCTTCTCTCAGATGATTTTAGCTGTGTCATGCTGCCCAGCACAGCATCTTTCTTTTCATGTACTCCTCTTTCCCACTGAATGCTGCTCAGGTTCATGAGGCACAGTCCCCTTCCACCGATAGGCTGGCCAGACCCTGCCTCAGGTGTTTGAAACCTTGAAGCTGAGTGAAAAGTTTATAGGCATTAAAATGTGGAAAGTGGGAGTGTAAGTCCAAGGTAGCTACAAGGACTTTACTAATCAGACTTACCTAAACCTTGATTTTCTCATCTTAAAATAAATATAGAAATACTTTGCAGTATTTTCTCTTTTTTATTGGGTATTTTATTTATTTACACTTCAAATGTTATCCCCCTTCCCAGTTTCCCCTCGGTAAACCTCCTATCCCGTGCCCCTCCCCACTGCTTCTATGAGGAAGCTGTCCCGCCCATCCACCCAGCCCTAGCATTCTCCTACACTGGGGCATTGAGCTTCCACAGGGCCAAGAGCCTCCCTCCCACTGATGCCAGATAAGGTAATCCTCTGCTACATATGCAGCTGGAGGCATGGTTCCCTCCTTTGGTTAGTGGTTTAGTCCCTGGGAGCTCTGGGTACAGTATTTTCATAAGAAGAACATCATTAGCCTTCCAAAACTGCCAATATCTCTATTTTAGTCCCATGTGATTGAATCTTGTAATGGCGTGCACACACATTAAATTGTCATTTTTAAGGGGTTAGTTTAGATGAAATTCAATGGCAATTCTGACACTTGAATTTCATGCATATATGCAATTAATTTATATCAATCTTACTCAAAATAGAGAAGGAATAACTTCTCAACTCATTTTCTAAGATGAAACAAATAGGGTCATAAAATAATCCTAATAACAAAACCCAGTCACAGAGACAAAATTCTTAAATAAGTTAGGAAGTTGAGTCTAGCAACACATAAAGAGAATTTGAATTTATCCTATAATTGAACATTGGCTTTGGAAAACGGAAGGCTGAAGAGGAGGCTTGGTAATTAAGAACCTGTACTGCTCTTGTAGATGACTCAGGCTCAGTACCCAACACCATGTCCCTCAGTTAACACCTGCTTGTCCTTCCTACTCCAGGGAATCCAACATCCTCTTCTGGCATCTGCGGCACCTTCAGACATTCAGTACACATGCAGGGCACACATAGACACATAAATAAAAATAAATGCATCTTTTAAAATTAAAAACAAAGCTAACTCATGCAATTAACCAAAGTGACAAAATAAAAGAGAAAGTTATATGATTATTTGAATGGATATTTTAAAAAGCAAAATGTGCCAGTTATACAATTTCTCATTAAACGGGGAACACAGTGAAATCGCCCTAGGCTGACGAAAGAGATCTATGAAAAGCCTACTGCTAACTTCATACTTAATGAAGACTGCTTTTAAACAAAAGAGTTGTGCTTATAAAAATTGTAAAGATAGGTCTGTCTCCAGTGTATTCAGTCAGCATCATGGTGGTAGCCTTAATGCAATTAGATTAGAAAGTGAAAAAAAAAAAAGATTATTTCAATGTGTAAATTATACTATTATCAAAGTCAGCAACGTGTTCTAAAACTAGTCAATTAATTTTGCAAGATCATGAGATACAAGGACAGTATGAGAAATCATTTGTATATTTATAATAGAAAAAGGCAGTTAGAAACTTTGAAAATGTCACTCATACTGACATCTATTTGTTGCAGTAAATCTCCAACCCCGATATGCTGTGCAAAGAATACACAACTTCAGTTATAATATTTATAAGCTGCACACCTAGACTGGGCAGATCTACCACTACACTACTCTATTCCCCAGCTATGAGATTCCTTGCTACTTGCAGCTCCTCCAGGCCATGGTTCTGCTCCATCTTCCTTTCACTTCTCTTCCTCTGTCTTCCTCTGTCTCCTTCATCTCCTCATCTTCCCTTCCTCCTTTCTCTCTCCCCTTCTCTAAAACTTCCAGCCCCACCTTTCCCTTCCACTGCCCAATCTCAGGCTCTAGCCTTTATTTAATCAGTTAAAATGGGCAGAAGGTTCCCATGAAATCACCTGAGTATGTGGTGATCCACTCCTTGTTGGGGCAGCCCCTCCTGAGGAAGCAGAATTAGCATCAACACAAACAGCCCCAGGGCAATCTACAATATCTGTTTAGATATCCATAAGTAATAAGCAAGGAAATGAAAATCCTGTATTTTTTAAGCTAAAATAGATATTATTTAAAGAAGACTTAAGTAAGTAGAATATATACCATGTTCATGAAAGGATGATACAACACAGCGACTAATTTTCCCTAAGTTAACGTATAGATTCAGCATAATTCTATTTTTAAAATAGGTGTAGAAGTTTAAACGTTGATTGTGAAATTCATCTGACAAGTCATAGAACACAGAATAACCAAAAAATTTGAAGTGCTTAAAGTACCTAATTTTAAGAATTATTATAAAAACTATATTGATCCTGTGTATTTTAAGAATAACGAGTGAATGGGTGAGATGGCTTAGCAGATAAAGTTGCTAACAACAAGTCTGATGACGTAATCTCAATTCCCCAGATCCACATGGTAGAAGAGAACTGACTTCTTCAAGTTTACTTCTGATCTCTGTTTGTGCACAGTGCTATACATCATTCATGCTACAGTCATGCACACACAAAAATAAATAAAATCATAAAACATTTTAAAGAAACAAATACTACAGAGCCATGTTAATGGAACAGTAGGGTGTTAATAAATAGACCCACATGTATGGTTCATTTAAATTTGATATAGGTAACAAGGATACATTTCAATCAATGGTGATAAAAACTCTGAATAAAAATCTGAAAGAAAAAAAAAGTTGACTCATAACACCTCATATGCAAAACTAATCCAAAATTGATCTGATACTAAAAAGTAAAAGAGAGAAATCTAGAGCAGTGGTTCTCACCCTTCCTAGTGCGTGACCTTTTAACACAGTTCCTCATGTTGTGAGGAACTATAAAATACAAAATCCCTCAACCATAAAATTATTTAGTTTCTACTTCATAACTATAATTTTGCTACCATTATTAATTATAACATAAATATCTGATATGCAAAATATCAGATATGTGATCCCTGTCCCCTCGTGACCCACAGGTTGAGAAACACTGCTCCTGAAGCTATCAGAGAATATCATCAGTATTCTGTGATAAGCAAAGGTTGGTTAGAAGAGATACACAGTGCCAGCAACACAAAAATTAAATAAATTGATAAACTGAATTTCACCAAATCCACCTCCTTTTTTCCTGTTCCTCCAAAGATATTAAGGAAAATTAAAAATCAAGTCACAGACTAAAGGAAATATTTTCAACTCATGTAATTCACAAAATCCTTCTCCCTGATCAGTGATTTTAAAAGAGAAGCTAGGGGCTGGGGTGTGAAGATGTGACTGAGAGGTAGGACAGGCAAGATGCTCAGTACAGAAAAAAGTCAATACGGTAAAAATGTAGACAAAAGTCTGTCCCTGAAGGAAGGTTACTATAAGGAGGTGTGTGAACACGTGCTTTGTTATTGATTCACAGAGAAAGACTGATTAAACCTATCCAAGGCAGTGTTTCACAACATAGCTAAAATTTTAAAAATGGACTACATCACATGTTAGAAATGCAATTGAGTGGAACTCTCAAATATTGTTAGTGGAATTATCAATTCAAATGGCCAAGTTGAAAATTGATCTTCAGTTTCTTATAAAATTCAACACTACTTGTCCTGTTACCCAGCAGATCCATTTGTTAGGTATTTAGCAAGAGAAATAAAAGCATGTGTCCACAAAATAATTGACACAAGGTTTAAAATAACCAGTTTTCTTTCTAATAAGCTCAAACCAGAGACAATACCAATATTCATCAACAAGAGAATAGATAGCATTTAAAGGAAATCACTGAGACTGAAAAGATAGCTCCTCAGCTCAGAGAACTTGCTGATTTTGCCATAGACCTAGGTTCAATTCCCAGCACCCATGGTGGGTGGCTCACAGCTACCTATAACTCCAGTTGCAGATTATCGGATGCTTTCTCCTAGCCTCCTTGGACATGTGGTGCACATACATACACTTAGGCAAATACACGTAAGGTTTTTTTTTTTTTTTTTTTTTTTAATAAAAATTACAAATTTAAATGGATTGGTTGAACAAGTTCCAGTAGGTAGCCACACACACAAAGTATGTACCAGCACTAATAGGGCTTCAAAAAATCAGGAGGACACAAAGACCGGTGGGTACGGAAAAGGGGCTGGATCTGGGAGTGAGGGAGGGTGTAAAGATAATCAAAATGCAATGTATGAAATCATCGATAGAAGAAATGGGGAAAGAGAGGGCTCTTTGTGGAGGGGAAGGGAAGTAAATAAAGAATGAAACAGATGATAAATTAACAACAGGTATATTTGAAAAAGCCACAAGGAATATTACTATTAACTATTTTCTAAAATAAAAAAACTGTAATACATATAATTCTACCTGCAAATATATAAATATGGGTGTAACAAATCTTTCTCATCTGGGATGCTGATCCTTCCTCCCAGAGCAAAGACTACCTAGCAAAAACCCAATACAGACATGAGAAGCTCTTTTTCAAGTTGTTAGGCCAGAGATGTCTGAGAGACTCCCAAAACATACAGTCTGTTGTTGCCACCCTTGGTTACTTCCCAGAGGTGAAAGGTAAGTCCATATTGCTGATGACACCATGCACTTCAGACGAAGGGTCTGGAGACCTTAAAGCTGGAACTGACCTGAATGCCCCCTCCCTGTGGACTAGCATTCATGGCACCAAACAGTGCCATGCAAGCTTCCAAAGGAACCAGCTCCTAGCTAGTCCTCTTGGATCTACTTTTGCTCATCTTCCCAGCCATTCATATATATTCAATTCATATTCTGTTACCCTTTAAATTTTTAGGATAAGATTGATTTAGAATAAAAATTGAAAGATTTACTATGACTTACTATGTGAAATTCTAGCCCTGCTTATTCCCGAGGCTCCATTTCATGCTATACTCCCTTCCAGCTACACTAGCAGCCTTTTCTTTCTGCTCTGGGGATCGAACACAGAGTTCCACATACGCCACATATCACTGTACCTCTAAGCTCTGTGCACAAGCCTACACTGGCATCTGGTGGTACCTTGACTATATTCAGGGTTTCCTCTTCACAGGTTCATACTGATCTCTGTCCACTCTTTCTAGTACCCTTTATATAGCCTTCCCTGCTCATTGTGTATATAAAATGGATAGTTTTCTTCTGTTCCCACCTGGCATCCTCTCTTCTAAGAGTCTCTTTTGTTTTTTCTTTTTTTTTTTGTTTTGTTTTTGGGTTTTGTATGTTTGTTTGTTTTTTTCGAGACAGGGTTTCTCTGTATAGCCCTGGCTGTCCTGGAACTCACTCTGTGGACCAGGCTGGCCTCGAACTCAGAAATCCCCTGCCTCTGCTTCCAAGTGACTGGGATTAAAGGCGTGCGCCACCACTGCCCGGCTCTTTTGTTTTTTAATCAATACTCTTGACAATGCTAATAATGATTTCTGTCTCTAAATCTTTTGGGACTTCAACCAAGTCTGATATTTGTTCCCTAGAACCAAGCATACTAGCCAACAATCTAGCAAATCTAAACAAACACTTGTTGACTTAGTAAACTCATAACAAAACTCTTAGCCTATAGTTCTGTAACTGTGCTAATTCAAGGGTGTGTGTTGTTTGTGTGTTTTATGAAGTCCATACAAATCCTAGCAGGCTGTATTCCTCGACATTGACAATCTTGTATCACCTGAGGGCTCAAAGCTAAAGCATTTTCTCCAAGCTTGGTGTTTTGCTGCCTATAGTTGGTATGGTGGTTGGTGGTTGGTGGTTGGTGGTTGTGGTTGGTGGTGGTGGTGTGGTGGTTGGTGGTTGGTGGTTGGTGGTTGATATAGATGGTATGGTGGTTAGTCTCATTTGTTAACGAGATCTGGAATTGTTGGGAGACAATCCTCTGGGCATACCTATGATGGGTGATTAGGTTAATTGAGAGAAGACCCATCTACATGAGTGGCACCATTTCCTGTGTTGGGATTCTGGACTGTATAAGAAGAAAGTGAACATAACTAAGGATTCTTCGCTCTGTGATTCTTGACTGGGGATGCAATGAAACCAGCTGCTTCAAGTTCAGGTTATTGTGAAATCCCCACCATGATGGACTTTAACCTTGACCCATGGCTGAAACAAACCCTTTCTTCCTTTCTTTATTTACTTCTTGTCAGGATATTTTATCATAGCAACAGGAAGAGTAACTAATACACATGACTTTTCATTAGTGGATCACAGCTGCTTTGTGCAGTGCAAATATGGTGGTTATCAACTTTCTCTGAGTGGAAATGTGAACTCTGTCTTTGACATTAAGATTTTGGAATTGCTGACTTTTATTCTACCTCCACTGGCCATCAAAAACAGTGTCTTGGAAGTCTTAGGGAATTCTGTTGTTTCAGTTCAATGTGCAGATTCTGTGTTCCATGTATGCATAATATTGTGCTCATTTACAGAAAAGCAGTCTGGCAGGTAGCCTATATGGAGCATTTTGACTGCATTCACAAGTTCCTTGACATTATTTTTCTTCTCCACACTGAACTTCATTGAATCTATGACCTACATCCACTTGCAGTGCATAGACCAATTGCCATCTCTTCTCTTCAAAGTTGTGGACTTGTGTTATGAATAGAAAAGCACATCACACACTTATTTCAAAATCTTTTCAAGATTTCAAGTGGTAAGACAAGACTGGAGCTGATGGAATGGATTTAGGGAAAAGTATCTCTGAAGGCTACAAAGAAGGAACTCGGAGCTCTTCCAGATGTTCCCTGATAGCTATTTTTTGTGCTCACTCTCACCAAGAAGGGCACGGCCCTGGGCTTTCTGCAAATGATCACAACACTGTCCACACATGGGATACCAAATATATATATTGTTTCCTGACTGGTAGTCTTATTCTTTACAGTTAAGAGTTGGGGTCAGAAACCAAAGTCGGCATGGCATGAAGAAAGCAGTTGACCACTTTTAAAACTAGCCTGCTTTCTGTCATCTATTCTTGCCAAGTCCTAGGCAAGGGTGAACCTGTTCACCCTTGTTTAGTTCTCCCTCATCACTGGTTATTTTAATTTGTCTCCCCCACACCACCAAATTCATGTGTTAAAAAATAATCACAAGTAGGATGATCTAAGAGAGTGGACTTTAAGAGATAGTTACGGAGCTGAAGAGATGGTTCAGTGGATAAGAGCACTGACTGCTCTTCCAGAGGTCCTGAGTTCAATTCCCTGAAACCACATGGTGGTTCATAACCATCTGTAATGGTATCTGATGCCCTCCTCTGTTATGTCTGATGATAGCTACAGTGAACTCATATTAATAAAATGAATACATCTTTTACAAAAGAAAAAGAGATAGTTACAAAGGTATAGAACTCAAGATCATACTAGCACCATTCTAGAAGAAGCTGTGGGAAGCTATACCACGTCTACCATGAGAGGATGTAGCCACAAGGAGCCATCTAGGAACTAGGAATGTACCCTCAGTAGACATTCGGTCAGGCTTGGTCTTGGATTTCTCAGTTTCTGGAACTGTAAGAAACAAATTTCTGCTGTTTATATGTTACCACCCTCCGTGCTTTGCTAGTCATCCTAATATGCAACACAAGTACAAGGCAAAGCATCACGTGCTAAGCGCAAAGGAAAACTGCTAATTTTGAGAAAAATGCAGTTTCATGAAGTCAAAGGAAGCAATTACAGAGCTACTGGCATTATAGGTTAGGAGTTGGCAGTTAGAAGCAGATACAGAAGCTGAAGTCAACTTGGAGGAGGCCATTAGAATTGCTTCACATGATATAGAATTAAATCTGAAAGGATTGTGAGATGTGCATGAGAAGTAGACGTTTTAGCAGAACATAGGCATTCAAACCACAGTACCTGATTTTCTTCTCATTCCCATGGCCTTCCCATTCCTTCTGTGTTCGAGATAGAGTTCTCAGTAGTGGCTGGAAAGATTCTGACTTCTTGTACTGGGTTTCTGCCACAAGGTTCAGGATAGCTCTTTCTTGGACAGCAGCATAGGTCTATGTATTCCTTTCATTTAATGTTGCTGTGCTAAAACACCCTGTTAAAGCAATTGGAGAAAATGTTTATTTTATCTTTCAGTTCCGGGTTATAGTCCATCATTGCAGGCATTTAAGGCCATGAGAACTTAAAGCAGGAAGTCACAGACACAGTCAAGAATTAGAGAGAAATGAATGCATATGTGTCATTCTTCTTGATTTCACCACACTGCTACAAAACGAAAGCCTAAGGAATGGTGCTGCCCATTTTAGGCCATCTTCCCATAGCAATTAATGTAATAGAGATATGCCTGACAAACACCCATACAAGCTAATTTGATCTGGAAAGTCTTCTATTGAGACTCTCCCCAGGGAATTATTTCTTGTGTCAAGCTGTCAATGAAAACCAGCCACCCTCATCTACCTCACTGTCATCCCAAACCTGCCTTTGGGGTGTATGAGTATGCTGATAACCTCCCAAGCCTGCAGGTGAAAGAAAGGTGTAGATTCAGGCAGTACAGTAGGAAGAAAGCAGAGAAAGTTCCAACCAGAGCAAGGAAACAGAAAACACCAGCAGACTATGAATGACAAAGCTTCTGAAGAAGTAAAGGGAAGGTGGGCTCCACAGGAGAACGTGTGTACCGTGAGGCAGACTGAAAACTGTCTCTCCTTGTTCTGTGGCTGATTGAATGAAGGATGGAGGAGTCCTCTAAGGGTGGCTGGCCCCAGTAGACTCACTTCTTTGTGCTAGAATCACACTTTAATTTTCTCTGCCTTTCGAGGAGAGGATGGGGACTGCTTAGCTACAAAGGGCTTTGCCTTCTCATCAGCATCATTAGGATACCACTTGGCACCTGGCTTTTCATTCTCTCTTCTGTTGGAAGGAAATACTTTGAATAGGAAACAATAGCAGAAGCCCTGAGCATCAGGGCATCTGTGCTTCCTTGGGCTAACTGCTCAGTCAGTTACCAGGCTTCCATCTGTGCTTGTCGGGCTCAGTTACCAGAACTGGCCAGGAACCCCTGAATCTCATTGGATAAGCTTCTCAATGGAGGCTTTGATGAACATTCAGACCTACTAGGTGTAGAAAGAAAGAGCACAAGACTTAGGATCTGCCTCACTCAGTGTCTAATTGATTGAATGGATGGGTGAATAGAAGAATGGAAGGAAGTAATTTCAAGTCTTAACATCTATCATTTAAAAGCCATGACTTTGAACAGGATACATGACATTTGGTTGCCTCCCTGGTGCCAAGCACTAAAAGAAGTGATGAGGGTCTAGAGGTCAATAAGGTGACACCTGTCCTATAGAAATTCCATTTAGGAAGGATGGAAAAGCAACAAAAGGAAGCTTTACACAGGAACCTCACTGGCTCTGTCTCCCAGGAGACCAGACTGTAGGTATTGTTGTGGCTAAATCTGTTGTTCTCTCAGCCTGTGACCTGAAGGGCTGTTCATCTCCTCTCTGCCTTAGCCATTAGGGGATTACACACTCTATTCTGAGGATGTTAGCAGAGACTGATAGTGACATTGGGGTCCTTAACATCCACAACTAATTTTGGTTTTGTCCTTAAATCATTTTCTTCCAATAAATCAATGAAGAATTCTCCTGTCACCAAGCACTTTCTCTGGTGTCTGTGGTTTGCAAAGATTCCTGAAAGAGATTTTTTTTTTTTCAAAAACCACACTGATAAAACTTTCTTAGTGTCCTGGGAAGCACAATCTTTCAATCCTACAGATGGTGTAAAGCTAACATGCTGGTGATCTTGACTTTTCTCATGTTTGCTTTCCTCTTTTTCATAATTAAAGTTACAGTGGCAATAGAAAGTTAAGTTTAAATTAAACTATCTCTGTCCCACACGTCTGTTTAGAGCTGAGTGTTTCCAATGTCATGGGTAGGATACCAAGCAATGGACACAGACACGAAATGTAAGCTTGCCATTTGCATAAAAGGCATGGAAAAGTCCATTCCCCCTGCTGAGAATATTAAAATATGTACAGAAGTTTTCAACTATGTTTCTACTACATTTATTGAGCCCTTGCCATGTGCCTAGCATACAGTAAGTTTTTAACATGCATCATCTTACTTAAGCTTCACAACGACATAGATATTTTATCCATTTTGCAGGTGACAATTAATGATTAAGTATGCTGTTCAAGATCACATGACCAGTAAATAGTGAAAATAGGCTCCAAGGAAGGAGGCATAAATATCTATACATCTTACACAGTCATCATTCATTC
The DNA here is from genome assembly GCA_021653895.1 of Mastomys natalensis. Lineage (NCBI taxonomy): Eukaryota > Metazoa > Chordata > Mammalia > Rodentia > Muridae > Mastomys > Mastomys natalensis. Next base: position 636,517 of record JAJTUV010000431.1, read on the forward strand.
CATGTGGGGATTGGTTTCCATACCTTCTACTGACATGAAATCTTTGATATAAAATGACATTTTATTTGCATGTCACCTGTCTACAGTTTCACATGTGGTTTAAGCCTCCTATTTTCTGGAGACTGTACTCAATAGTACAATGTAAATGATATATAAACAACCATTCTACTTTATTGCTTAAAGAATAGTGAGAAGAAAAAGCTATATCTGTGTTCAGTAAAAATGCTGTATTTTTCCAAATATTTTTTATCTGCAGTTGGTCGTATGAATCCTTAGATGCAAAGAGCTATTGACAGGAAGGGCGATTGAATTTAGATCAAGACATTGGCATCAAAAAATCTCCAATTAGTGATTCATGCTGCTGTTTTCCTCTCAAAAAACAAAATATTATATGAAAATAATTTGACTTAATATTCATGATTGTGGAGCATTTCGTTGGTATTAATTTTTTTAAAAGAAGAAATAATCAAAGTCTTGATTTAGATTTTCTTTTCTGAGCTTGTGAAAATCATGCAGACTATTTTTTTTTTTTTTTTTTTTTTTTTTTTTTTTTTTTTTTTTAAGAGTAGTAAGCCTTTATTTCCACTTTTTCAAATTAAGCAGGCTGACTTGGTTGCTTTGAGGTGATTAGTTGAAGAGACCAAATCCCATATCCTCATCTGATTCCTCCAACTCTTCCTTTGCTTCAGCCTTGGCTGGGGCTGCAGAAGAAGCAGGGGCAGCAGTGGTGGTGGCAGCCACAGGGCCAGCAGCAGCAAATGTAGACAGATCAGCCAGGAAGGCCTTGACCTTTTCAGCAAGTGGGAAGGTGTACTCAGTCTCCACAGACAGAGCCAGGACGTGCTTGTACCCATGAGCAGTGTGAGCAGTGTGGCACTGAGGCAACGGTCAGGTACCTGATCTGCAGAGAGACGCTGGCCACATTGCGGACACCCTCTAGGAATTGAGAGTGCAGGGTCTGCTCTGTGATGTCCAGCACTTCAGGGTTATAAATGCTGCCACCGTCAAACACCTGCTGGATGATCGGGCCAAAGGAGAAGGGGGAGTATTCGACATGTTCAGAGTAGGCTTCACTGGCTCCTACCTTGTCACCAGTTTTTATCAGCTACTTAACAAATGGCAGAGTCACAGGGTGATGAGGAAGAGAGATGGAATAAGATTGTGTTTTCACCTTAAATAGCTGTGCTTGGACAACAGGATGGCTTACCCAGTAAAGACTTGAGAATCTAATTCAGTCTCCAGAACCCATGTGTGAAGGACAGTCAACTCCCACAGTTGGATTCTAAGCTCAACACATGGGCCATGTTCCTCACCCCATCTCCCAAAATAAATCAACATTAAAATATCTACATTACCAAAGTATAGTAGTGGTGATATCTGAAATATGTTCTAGTCTAAGACCTGAGCCAAACAGCACAGATTGTTTCATTTATTTCGCTATTATTCTCCCCATAAGCCCTGTGTGTATTCCCTGGGTCCTTTCTGGCTGAGTCTGTGTGTTCAGAATTTGCAGTAGCTTGAATTCTGTACACTGAGAAATCAATCAAGTGCCTCAGGAGATGCCCTGTCTCGTTCTCCTCTGATCTTCCCCGCGCCTCTCGTAATTAAGCATTAGTTGGAGTTCATTGCACTTGAATAATGAGCCGGCGTTCTGGTAGGCTTCCTTCTCTGCTTTCTCTTGAGGAACATGGCTTCTGTTTTCTGGTTAACCAAATCACTATCATCATAAAAATGCAATTTAAAGGCTCTATAATTATAGTCTGTATTTGTCTCTGAAAACCCAGATCTAGCACTTTCTGGTCATCAGTGTCTTGTTCTTACTGGCACACAGAGCCCTGGTACACAGAGGCCATGCCTGGCAAAGATGGGCTGTCACAAGGAGAGACTTGAATATGGGTTTCCTTTACACAGTGATTAATGGCCAGGTGGCCCAGTGGGTAGTGCACAGTCCCTGTTGTTGATCATTTGATAATGTTTCCAGCCCCATTTGCTCCTGAAATAGGTTCTTTCCATGGCACTCTGCCACTATTTAACAGGGATGCTTAACTAATAGTAAAATATAGGTACAACATCATATGTAAATGTATCCATGTGGTTTCAAGAATATAATTATTACTATAAAATAGTAATGTTTATAAAAACTAATATTATGTTAATGTTAATGCCAGCTTGTTAGCAGTAAATATTTGCCTAGTATATTTCTATTGTATGCACCCTATTTTATGTATTTGAAATTTAAGAAAATATTTCAGTTGTATTTCTGTCCTTCATTGACATAAGGAGCCTATGCATTTTGTAAGTAATTTTATTTGTGGTATTTTTATATGTCTCTTTCTCCTTTTTGTACTGGTCTCATACCTATGTCTATATTTCCTTCTTCACCTTTGAAAGTTTACAAACTTCAGTTTTAAAACACACAGTTAACAAAGTCTTGAGTGAGTAACTTTTCCTTGAGCGTATAAAGACCAAATGCTTTGGGTCTGATGAATACAGTATAACTTACTAATTTTGTCTGGTTTTAAATTCTCTTTTTTTTCTTCTTTATAGGATGTTAATTAGACTGTTTACTCTTTACTCGGCTTCCACTGCAATCTCACTCTGTAAATCAGCTGGCCTTTAAATCTTGAAAAATTGCTTTTATGTCTCTCAATCTGCGATTTAAAGCTATTCCACACGGATGCTTGGGTTAAAAATTATGTTTTACACTTTTTTTCCTTCTTTCCCTGAGTTTACTATAAACCAGGCATAGCTTTTGTCATTTTTCATTTTCTTGAAATTTGGTCGAGACTCAGTATTTGCTTTCCTTCATACTGTTGCTCTAATTCTTTTTTTTGACTCCTTTTGGTTTAAATGTTTCAAATTTTTGGCTATCTTTTGAGCATTTTAATAGGGTCGTTGAAATTTTGTTTTTATTTTTTTTTTCTCTCTTTTCATCTGAATTCATTTTCCTTCATTAATCTTTGGTTATGAGTCTTCACATTAGACACATCTATTTGTTCCCTTCTCTCAAAACTCCTTACTTTCATCCTATTCTCTCTCTCTATCTTTAAATTATATGTCTGTGGATATGTGCATGTGAGTACAGTTGTCCAAGACCAGAAGATACCCTCAGAACCCCCTGAAACTGGATTTATAGGCAGCTGTGAGCCCTGCTCCTGATGCTGGGAAGAGAGATTGGGTTTTCTATCAAGATCAATATATACTCTTAACAGCTGGGCCATTCTCTAGCCCCACCCCTCTCTCTCTCTCAACTTTCCCTTTGTAGTTTTCCATTCTTCTTCCTTTGTCTGAATTCTATAAAACACAATGAATCTTCTATTTTGCTTATTCTTTATTCAGTTTTGTCTCACATGCTATTTAATTTCTGTTGAGTTTATAAATTTTATGATTAATATTTCTCATATATGGAAATTCTCTTTGGTCTTTAAAACATACTTGGGAACTAGAGAGGCAGTTTGGTGATTAAGAGCTTTTGCGGAGAACTCAGGTAGTCCTGGCTTCCAAAAGCCTGTGTATACACATGATACACATCAGCTCATTCGAGAACACACAGATAAACATAGGCTTAAAAAAGAAATCTTTAAAACGCTATAGAGAGAATCTCTTGTGTGTTGCACGGAAGTATCACCTATCAACAAAAAGCTGATGGCCTATCACTGGGTCAGGAAATGTGAGGTGGGAGTTCCAGTAGGGAGAAAAGGACTCTGGGAGAGAGTATGGGCATAGGAAGAGATTAGCCCCAAACTTTGAGGAGTCAGACACATGAAACTGAGGCGAGCAACCAGCCATGTGGCACTCATAGAGTAGAGTAAATGGGTTAATTACACGTTATGACTAGTCAGGGAACAAGCCCCAGTGTATGGCCTAGGCATTTATTCAGAAATGATAAGTCTCAGAATTGTTAATTCATGCTCAGGTGAGAAAGCACACAGTTACAAAACACCTATTTTATCCGTTCTTTTACCATGCCTATCCTGTCCTAAGTTTCTCAATAAATCTTGGCACATACTAAATACAGTGATTTTTTTTTTAACCTCTGCCTGTGATTAGTATATTTAAGTTGGTAGTGAGTCACCTTGTCCTATGTATTCTTATTCATGATACCAGAAATCATTTCTGCTTGAGTTTTCTTCATAGAACTTGCTATTTGGGAAAGTCTGGGTAAAAGTTTAATTCTTCTAGAGAGGAGTCTTGCTAACTGCATTATAGCATGACCTCATCAGGACCGCTCAAAGTTAGTTCTCCACTTAAAGATCTGTGGAGCCTGTAGGAGAAGCATAGACTACACAGCAAGCCCATGACAGTTGGCTGGTAGTTGTCACATATCTTCATACAGCACAGATGGAGGTGGAAACGGTCTATACTGTCCTTCTCTCTTGGAAAGGTTGTATCATCTTGGAGTTCTGAGGCTTACTCAGTTCTGCTGGAACACAGTCTCTGCTTTGAGTATCCTGAGACTTTGTTCCCTACACATACACACACATACAGGCACACGCGCACACACACAAACACACTGTGTCCATACTCAGGCCCAACCTGGCCTGACACTTTCCATTTCTTCATTTAGGGAAACCTCACTCTCATTAATTCTTCTTTCAATGCAATGATGTGTTTAAGGTCTTTTTAAAATTTTATCAACACTTGATTATTTTAAACACAATACAATAACAATAACAACAACAACAACAACATAGTGCTTCAATTAGAAGACCAGAAGTCTGACTTTGGGAATTGTTGGCTGTATCTATGCTGGGTAAAAGGAAATAAGACCAACTGAAAGATAGAGAGATGTAGATAATAGGGTAAGCTGGTCTAACAGTTGTCTAACTGGAGCTCTCAAGAAACAAGGAAATGAGAGAGAATGACGAAGAAGCATCTGTGTTTTAAGTTGGCATAAAACATGTCTGAGTTCAAGCCCAACTTCTCTATTGAGTATTTGTAGGTCTCTGTTTCCTAGCTCTACAAATGACAGCTCCTTACATCTGCATGATGGGTCCTGCTTGCAAAGTGCTTTCGCACAAAGAGGTATCCACATTTGCCCAATGGATGAGATCTTTGTGGGAGATAACATGCTGGTTTTGTCTGATTTAGAACCCAAGTCTTCAAACACTTAGGATACAAGGGTGTCTTGGAGTAGATTGTTTAATGTAAGAGAAGCTGCAGAGGATTTCCATTGCTTTCACTTACATTCTATCTTGAAAGATTTAGAGCCTGAAGCTGGCTTTCTGGATAAAATCTTTGATCAATTAGCTGTTGTCTGCGAAGGTCATGGAAATGATGGCACATGATATTTTCTTTCTCAAATTGGACATGGCCCTCCAACTTAAAAAAAAAACAAACCCACAGTTTTTATATGAACAAAACCATCATCTATTGAAACTTTTAAATGTAAGTCATAGGGGAGACACCCTTTTCATAGAAGTCAGAGACTTGAGGCTCTCTGACATATTTATGGTCAGTTTCTCTTAGACTATGAGAGATGATCGTAGCTGATCTTTGGATATGCAAAGATATTTTCAGAGGAAAAAATACAAGGAAGTTTGAGGAATCTCTGGATGCTACCACATCAGCTAGACCAGCTCTGCAGAATGTCTGACACTGCTGTTTTCCTCAACAACAAAGTGACCTGTGGAGCTCAGGGTGTAACTTCAAGCCCAGTTCCTTTTGCCTTTCCTTTATACAATAGTATGTGGGATTTTTTGTTGTTTTTGTTTTGTTTCAGTTTTGTTTTGTTTTTTTTGTTTTTGTTTTGTTCTTAGATTTTTTTGGGGGGTGAGGGGGATAGAGTCTGAAACTTTAGCTGGCTGAAACTCACTGACCTTAAACTCAAGCCGTTTCTCCTGCCTCAGCCTCCTGAGTGCTGAAACTGTAGGTCTGAGCTACCATACCTGAGAGTCCTTCCATTATGCAGTGCTTAGGAGATTTGCTTGGGTTCTTGGCCAGCACCCACCATAAACTTCTCTCAGAGGAAGCATACCTCCATGCATAGCTTACTTATATCCCCTTCCAGTGTAGGCTGAGAGCCCCAGGGGTTAATGGCTTGTTTTCCCTAACAAATCATGTCACAAGTACTACCTATATGGATTCTTTGAGAATGGCAGAGCTATTCTTGTGGGGATAACTCAAGAAGCTGGGGTAAGAGACTATTGTGGTCAGCAAGCACCCTAAACCATGGCTTCTGAGCTCCTTACTTCATCCCGCAGGAGATAAGGAAGCAGACAGGGAGTGAGAAGAGCATGTGTAGATTTATTAAGAAGAAGTAAAAAAAAAAATTCAGGAGAGTGGGAGGGGTTCCCAGGGAGGAATACAGCCATATTGCCTGCCTGGTAATCTTTTATGGATCTTATAGCAGGAACTGGATGGAGATAAAGGTCTTCTTAATTGACATTGGTCACGTTTGAATGCATTGTGGGCTGAGCCAGTGAGGAGAACCCTATACATGCTCCTTTGACCAACCAGAGAATTACTTATCCATTTAGGGAAGATGTAACATGATTAAGGCTATGCTATGTGATTGGTCCATGATCCACTATGAGCCCTACCCTTACTGCCAGAAGGATGCTATCTCTTGTCTCACTATAATACTGCATAAAAGACAGATAGGTAGACTCTATCTTTAGAGAATACCAGGCAATGGCAGCCACTGTGACTCTGTAGATGTCTGTAGCCAAGGTTCCCCCATCCAAGTAGAAGAAATCAGATAAGCACATGGAACAAGTCAAAATCTACTGCCTGTTGGCCCTTCCCAAGCGTGCACATTACTATGCAGATCCCATTGTGAAATTTATGCTATGCCAAGGCCTTTGGAAGTGCAATAAAAGCATTTTCCATTAAAATATTATCTTTATGGGAACCCTGCCCAGGCTCTTATCAGCTCCCCACAAGGCATAATGGGAAAGGTAATTTCTCTCCTTTGAAGGCTTAGTCTTATACTATGTTTCAAATCATTGTGACATATCATCCAGGCTGAAAGGCGAGAAGTTGTCTTGAGGCTTTAGACCTGCTGTAGATGGGGATGTTCTGATATGCAAAGCCACTTCCCATCTTTCCAACTAGTCACCCATGCCTCAGAGAGAGAAAAATGCTGACAAGCATTTTTCAGCAAACCCTGGGGTGGGTGAGGGAAGACAGGGTTCTCTTGTTTAAAAGAAATCCTTAATTCTTTGCTTACGCTTCCTCTTCTGGACCAAGCCTATTTCCAGAACTGGTACCTCTAGAACCCTAACCCAGGATGGGTACCATCTGCTCTCTCCTCCCCCAAACCTACCTCCTGCCTCTCCCAAGAAAAGAGCAAGCCTCCCAGGGATATCAACAAAACATGAACATGGCCCAAATTACAGTGAGACTGGGCACAATAGTGATGCTAGATTAAATGATTCTGCTGGAAGCTGTTGGCCCTTCTGCCCATCCCTGCACTCTGCAAGCAGCTCTCTGAAAGTTGGCGGCTTTTAACCCTGGACTTCAGGCAGCCAAGCACATCCTCAGCATTCCCCTGCCTCTCAGTCTTTCTTCCATTCAATTTCTTGTGTTATTTCGGTTTCCCTTTCTTCAGTATAACTTCCCCAGGGCAGAAGCCAGGTCTTTGGTATCTTTGCTAGGCTGAGTCTATGAATCAAGAAACTAGGGAATTAAATTGAGAAACTGGTCATATAAAGGCAGACATGGTAGAACACTCGTATAATCTCAGCTCTTGGGAGATAGTGGCAAGGGAATCAGGGTTTCAAAGTTGTCTGTAGATATATAGTTTAAGGCAGCTTGGGCTACATAAGACCATGCCCCAAAAATTCAGAGGGAGAGGATAGAGGGAGGAGGAGAGAGAAGAAGGAAAGAAGGAAGGAAGAGAGGGGAGCGAATTTGATTGTGATTAAAGTAGGCTCCAGTACATAGAACTATTTCCAAGGACTCTAGGAGATGCCTTTTTGAATGAGTCACTTGGCACAAGCATGTCTGGCCCTCTCATTGGAGAGGCACAGGCTTCCTGCAATGAAAGGACAAAAAACCTCTCTATCACCTCTTTTCTTCCTATCTTCAAGTTTGTTAATTTTGCTAACATCTCCTGTGAGCCTCTGGGGCTGAGAAGAGCCCTGGAATCTGACCCTGGAATTCTCTCAAAGTGGATTTGTACTTATGTGACCAAGGAGCTAGAAGCTGCAAGGAGATTCTGTTAAAGCTTCTCTTTCAAAATGGGGCTTCACAGAGTTGAGGCAACAGTGGATGCCAGAGCCAGTGATAAGAAATGAGTAAGCACTGGCTTCCAAGACCTGCGCTGAGTGTTTCAAAGTTTCTGGTGTGTAGTCCTCACATAGTGTAGAGACTCGACTATCACTGATCCTATTGTGCAAATGTGGAAATGAAGAGCCATTCATTCTGCGGGAGCCATTCAGCTCATGCAGGACTCGATGATGGAGCTGGGTGCTGCACACACGCAATGCTCCTGAAAGCCCGTTCCTCCTTTACTCATAGAGCTCCCTGGAATGATAAATGCAGTGTTAGCCACATATTATCTGCTTAACTTAGAACAGTGACCTGAGGTCTATCAGGTGATTTGTTTTTTTTCTCCAGTAGGGAGAAGAGAAGGAAGCTTAGCCTCAAAGGTCTCTTCAAAGACTGTTGACATTGGAAGCAGGGCCAGGGTGAGATCTCAGAGTGGCAGGACATCACATTTTAAAAGTTTTTAATTTACTCAATTACATTATTTGCTTATTTGGTGTGATTGTGAGTGTTCACATATCCAGCCTCTCGTTACTGAAGCCTAGAGAGGAATAGGAAAGTGCTGAACAGGACCATGCATTGTTCTAAGAAGGTCAGGTAGCCAGGTTCTCAACACTTATTATTAGAAAAAGTTAAAAATGCAACAGGAAAGGCAGGGTGATTCCTTGATTCTTGTCTCATTTGGTTATTTTAGTTACAAGACAGCTTTAATTAGCTAAGGTTTGAGCACATCTTGCAGTCAGTGTGATAAGAAAGCAGATGTCAGTATATCTTCTTTATATGGCACAAAAACAATAATAAATCTTAAAATCAATGACATCTTGGGTATGGTGACCTATAATGGTTTAATTGGTTCTTACATCTCTTAATGTCCACAGAATTTCACATAAGTTAAATTTTCATTGTTCATTGTCTTTATTTTTTTTCATATTTTTCTTGGCCATGGTTTTATAGAGATGATCTCTTTCAAGGGTGTCATGCAAATGGGCTCTACTCAACATTCTCCATTTCTTTTCCCTCCCTTAATCCCTCCTTTCTCCCAGTATCCTATCTGCTTTGTCAACAAATATATCAATAATTTGATGTATGTTTAGAAGATCTAATATCCACAAATGAGAGAAAATATGTGATGTTTATCTCTCTGAGTATGGCTTGTTTATTTTGTTTTTTGTTTTTTTGTTTTTGTTGTTGTTTTGTTTTATTTTGGGAAGTTTAAAAAAGATATATTTATTTATTTTATGTATATGAATACACTGTAGCTGACTTCAGACACACCAGAAAAGGGCATCAGATCCCATTACAGATGGTTGTGAGCCACCATGTGTTCCTGGGAATTGAACTCAGAACCTCTGGAAGAGCAGACAGTGCTCTTAACCACTGAACCATCTCTCCAGTCCATGGCTTGTTTTGTTTGATATGATGATCTCCAGTTATATCCATTTTCCAGAAAATTACATAATTTCATCCTTCTTTAGGACTGAATAAATCCCCATTGTGTATTAAGACCATGTTTTTTTTATCTGTGTACTCTTTATGGACATCTAGGAAGATCCCATAACTTGACTATTGTGAGCTGAGTTGCACTAAATGTAATTTCCAAGGCATCTTTATGATATGATGCTTTTAGGAGTCCTTTGGACATATATCAAAAGTAGTAAAGCTGGGACATATGATAGACTCATACTTAGTCTTTTGAGGAAACTCTTCACTGATCTCTACAGTGTTCACAGTGGCTGGATTAATTTAATTTCTTACTAGCAATATAAAGGGGCTCCACGTCACCCACATCCTCATCAGTCTTTATATTGCTTGTTTTCTTGGGAATAGCCATTCTTACTTGATGGGAAGAAAGTACAGTTTTAATTAGCATGTCACTGATAGTTAAGGATATAGAACATTTTTTTCATATACTTCTTAGCCATGTGTACTTTGGGGGATTATCTATTCATTTCATTGTGCCATTTATTGATTGGGTTGTTTGTGGCTTTGGGGTTACTATATAGCCTAGTTATTAATCTTCTTCAGTCGTGTAGCCAGCAAAGAGTTTTTACCATTCTGTAGGCTTGACTGAACTCAGCTCCTTCCTTAGATGTGCAGGAACTTTTCATGTCCATTTTTTAAAGCTTGCTGTTATTTCCCCAGCTCTTGGTGTCTTTTCAGAAAGCCCTTACCTAGACTTATCTTGAAGTGTTTCCCCTAGAAGTTTCAGATCTTAGATTGAGATCTTTGACCTACTTTGAGTTGATGTTGGTATTGAATTGTATTGAATTGGTGAGAGATGAGGATCTAGTATTCTTCTGTGTATAGATAATAGCTTTCCTTCACCATTTCTCACAGAGGCTGTTTTTCCTTCAGTGTTTTGACACCTTTGTCAAAGGTCTTGTGACTGTAGCTAGCTGTGTGTATGTTTAATGTGTAACCCATTGACTAAAGTGTCCATTTTTGTTCCAACACCAGGCTGGCTTTGTTTTTATTATTCAGATTGCAGTCTGTGCTTCCATGCCTGGCTTATGTGCTGCTAGAGGTGGACATGGGCCTCGTGCATGCCAGGCAAGCACTCTACCTGCCTTGCTACATTCTCGTCTCACTTTCGTTTATTCATCATGTTAGAAAGTAGTGATCCATTTAAAGGGAGACAGAATCGACTCTCACTGCAAATGGGCCTCATCTAACTAGTTCCAAGGTGGGATGAAGAGCCCCCAGCAGCTCCACTGAGTTCCTTTGAGAAGAAATTAGGGTGTAGTATGGTTGGAGTTAGAGAATTTGACTTTAATGAATTTCTTACTTGTTCTCCTCATTGAATTTGAATCTATGATTCAGGATCTCAGAGCTGAATGGTTCACGGAACATTATTGCATCCTGGTGCCAAACCCCTTGTCTCATAAGGAATGGTATTTATTCAACCATAGCTTGGTGGATCTAATTTAGACTCAGTGGTTAATAAAAAGGCAAAGGAGCAAAGAACCAGAACTGTGTGATGCTCAGTTGTGTCTGCCAGGCCAGAAGGAATCCCCTCCCTAAGTTTGTTGTCAGAAAATAGAACACTGGACCAAATCTGTATAAATGTCAGCAAGAAAGTGACAAACATGAGGTTTAGCATGAAATTGGGGCTTTATATTGTCACCTAGAAAAGTAAGAGCATGCAGCACTTTTAAAATACTGCCCAAAGGCCAGTAGTGTGTGTCAAAGGAGACAGGCTGCTGCAGTTCTCCTGGCCTCCAGGCAATTGCTCTCTACCCCTGCAAAGAGGAAAAGGCCTCCCTGCTTGGGAGAGGCTGTGCCCGGTGCTGCCTCCCACTGGGCAGGAGAGAGGACTTTATCTGCATTCCAAAGAATGATGTAAGCCAGGCGGTGGTGGCGCACGCCTTTAATCCCAGCACTTGGGAGGCAGAGGCAGGCGGATTTCTGAGTTCGAGGCCAGCCTGGTTTACAGAGTGAGTTCCAGGACAGCCCGGGCTACACAGAGAAACCCTGTCTCAAAAAAAAAAAAAAAAAAAAAAACCCAAAAAAACAAAAAAAAAAAAAAAAAAAACCAAAGAATGATGTAAAGCCCTTGAGGACAGAGCTGGTGCCAGCACTGCCCTGTGAGAGTTCCTGGGTGACAGAAGACAGGTGGAGCTTGGAACCTCATTGTTAGCCAGGCATCTCCTTCCTTCTCCATCTCCTGAAGATACTAAAGTGCAGAAGAATTGGTAACTTGAGCTGATGACGCATCTGTGTTGAATTCTTAAAGACATTTTTATATGGATAGTATACAAATTTATTATCATCATCATCATCCACATGGTGTTCCTTGGCTTTTTAAATACTCTTGTTTTCCTGAGAGATGACAATTTGGCATGGCTTTGAGCTGTCTCCTCTCTGGTTCTGGAAACTTCCATCCATAGCCCAACAGAGCCCCAGGGCCATACTTTTCTGCTCCTCACACTTAGGGTAATTAGGTGGATAGACTTGTTAAGCTGTCTCTCTTCAATAAAGACCATTTTATTCCTCCTGTAAGAGCTCAGGATGAGGCCAGAGCCAATAAGAATGAGCTGACCAGCCTTCCCACTCCTGTACCTCCTGGGAGACTGGAAATGAATGGGAAGGATGGAGTCCAGAGCATGTGGGTGGAAATTAAGATGCTATTGAACCAGCTAGGATGGTACCCAAATGGTTCCACTTTTAGAACACTATGGAAGTCATTAATACCCTTCTATCATCCCAGCATGCCATGCTGGGTGGAGCCATGTCTCATATCTTTTTAGGCTAAGCTTAATCCTCAACATGTGTTTTCTGTTGGAATGCTGCTCATAAGGAGAAAAACTCTAGTGAACACATACAGCTTGCATGTGTGTTTCCTTACTTTTGCTTCTGTGGGGATCCATTGAAACCTTGTTTGCTTTGGCTGCTGAGGGAGACCTACTTTGCTGCAAGTTCACACTCATAACCAACATCCCTTTTAAGTAGCTACACACTTTTCAGAGGTGATTTGGAAAAGCTGAAGGCAATTCACCGTTGCCCAGGATAGCTATGTTGGCCTGAAACCTACTGTTGAGTCCTCCTCTCTTCATTCAACATTGTTATGTAATCTGAGTTTTCATGTTGCACCCCCGACCCCGCCAGCTGTTAGAGGTGTCACAGCTGTGTTATTTATGCCTTTAATTAATCATTTTTAATTTTCTGCCTTTGTAAACAACTTCCCATTCAGAATTTATGCTATCTTCTTGAGATTGACCTAAAGACCCCCTAAAAAGATGTTGGATGTGTTTTAGGCCAGGGCTTCTCACACTGCAGTGTTCATACAGATCCTTTAAGCGATACTGTGAAAAGCCAGTTGTCACTCATGGGCCTGGAGCCAGCCTGAGAGTGAGTCTGGATTTATAAGAAACTCCTTCGTGATGCCCACACTGCACTGCAGGCTGTGCACTGTCCCTTGGTGTACTGACAAAGTATTTGTCAGAGCTGTTCTCCCAAAGTCACTGTGTGGGCTGAGTGTATAGGTGCTCTCATCTTTAGAAATATCTTCCAATCAAGATGAAGGTTTGGTAAGTCTGCTCTCCAGAGAAGATGGGCAGCTGCAGTAGCTGGCCTCAAGAAAAACCTCTGAACTCAGTCATGGCGGCCATTAGAACCACAGGGAAGTTCAGATGTGGCACACATGTCTGTACCTAAGAACAGACACATCTAATCTAGGAACCATGTCAAATCACTACAGGTAGGCTGCCTGGTAATGGGACCTGAATACCAGTAGTTTCCTGTCTATTAAAGGAGACTATGTGTATCCAGGGTTGGATACCATTGTTTTAAGCCCTCAGAGGGCTTAAATCTCACTGAATTAAACTGTATTCTTTTTTTTTTTTCAGCATCAATTCTCTAAACATTTTTTAATATTAACAATATTATACCTATTTATAGGAAGGAATTTGCTAGTTTGATACTTGTAAACAATGCAGAATGATCAAGCCACGGTAGTTAGCATTTCCATCTCCTCAAATACCATTTTGTGTAGGGACCTTTGGATACTTTTATTGATCCTGAAATACACTACAGATGTCATAGGTCACAGAAACCCTGCTGTGCTACAGAGCATTAGAACCACGCCTTCCTAATAAACTGCTTTGATGTCTTTCACCCAAGCTCTCTCTATTCTAGTTATCCATTCTAGCCACTGTTTTACTCTGCCGTGAGATCAAAGTTTTAGATCTCACATGAGTGAAAATGTATGGCATTTTTCTCTGTGCTTACTAGTTTAAACTGTTGACTTGATACAATCTAGAATCACTAGGAAAGAGTTTCTAAATGAGGAATTTTATAAGGATAGGTTGACCTATGTGTATGTATGGGCAATATTGTCTTAATTGGTAAATTATGAAAGATCAAGCTCCTTGTGGGCAACATCATTCCCTAGACATCATGAACAGTATAGGAGAGGAGAACGCTATTTGAGAGTAAGCAAGCAAGGGCCCCTGCATTTATTCTCTCTACTTTTGGCTATGCATCTTATGCTTTGCTCACCTGCCTTGACTTCCCCCACAGTAATGGACCTGGAACTTGGAACTGTAAGTAATATACCCTTTGTTTCCTAAGTTGCTTTATTTTTCAGGATGTTCATTACAACCGAAACAAAACTAGAATTGTTTTTCTTGGGCACTTTACTTCACTTACTAGAGTGACTTCCAGATCCATTCATATGGCCATAAATAGAAGGATGAAAGCTTGCCATTTTATGTATACTATATCCAAATTCCATGGTTTTAAGTCTTTGCATTTCTAAAATAGAGCAATTTTATAATTTAAAATGATTTCAAGGTGTTTGCCATGAGTGGCTTCAACATCAAGTCTACTCCTTTTTAGTATTTTCGTGTTTTGTCTCTAACAACACAAAGAAATTATTGCCGTTATCTTACTTGTCCTGACCCTTCTAATGTAAGCAAAAACCTTTATTTTCCTGGGTGCACTTTTTCTTATTGCAGATAATATATTCTAACAAAGTCTATCAGAAGGGCCATGTTCTTCCATCAGCCCCCAAGTCCTGTGAGAACAGAGACTGTGTCCTGTTCATCTTTTTCTTCTCCTGTTTAATGAGTGTGTGCCTAGCATATATTGGATAGCTGTTCTAAGCAGCATTTCTGTGCTGTGATAAACCACTCTGAAAATAAAAAGCAACTTGGGGAATAAAAAGTATATTTCATCTTATAGGTTACAGCCCATCATAGAGAGAAGCCAGGGAGTTTGTAGCAGAAACCTGATTGGCTTGCTCCCTGGCTCATGTCCAGCCACCTTTCTTAAGTAGCCCAGTCTCCCATGCCTAGGGATGATACTGCCCACAATAGGCTGGGCCCTCCTCCCTCAACTAGCATTCAAGAAATTGCCCTATAGATATGCCCATGGGTCAATCTGATGAAGGCAAACTCTTAATTGAGGTTTCATTGACCCAGGTATGTCAAGTTGACAACCAAGATCACCCATCACAAGAATCATTAACCCTTTGTTGAGTGAATGAGTGAGTGAGTGAGTGAGTGAAAGAATAATGGCACAGAATAGGCTTTGGGCACATGCAGAGCTGGAAGGTCATTCTCATGGTTGAATGTTTGTTCTAGAATAGCTGTGTCAAGAGAACAGATTGCCTACAAGGTGCCTGGTTCTTCTTTGCCTTGGCCTCAGGGCATGAAAATGGCAGACAGGAAGCCTGAGATACACCAAGTTCCCGCTGCTCCTCACCTGCTAGGGTAATGCCTGCTTTTTCTCTTTGGCAGTTGCCTTCTCAGGCCTCGGTTTCACAACATTCTACCTGGCTGGCAAGCTGCACTGCTTCACGGAGAGTGGGCGGGGGAAGAGCTGGAGGCTCTGTGCTGCCATCTTGCCCTTGTACTGTGCCATGATGATCGCCCTGTCCCGCATGTGTGACTACAAGCATCATTGGCAAGGTGAGTCCTGAGCAGTCCTCACAGTGGCCCCTCCCTTCTTCCAGGGATGGGTGTTAGGCGTTCATTGAATTGGGAAAACTGAGTCCCCATTGTCAAAAGCCAGATGAGATATGGTTATAAAACACAGGTCTGTTCAAGTGTGTCCTGGTATTCATCTTGCTCCTGTTGAATTCTTTCTTCTCATTTGTTTTCAAGAAGACTGCTCAAGTCCTCACAGGATGTCAGGTCTTCATTGTAGTCACCCTGGCCTCAGACCCAAATGTGATTTCTCTGCTGGATCAGTCTTCAGTCTCAGTGCCAAGTTGTTTCTGGCTCCTTTCCTGTTGTAAATCTAGTCCCCAGGGACATATTTCTCACCACAAAGGCAATGCCAAAGGGTATGCACAGCCCAGGGACCCAACTTCACTAATATTCTTAGGACCCACCACAAGGCTAGAGTAAGCCTAACATCTGTCTCAAGGCTGGGTGAGGCTTGCCTCTGTATCAAGGCTGTATTAAGGCTTGGCTTTGTCTCAAGGCTGGGGTAAGACTTAACATCTAACACAGATGTAAAAGGCTTGCCTCTATCACAAGTCTGGGACAAGGTTTGTCTTTATTGCATGGCAAGCCTGCAACTTACTGTCTTAAGGCAAGGGTAATCTTGCTTCTGTGCATCAGTCCTAGGAAATCCTTAAAACCTAAATCACAAACAAATGAGAAGTTTGTCCCTGGCATGTGACTGACCTACCATGCTCTGCCAATAAACTCAGCTCATAGTTGGCCTGGAAGAGAATCACCACCTGCCATAATAGCAGGGAGCAGAGACAGAAGTGACAGCCAAATAGATGTGGCTTTCGACACGCAGATCAATGGGTGGTACTTCCCACAATGGCATCCTCATACCACCTTAATCAGCTTCCTCCACATCAACTTAGTCCTGGACTTCTATCTTGGAGTAGAATGGAGTCGGGTGTGATGTCCAGGGTCTGCATGGCTGACAAGCAAGCCTGTTCTTTCTGGTCCACTTCTGAGAGTCACCATAAAGAGCCAGTTTTTTCTGCTCCCTCCCAGCTTCTGATCTATGCCCAGCCCTCCTGAAGCTCATGTCTTGGGAGTCATGTATCTGAGAAGGCATTTTGGAGTTAGATGATGTGGGTGTGGGAGGAGATACTGAAGCACAGTTTAGACAGGGAGGACGTGGTCATCCAGTGTTCCCAAATGGAGGAGGTCAAGAAAGGACCCCTGAGCTGTAGCTGCACCTTCCCTTGTTCTTATCTTTACCACTGAGTTGAGCAAAGTTCTTGGTGTCATGAAACTACATTATAAGAAGAAAGGAAAGACGAGTCCTGAGCCAACAACAACAAGGGCATGTCTTCACTGCAGCGCTGGCTTTAGTAGTGTTTCCCACCTCCTTTGTGCCTACAAGGTTAAGGTTAGGCATTTCCCAGCAAGAACAGTATGGGCCAAATGGCCTTGAGTGAATTATGTCTCCTGTTACCTGGGGAACTGCAGTTTCTTCCTTTGCTATAGAATGACAATATCTAAACATTTCACAAAGCACTCTGATAGACTGAATGCAATAATGAGCCCAAATGTCATTGGTAAATGTAAATGCACTGTTCTCATCAGTATCCCCTATTGCCTCATTCACCGCTACTGAGAAAGGATATATAGCATTTCCTGAACAGCTGACTTGTGGCAGATGTATTTTTTGCCACTTAATCTGTTCATAAGCAACTAATACTGAATTGCCACTCTTATTTTACCATCTCAGATTTGGGAAACAACGAAGAACTTCAGGGGGTTAGAGAAATAGCTCATGGGTAGAATGCTTGCCTAGAATGCATGAAGTATTGGATTCCATCCTCAGCACTGCATAAATTGGGTGTGGAGGTGCACACTTAGGATTCTAGCACTAGGGAGGTGAAGACCAGATAAGCCAAGGTTCAAGATCAGCCTTGGCTACACAGTGAGCTTATGTTCATCCTGAGATGTATGAAAACCTATCCCAAAATTAAAAAAAAAAAAAGGTTCAGAATTTATGTTCTCCCCCTCCGCTTCATCTTTGTTTAATGAAATTGTACTGGCAACCTAAGAGGTGAAGTGTGACGTTTTTCAACTCTCTCTGACCCTAGCCTGACTTGTTGCCATTTTCTCTGTGGCTGAATCATGTAGCCACGAGGAAAAGAATGAGAAACTGTGTTTATTCAGTCCTCAGTTGTTCTGGGAGAAATGGAGGAGGCCTCTAAGGCTTTCAGCTTGACAAACATATCACAGCCAGGCCTTTGATTGCAGTGTAGGTGGATATTAGAGGCAGGTTGCTTGATTGAGACAAATTGGTATTTTTCTCTGTGGTGAACTGAGCTGCCCAGTGACCATTGGCAGGACCATCAATCAAGGTGAAAATCAATATGGAACCCCAATAGGCATCAGCAAATTTCATGTCCTTCTCATTATTAATGTTAGTTAGCATCATTACTATTATGGAATTGTATGACTCCATTCCAGTGTGATTTAAGCAATGATGTCTGTATGGAAATACAACCGATTACTTCATTACATAATCATGTCTAATCAATATCCCATAGTCTCACATGGCATGCTTGTTTTTTTTTTTTTTATTCCTACCTCCCTAGCCCACCCTAAATAGTCAAGTGCACTTTTTTTTTTAACTATATGAGGGGAATATGGGAGTATAGGCATAGATGGGGCTACATATAAAATATTCAGTGAAACTTCCCCAGAAAGAGCTAGCTGGATCAATTCTAAAACTCTATGTAGCTGCTGTTCCCTTTGTCTTTGTGCTAGGCTGCCTTCCAGACCATTTGGAAGCCAGAGAGATTCACACACCGTGCCAGGGCAAAGACCCATGCCTGGTAACAGGCTCACCTTTGTGATTAACCACAAACACAAAGCGTTTGAACTCAGAAATTTATAGAATCCCATTCTGGGAAAACAGATGCAGAGAAGGACAGAACATGCCATAAGCCAGCTTCTGCCTCTTCTCACTCTTGGGTATTTGTGATTCCTGGCCAGGGAGGAACCATAGCTAGGACTGGAAATAACATGTGCTTTACTCCATCATCCCTGGGTGAATTAGCACTGGTGCACACTCAGACACACACACACACACACACACACACACACACACACACACACACACACACACCTCACCAGACAGACCTCTCTTAGGCTATCGGAAGCAATCCATTGGTGTTCTAAATAAAGGGACTTTAAAGGGGTTTTTAGAATTGTATGGTTATTCCCACCAGAAACCTACCAGCCCTGGGCCAAACAAACTATGGCCCTGCTGCCCTCTGTTTAGAGTACTCCATCCGAAAAGAATGTACCTCCCCTCTATCGGCTACCTGTGTGGTATGACTGAACTCACAGCATTCCATGCTATTTTAGGGACCTCAGAGTCCAGCTGCCCACGATAAGCACTATGTCCATGTTAGTTCTCAGGAGAGTGGGAACAGTCTGAAGCCCCATAGTGTCCCTCCCTCTATGCAGCCACCAGACAGGCAGAACTTTTGCCCAGTTTCCCTGAGGAAAGACATCCATGGATACTTTGCTTCACTTCTCTTCTTGGTTTCCTGCAGTTTTCTGTAAACTTTTATGTTCAATGTATTTCTAAAATTCAGTTCCTCCCCCCATGCTGCAATGTTCCTGGCTGGTTTTCCCTGTCCCTTTGCCAGTGAGCCTTCAGTGAGCCTTCAGTGAGCCTGTGAGCTAGTCCATGAGTTCCTTCAGGAATCCTCCATCCATACTTTCTCTGTTCCTTTAAGATCATAGCCCACACCCTGCAGTGACCTGCAAGATCCCACCCTTCAGACCTGCCTGCTCATGCGGCTTCTTGCTGTTCCTTAAACATTCCAGGCCCATCTCACTCAGGGGCCTTTGCACTGGCTTCTCATGTGCCTGCCATGCTTTCCTCTTTGATGTGGGCATGCAGTGGTCCTTTGCCCTCCTCTAGCCTAGCTCCACACATCACATTGGTATAGACTTGACAGTTTCTTTTCAATTGATCACAGCCCTCATATCCCGCCCCGCTACCCTAACTCATTTGCTACTTTATAACAACTAATTTAGTTCGTACTGACAATTGTCTGTTCCTATCCCTAGCATAAGGGAAGAAGACAAATGTTGTGAATCCTACCTATAGGCCTTATGTAGATAAATCATTCCTGTGGCAGTTAAATGAAGACAACTATGCGTGATATGTAAAATGACCAAATGGGTCAAAGGTTGACCCATCCAACATAGACGGGGATGTTTGCGTGGCACATGCTATATATTGATACTGATGGAGTTTCCTAGACTTACTGAAACAAACATCTATATACCAGATGTTTCAAATGACAGCAATATATTGTCTTACTATTCTGGAGGCTGGGCAAGGGAACATCATGACAGATTTCCCAGAAAACTTGCCTCGGCCAGTTTTTCATACCCAAATTGTTCCTTGGCTTATAGAAACAAAGTCCCTTATGACATTCTCCCTGCATCTCTTCACATCAACTGTCTCTGCCCTTTCACTGCCCTAACCATCCCTCTTTACAAGGAAGCCAGTCACATTGGGTTAGGATCTACCCCAATGACCTCATTAGTTACTTCTAGGAAAAACCCACTTTCTGCTACAAATGTAGCTAGTTGGTAGCGTGATTACCTATGTCTTACATGGGGCAGTAGGTTCTAGCCTCCATACTGCATAAAAACTGGGTGTGGTGTCACACATCTGTAATCCCAACATTCAGGAAGCAGCAGCAGAAAGATGAGAAATACAAAGTCATCTCTTTGGTTTCACAGTGATGTCAAAACTGTAAGACCCAATTTCCTAATAATTCCTCTCAGTGTTATAATGATTAGGAATTTGACAGAAATTTTAAGAGGACATGAGTCAGCTCAATAAATATATGCTAAATAAGTGAATGATTTTAACTAAATTTTGCCCCCCTCCCCTTTTTTTTTGAGCTAGCCTCACTGTGAGGTCATGCGGCCCTAGAACTTTTTTATAATCCAGAACTAATATTATAACTCAATGATGTTGGATGTTGTCAAGGTGATAGTAATGGATGTGTTCTTCCTGGAAACCTGCCAATAGATGTTAGGAAACCTTTGTCCACATTGTTAGACAATCTTATAAACCTCAAACTCAAGATCCTCCTGTCTCAACCTCTTCAGCATTGGGTATACAAACATGTACATGGCTTAAGGCATGCTCCTTTCTTACAAGTCATATTTATTCTTTGCACTGCTAACATCCTCAGCTGTATCAGGCAAGAGAGAAAGTTGTCTAGAGACTGAAGAAAATGTCCCAGTAGTGCATGAGACATAGGTTCATCATAACATACTAAGAGAGGAAGAAAAAGACAAACAGTAAGCATCTAGGAGCCCAGATGAGACAGGAAATTTGCTATTGGGTCCAGTAGTTGTGGGATCGCTCTACAGCGTGCCCCTTTCACTACCCTTCCCACTGCAGGGAGAAGGTTTTTATGTTAGACTACATAGCCAGAAAAATCATTTACTTAGCTTGCTTCCTCTTGTATGATGACATTCCAAGCAGTGGCTGAGTAGTTCACACTGCCTGTGTAAGAAGCACTTTCCTCTACAGATAATGCTGGCTTCTATCACTTGCTTGGGTTGACTAAACCCTAAGGATCAAAAGCCAATATTTCTGGGATATGGCAGGGTGACACAGATACTCCCATTTTCTCTGAACTCATGCAACTAATTTCAATATAATAAGCCACATTTTCTGTAAGCTCTTACCTCTTAAAAGTAGATTTAAATTTTTTTTTTTTGCATTTTAGATATTTATTCTGTTTTGCCTCCTTGTGCCTGTGGGCTCAGTAAAGCAGTATGGCCTCCATGTCTCCCGCCTACAGTTTACTAGGTAGGTTGGCAGAAATCTCACTAGTTAGAGAAATACTGGAAATCATCATCATCGTCATCATCATCATCCAAACAATCAAAAAGGTCAAATGCAATTGTTCAGTTTTCCAGAGTTGGATTTTGCTCTACTGTCTTGGTCATGAAGCCCAAGGCATAAAAGCTCCAAAGTCAAAATTAACGAAATGATGTTGGATGTTGTCAGGGTGACAGGAATGGATGTGTTCTTCCAGGCAACCTACCAATAGATGTTAGGAAGCCTTTGTTCATACTGTTGTTTTATTGAAGCAGGTCAACATAGCTCAGCATGCTGGTTGTGGAGGACCCGGTGGGGCCATTTCCTGCCCTTTGACCGCACAAGATGAGGATTAGTTTGTGTGCATTTTAAAGGCACCGTTCAGTTCTCAGGTTGCTGGATTCAAAGTCACAGTTTCTGGTCCCATTGGAAACCATCTGCTGTTGGTTTCCTCCCTCTTTTTTTTTTTTTTAAATAAAGAAAGGTTTCATTGGGCTCTGATTTAGCATTGTAAAGCTCTCCCCTTTGAAGTGCACAGTGCAGTGGGCTCTGTCTGCACATTCAGAATAGTGCAGCCATCATAAACATATTAGCAGTCACCCTCCTCTGCTCCTGGCAACACTGACAGACTTTCTGTCTCTGGCTTTGCCTGTTTTAGGCGTCATGGAATGCATGGCCATTTGTGGCTGGTGATGTTGACAGTTAAGTGTGTTTTGTAGATGTTGTTTAGTGTAAGTGTTTGCCAAACATTTACAGATTAGAAACTATTTAGTTTTTAGGCAATGGACCTGAGCTTGCTGTCTAGGAGCCTAGATGCCATCTACTGGGCAGACAGACTTCTTGGAAATGGGTACCAAACAGGAAGGAAGGCGTGAGGCTGCAAGATGCACAGATGATATACCCTAGAAGAGAAGTGAACTGTGGTCCATGC
Organism: Mastomys natalensis; assembly: GCA_021653895.1. Lineage (NCBI taxonomy): Eukaryota > Metazoa > Chordata > Mammalia > Rodentia > Muridae > Mastomys > Mastomys natalensis. The sequence continues at coordinate 658,955 of JAJTUV010000431.1, forward strand.
TGAGGGCTCACCAGAACTGTATAGGAATGTGAGAAATGCCTTCATGCCAACCAGATGGGTGACCTATGTCTTATAACCCTTTTATTAGATGGCCCCACCATCAGTTTCTCAGTCTGACAAGCCCCTTTATTTCATTTTTTTGGTAGCTTTATGCATTTCCTTCCTTTTTCCTAGAAAAATCACAGGTGCCTATCTTGCTTCTACTTCCCCTATATAACGTTTGCTCATTCTTAGGTCTCAACTTTTGGATCATACCATCAGCACAACTCTGTGTTCCAGGTTAGCCCAGGGCACACTGCTGAGTCAGCTCTCAGGCCTCCATCATTCACGGTGCTTTTCAGAGCTGCAGCTCATTGCTAGGCCATCATTACACAGCCTCTGTCTTGACCCCTAGGACTGTAAACTCTGGGTGGCAGGATCTCCTGTACTTCATTAGGCCTGATGTCGGAAATCTGCCGCTAACACCTAATGCCTGATACACATACAATAACATAGAGGTTGAAAGATTGACATCAATGCTAATTAAGGAGACTACAGTGTGTGGATGCCAGAGACATGGAGAGCTATTCGTTTCTTTTTTGAGTCTTTCAGGAGCATGCTACCATACCTGGGGAACTCAGTCCTAAGTGGCTTTTTCTTCCAGTGAAGACCTTCATGTCCCTTGCTTGATTTGTCAACAGGTTGTGAATGTGAGTTAATTAAAACGACTACTTGAGCTACTTGAGCCCTTGATGACAAGCTCTCCATAAAGGCAGATATTTTTTGTTCACACCTTAGTAATAAACACATCTCTGAGGGACTGTGGTTTAGAGAAGACTCCATCTTGTCCCTGCTGCTTCCCAAGCTCTTGGGCCTCTCACTTGTTCCATCCAGTAGGAACTAGCTTGATATCACCATTTCCTTACATGCTGCTACATCAGTAAGCCCAGGAAGCATATGCCTGGAATTGTTAGACAGCTTCAGTCAATGACCCTCCTCTTGAAATGCTGTGCCATACAGAAGCCAGACGCTGTCATTTGTAGACTTAGCTCTTCGGTCTGTTTGATAGTCAATGGCTCAAATGCAGGTTAGGTTTTGTAGTTTATTTTAGATGCTCATAAAAATAACACCCGGTGGGAATGTTCCCTGAGCTTGGCCAAGGTAATAAAGTGATGTAATAGTGCAGCTCAAAGACCTTGAACTAGAAAAGGTTGGAATGTGTTTTATGGACTGATATCCAGAGATTATATGAGGAAACTCTTCATTTGAGCTGCTGCTTCATTCCATGATGCCTACCTGTGCCTTGAAGCCCTGTTCAAGAATTCATAGTATATACTGCTTTACAGGTTCTTGGGTAACACATGTTTTCCAAGTTTATTTAAAATGCTACAAAGGGCTGGTGAGGTGGCTCAGTGGGTAAAGGCACCTAGTGCCAAGTCTGACAAATAAGTTTGTTCTCTACGACACACATGGTAGAAGGGAAGAAACCAACCCCATATTTTTTCCTCTTATATACATACACACACACACAATTAATTAATCTTTTTTAAAAGAATACTTTATTTAAAAATAAAATAAAGTGCTATAAAAACATGTCTGTGTTCCTGAGGTTACAGTTCTGCCAGTTGGTTCACTGGGTAGGAAGAAAGACAGTGAAGAATCAAGGAATCCCCAGAAGTACTGGCATAAGATGTGAGAGGGGCAGGATGGGGACAGCCGCTTTTAGGTCCTGTTGTGACAGGCCCTGCGGCATCAACTTTAGTAACTGTAGTAGAAATTATTGTCACCGTCAATGAGGAGACTACTGAGACCTCATCTCCATCTGAGAGATAAGGAAGCCAAGGCTCAGGGAGGTGAAGTGATTCATCCTGGCAGGGGCTGCAGGTCTCAGAAATTCTACCTCAAGAGATATCCTTGGGTTAGGGTGAGAGTGGCTAATGAGTGCATAACTATGTCCAGGTGCACCCACTAGGAGCTGGACATAGACAGGGGCCGGCTAGTTCCTGAAGCTCATGGCTTAATTCCACTAGCATATCTCAATGCAGCACTTCCCATCTTGATAGCTGTTCATCAGGGCCAAGCAGACACTTATGTGTTGGTGGACTTTGTTAGACTGCAGGAAGTCCCACTCATCTGAAGCAGTGACCATTCCTCAGCATCTTGTGTTTTCCAATTAGAATCACTTGTTTTTAAGTTATTCTTCCACACTCAGGAGGCCAACAAAGCCTCTTCAGGGCCATGTGCTTTTCCATACTCAACTATAACCAAAGGGTGACAGACAACCACAGAGGTAAGGGGCTCACTTAAGGATACACAGAACAACAGTCAAATCTAACCTTACTGTGCATTCACTTCCCTCAACAGTCTTAATTCTGCTATGGGCAGCAAGATGTTGGCCAAATGTTGAGGGATCAGCAGCACACAGGACACACATAGCCCTTGTCCTCATAGAGTTCTGAGCCTAGGGTTAACAACTACCATTGAAAAGTTTGTCATTATTCACCACTGAAATGGTGAGCACAGGAGTGGGCAAGGGTTGCTAGGGTATGTACCTAGGCTTCATTGTACAAGGATAATGAGTTACATGTTGAACTATGAAAAGGAATTGAATAGGAGAGGAATGAGAAGAATCCTATTCTGAGCCCAGGATGGAAACTGCTTGTACACAGCCAAGAAAGAAGCAGGTATAGGCAGAAAGATTTTGAGTGAAGAGGATATGGTTGAAGTAGGTGGCAGTGCCACATGAGCAGTTCTGATTGACACAGGGCCTTCTTGCTTCTTGGGAGCAGTGGCTGTTCCAGTGAGCAGAAGAGCAGTTCCATCTATTTGCAAGTGAAGGATGATCACAGGCTATTGTGTCTGAACTCCATACTCTGGTCATCAGAGCAGCATCTGGACACTGGGCTACATGCCCTTGACATCCATTCTTTTCATGGAAATTTTTGGAATACGAGTACTCTTATTTATGCTTGTTTTTACCCCCTATTTTACATTAAAATTCCAGGTACTAAATTGCTGAATTTATTTGGAAGAACTTTTAAATTTAAAAATGTATGTTACAAACGATTGTGTTTGCCTACTAGCCTACTATAAATATTGAAAATAGTGGTGGTTTGTTCTATGGAGGATAGTGACATCCAAAGTTTTGTGCCCACCCTTAAACTTTTTGATAGGGTCAGGAAACTCACTTGCTCAGTAGATTAAGGTACTTGACACTAAGCCTGATGACCTGAGTTTGATCCTCAGATCCCACATCGTGGAAGGAGAAAGCCTACTTCTGAAAGTTGACCTCTAACACACAGGAACTGTGTTGTGCACATATACATGTGCATACATGTTCAATCATATACTAAATAAATTTTAAAATGGGAAATTTGTTTAAATTATTCTGATAGATGAAGGTAGTCTAGATGCATCAGAAGACCAGCAATGACTGGTAGCACACAGACATAGCTACACAGAGAGGTTCATTTTCTAGAAAGATACAAAGCTTTGACAACAACTCAATATGGCCTCTCAGGAAGTAAAAGGCAATTAGCTTGACTTAAGCTGAGGTAGCTGCACAGTGTCTGGCGTCCCGAGAAGTGTGAAAGCAGTTATTCCTTATCTGACTCAAGGTGGACATAGCCTTTATCCCACTGTTGCATGCTCAAGGCCAGGAGATCAGAAAGTCACATGGTTATCAGGGCTAGAATAAACCTGTCAGGGTTTACATAGCCCCTAGACCAGCATGGGCTACAGATTCAGGGTAATAGTGTCCTAGTTTATTTTATCTATCATCTTAATATAGCCTAGAGTCACCTTAAAAGGTATTTGAAATAAAGGGATGTCCCAGATCATATTGACCTGTATTCATGTACATGTGGGGAATTATCTTGATTGCTAATTGATGTAGAAGGGCCCAACCTACTCTGGGTGATACCATTCCCTAGGCAGATAATCTGGGTTATATAAAAAAGGTAGCCAAGCATAGGTCTTTAGCTGAGCCACCAAGCAGTGTTCCTCTATAGTTTCTGTTTTATGTTCCTTCCATGGCTTCCCTTGATGATAGACTGAAACTATAAGCTGAAGTAAACCTTTTTCCTCCCCTAAGTTGCTTTTGGTCATGGTATTTGCTAATTGTGCTATGAGCAGCAAGATGTTAGCCTGTTTCATTCACAGTGATAGAATTTAACTGGAATGCTGGGGGAAATGGAGGTGCTTCCAACAGCCTGTAGTGCGCACAAGTTAACAAGCTAACCGGAGTGTAGGTGGAACACTCTAACCAGAGTGTAGGTGGAACTCTCTAACCAGAGTGTAGGTGGAACCTTTAGAAGATGGCAGCTGAGCATGGCAGTGACTGACGTGAGTTCCAGATTTCTTTTACTGTGGGAGGTCCACACTGTGTCAGGATGTTTGGGCAAAAGTAATCTGTAGAGACAGTTTGGGTGTGCACCACACACACTGAGGGCTGATGGGTAGGGAATCTTCATGGAGTCTCGATTGAGCAGCTGAGCGCCATGTTTGAGGCCCATCTTTGCCTGCAAGTGAAAGTGCTGTTCATCTCCGCACCCCCACTGCCTCATCTTGGAGATACCCACAGCTCATTGCAGGGGTCAGGCTCCTTTTTACAGAGCTCTAAAAAGTTTGCCAAGTCCCAAAGACTGCTAAAGGTTTCATTTACCATGTGCCTCTGAGGGTTTATTTCATCCTAGAGAAACTACATACAGTGAGGCAGAGACCTGAACACCTGCTGGGGTTTTGTGGCTCACCAGCAAGATGGAAAGACTCCGTCAAGACTGGCCTAGGAAGAATAAATGTCAGCCTCTCTGGTGGTGTTCAGATGAGAGAGAGATGGCTAGGATGCTTCTTCCAGAGTTCAGTTACTCTGAAAAATCTAGAATACCAGTCTAAGCTCATGCAATGCTCAGGTGTGAGTTAAAGAAGTGTGTGTATGGGAGGGTGTAGAGTCAAGTCCTTGATTTTCCAAAAATTATTTGTGTGTTGGGTACAGGGGGCAAGGCACGCATGTAAGTCAGAGAATGACTTTGTGGAGCCTGGTCTCTCCATCTACCTGCATCTAGGCACTGGGGATAGAAGCCATAAGGATTCTTGACAGGTGTTTTGCATACTGAGCCATTTCACTAGTCTGAATCCTTGGTTTTTAGCATTTAAGTGCTAGGAATGATGGTGATTTGCAGAGATCACCACGATTTGCACCGCCAGCATGCTCTCTTTCCTTTGGTCTTCCAGGGGAGTGAGGTGGGGATTGGGTTGGAGAGACTGAAAGCAATCCAGCATCTAGGGCAACTGGAAAAAGAACTTTCTAGAAATCCAGGCTGACCATGCGAAGGAAGAATAACCATTTTCCCACTTCCTCTCTCCTGACTAGATTCTTTTGTTGGAGGAGTGATTGGCCTCATTTTTGCCTATATTTGCTACAGACAGCATTATCCTCCTCTGGCCAACACAGCATGCCACAAACCGTATGTGAGCCTCCGAGTGCCCACTTCACTGAAGAAGGAGGAGAGGCCTACGGCCGACAGTGCACCCAGTTTGCCCTTGGAGGGGATCACCGAGGGCCCTGTATGACGGGCATCTAGGGAGAATGGACGCTGAGCCCCTGGCTCATTCTTCTACCCTGTCATAACACAGTGGAACGGATTTCCTGTAATGTGATTCTCATCAGCTGCTCTAAAGTCCCCTCCGCTTCCATTCTGTGGATGTTGTTTTGCCACTCTTCATGTCTCCTTTCAACACTTCAGATTTGTAAAGTTGGGACACCAGGACCAGTCTCTGAGAGACCCACGCACAAGGAAGGAGGATGCAAGGGCGGGGTGGGCATGCTTGCTCATCCAGTGATTCCTTTACCTGAGGTGTTTGCTGTAGCACCGCCCTCCTCCGTGTTCATGTTGTGAAACATAATAAAGTCTCCCACCCAGACTTGGTGTTGGCTATCAGTTAGCAAAAGTTACTAGGCGTCATGATGGGTTTCATGGTGAGGCACAAAACAGTCTCCGTCCCTGAATCATTCTAGGCTTGGAAGCAAGGGTCTGCCTGTGTGGGGAAGCTGCTTCAGGTTCTAGGTGCAGGGACTCTTGCTATCTCACAGTCGAGGTTGGGGAGCCAGTTCTGAATACAATTCTGCCCTTGCAAAGAATGCACAGAGGACGGAGTGAATTGTCTCTCAAGTGAGTAAGTCAGCTCTGTGGTTTCCCCTGTGGGATCAACTAGGGGAGCAGTGGAGGTAGGAACTGACGATGAGGTGTCTTACCCTTTTGAGAGCTGCATGTTGCACAGCTCCATTCTAAGGGGTCTTTGATAGCAGCATAGCCTGGTTGCAGGCTGGGATGAAGCATCATCATCGTGACAGGCCCTGGAGAAGGAGGAAAAGAAAAGGAACTGCTATCTCTGCTGGCTCTTCCCATTGTCGAATGCACCAGGTTAACATTGATCTTTTCAGGCTGAGGTCCCAGCCAGCTTGGTCTTTTCAAAGCTGAGAGCAAACCCTTCACTCTGCTCTAGATTTCCAGATTGCTGGGTTGGCTGCTGTACAAGGTGAGACGTCTTTGATGTCAGAGAATGTCATACTCTGGCAGTTAATGTAACAGACTGCACTTTGAGAGACTCATGTGTCTAAATCATCAGCTGAGCAGCTCTGGATGAACAGTCCAGGTAGAGGGTCCCGTACACTTTTCAGTGCAAGCTCCACATGGCACTCATGTACCACCTATTCCAGGCCCCCAATGAGGTCCTCTCCAGCTGTTCTTCTCTCCAGCTGTGGTTTTGGCACAGAGCTACATGATTGCTCAATGGTAGGGAGGCAGGGAAAAGCCTAAATGAACCTCCAAACCAGGTCAAAGTAGATTACAAAACAATTGCAGCAGCCACCTTCACAACAACCCTGAAAATGACCATAGGGCCAGTGAGATAGCTCAGTGGGTAAAGGCCTTATTTCAAGTTCGGCAAGCCGGTGTTGCCCCAGGCCCTTTAATCACAGACCACTTGGCAAGATGCCCTCTGAGTTCACCACACCGCACCAAGACAGGACAGCCTGGGCATACACAAAAAACCTGTCTGAAACCAAAAAAAGAAAAAATGGAACTGAGTTGGTAGACCTAACTGTAAGAAAACCATCGAATGCCCCCATAAACACACACACAAACCACACACACAACAATACACAGCAACTGGAATAAAAAATTAAGAATGTGTATTAGAAAGTAACCCAAAATTTCATAGCCTAGAACTTTTCAGATCCCAAAAAAAAAAGCAGGAATAAACTAATCAAGGAAAAAATAAGTGACACTGTTCAAAAACTGTGGTCTTGAGCTTAATTTGATTCTAGCTTTAACCTGGCTCTGCAATAGCAGCCAGAAAAAAGAGGGAGAATAATTATTCTTCAGTGGATGGCCACTTAAAATTCTGGACCATGAGGTGTCCGTTTATATAAATACTTAACATTTAAAGATAAATGGCCAGAAGGGCTCTGTAAAGCAACAACAGAATATTGTTAATGCTGATAATTAAACTGAAAGCCCTAAAATGGGCCATGTAAAAGCTTTGATTTGAATGTAATTAAAATTGCAAAGGACGTAATAGCATGCAGCACGCAGTCAGATCCTTAGGAGCAGTAATTAATGGCCTAAGCCGGCTCACACAAGGCAGGCATTTTTGTAGATCTATATGTTTAATTCTACACTCTATTAATGTGAAGAACTGTAACATCACGATGCACAAAGAAGGTGGCTTGGAGAGTGACACTTGTGCCTCTTGTCCTGATTTGTTTGGAATATGGAGGGTGACTACAGCTCATTCTGTCTGGGGTGAGGGCAGGGTCAGGGTGTGAGTCAGGGCTCACCCTCGAATCTGGGAACCTAAGATTCCTCTTCCGTGTGGTCTTTTGGAGGAAGTGTGTCACTGTGGGAGTGGGCTTGGAGACCCTCCTCCTAGCTGCCTGAGGATGCCCAGTCTGTCCCTGGCTTCCTTCAGATGAAGATGTATAATAGAACTCTCAGCTTCTCCTGCACCATGCCTGCCTGGATGCTGCCATGCTTCTGCCTTGATGACAGTGGACTGAACCTCTGAACCTGTAAGCCAGCCCCAATTAAATGTTGTCATTTATAAGAAAAAAAAAAAACACTTCCTCTTCCTCTGGGTAACCTGCTCAGAGCACATATTAGAGCTGCAGTCACAGATTAGGCATCATGAGAGGCTGGGATAGTAGTACAGTGAATGGGTTGGCCAGGGATATCAGGAGCCAAGGGGACCGGAGCACCAGCAAGTACACACCTGGGAAGTGGGGCTTAGATACTCTAACTCCAGATGGACCTTGCCAGACAGGAAGCCTAGCCTTGTGCAATCACATCTCCTGAGTTTTCAAAGTCAAGAGTCTGGCCCAGGCCAACCAGTCATAGTCTTAAGATGTTGGAACAGCACTGGACTGTCTTAATACAGGCAGCATTCTAGAGAGGATGAACACGCTAACCTAATTCCAGGGTCCCTCAGGTTCTCCTATTTCATTTCTTTCCTCCCTGGGGAAGTTTATCTGCTCTTCTCCAGTCCTGCAAACATTCAGAGCTGGCCAATACAAGCAAGAACTGGAAAAAATTGTGCCCCAGAGACGTTAAGAGAAGCTAGGTTGGACTCTGATGGCTGCTCTGTCCACCACAGCTGCATATCATGCTATGCTCTGCAAAGGTCACCCGCTGTCTTGTACACATACACCTGGCTCCCTTCAATACACACACATCCTCCTGGAAGGATGAAGGCTTAGTAGTTCAACCAAAGGAACAGCACAGGACTCCCCAGGGACATCAGAGATGACTTGCAGGAAGGAAGCAGGGAGCTGCTCTTGAAAGCTTCTGAGCTTAAGGGAAAATGACCAGGGCAGCAGCTGCCACACTCTGATGCTGACTCCATGTCCAAACTACCTCAAGGATCTCCCAGGGTTACCTATTGTAGTCAGAGCAGCATGGAGAGAAAAGTGCTGTTGCTATCCCAGTAAAACAGAGAAGGGAAAAGGGGCACAGAAATATGCAGGAGCTTGACTGTCATACACAACAAGCTGAGGACACAGATCTGAATCCAATAGACTCTCTTCAAAAGCTACACATTTAACTGCTGAATAACTTCTCACTTGACTTGTTCATTCTACTCTCAGTTTTTTTTCTATTGCTGTGACAAAACAGCATGACCAAGGCAACTTAGAAAGTGTTTAACTTGAGGACTTAGAGTGTTAGCATAAGTTCATGGCTGTCTTGGGGGAGAACATGGTTGAGACAGGCATTGCACTAGAGCAGTAGCTGGTAGCTTATATCCTTATCTACAAGTATGAGGCAAAGAGCAAGCTATCTGGGAATGGCATAGACTTTTGAAAGTTCAAAGCCCACCCCCCTCCAGTGACACACTCTTTCAACAAGGTCACACTTCCTAGTCCTTCCCAAACAGTTCCACCAACTGGGGACCAAGGTTGGAATCTACGCTCCCATTGAGGCCATTCTCATTCAGACTGCCACAGCTTCCCACTGGGGCCATACATTTCCAAGGGGATTCTGAAGCTAAAAGCATGTATTTCATCATAACCCTATGTCTGACATAGGTGAGCAGACACAGACAGGTGAAGTTTACCTTCAAATACATGGTCCCAGTCTCTGCTCTGATGTGGCTTCCTTTTCAGTTGTCCTGTCTTAGCAGATGATGTGACTAAATTCAGCGCAGCAGTGTCTGTAAAGATGTGTCAGGACATTAAGGGTGACTACAGATTGAAAAAATACATTTCTTTCAGGAATTGACTGCCTTAAAAAGGTTTGCAAGTGAAACTGTCTGTCCTCTAAAGCAGTAATTCTCAACCTTCCTAATGCTGTGACCTTTTACTCCAGTTCCTCATGTTGTGGTGACCCCCAACCATAAAATTATTTTCACTGCTACTTCATAACTGCAATTTTGCTACTGTTATGAATCATAATATAAATATCTGTGTTTTTTGATGGTATTAGGTGGCCCCTATGAAGGGTCATTCAACCTCCAAAGAGATCGAGACTGCTCTAAGGCATCTAAATGGTCTGGTGACTACTTTAACTCAAAATCAATTTGCAGCATGAGAGAAAGAACATAAAACTCAAGATTAAACACAGCTGCTTCCTTTCCACAGCTGCTTCCTTCCTACAGCTGTTTCCTTCCCACGGCTGCTCCATTCCCACAGCTGCCCTCCCTTCCCACAGCTGCTTCCCCTGCTTTTCCAGCTTCATTTGTTTGCTTATTTGTTTGTTTGTTTGTTTTCCTGGTATTCTGTATATTGCTGTGTGCCTGTGACGTTTATGCTCATTTATCACTTTCTAATAACTGTCTACCCGCTCTCAGCGTCTCTGTGGGTGTGTCTCTCTTTGTCTTTGAGTTTGACAGGCTGCTCTGGGAACTTCATTACCTCCCTAGCACTGAACACCCAGCTCTTTTGTGGAACAAAGAGCCCCTGGGAGAGAGAGAGACATCTCTTAAAGTACATGGATGCAATCTCATTATCCAGGGATAGAAAGGAGGAACCTCTCCACTTTGTCATTTCAATGAGAAAGACCTTTGAAACCGTTAGAGCTATTTTTTGCACTCATGCTTTTTATTCCTTGAGTAGCTCGAAGATGGAAAAATAATTCTGAACACTCATTAGAGGATCCATGAACATCAGGAGAATTTATTGGCATTTTGGTTGGGTTTCACTTGCTGCTGAAGGAGGATTGAAGTTCGTCAGGGGAAGCTTTGCCACTGTCCCACTCTCTAGGCCTTCCCCCGCCCCCATACACACACCCTCTGTGCCAGGTCCTCAGCTGCTTAGCCATAGCTAGGCAGGGATGTAGCCAGCAGGTGGGCTGAGGTCGTGGAAGAGATGATGCTGAATGCCTCAGTTTCCTTTCCTGTCACTGTGGTAAATACCCTAACAAACACAACTTAAGAGAGAAAGAATTTATTTGGCTCACAGAATTCAAGATTCCATCACCGTGTGGGGAACTCAAGGCAGTCGAAATGTAAAGCAGCTAGACACATTACATCCACAGTCAAGAGCAGAAGGCAACTATGCCTGGCTCCCTTTATCAACCCTACACAGTTTAGAATTCTCAGCCTAGATAATGGCGCTACCCACAGTGGGTATTATTAAGGGTATTATTAAGATAATTCCTACACAGGTTGACACAATCTAGATGATTTCTCATTGAGATCATTTTCCTCAGATGATCCTAGATTAGGTCAAATTGGCAATTGACAGTAGCTATCACACTCGGTATACTAGAGAAGCAGAGAGACAGAAGCAGTCAGTGGCCAATTAATTTCACAATTCAGCTCTGGTTTGAACATTGAGAGACATTGGTGACAGAAACAGACACGACTATAGGCTGTATCAAGTTTACAGAGCAACCATCACTGGTAATGAGTAAAATGGCAAAGAATGAAAGCACTAGGCTTTTCCCAATGTTCCTCTCTGAATCTGACCTCCACCGAAGGTTCAGACACAGCCCCAAGTCAGTGAGCCCAGATTCCCTGCCTGGCAGTGGAAGCTGGGTGGGGAACTGGAACATTAGGTAGTTTCTGAAGTTCTCTTCTCAAAACCCAATAGATGCCAGTATCCCATAGGGTGTTAGTGTCTTCAGTGTGTGGAGACAGATTCAATGACCTAAGGTGAGGAGAAGCCATGTTTCCAATTTATTAACAATCTGGCAGCTTAACACTTTAAAGAGAAGGATCTGGGGTCCACAGAAGGCCAACCAATAACTCAAGCCTTATGATGCGGAGAAGATAAGGCTGGGTTTGAGTTAGTACTCATAACATTTTTGTCACAGTTCGCAGAGACCTTGTACTTTCATCATTGCTGTGACAGAATGCTTTAAAGAGGTGGTTCACATTTGTTTTGGCTTTCACACTGAAGTTCATCAGGCAGGGAGGTCATGGAGGCAGGAGTGTGAAGTGTGCATCACATGTGTCAATCATCAAGAAGCAGACAGAGATGAATACTGGTACCCTGCTCACAGTCTTCTTGTCCACAACGTTTTCCCAGGGATAGCATAGCGTGTCCATACTCGGGATGGGCCTTCCCTTTCCAGTTCACTCTCTCTAGCTACATCCTCAATGACACACCCCATAGGTGACCTTCCACAGTCAATCTACATCCAATCGGGCTGACAGTGAAGATGGGCTAAGGCAGTCTTCACCTAGAGACTGCAATTCACCGCAAGAAGTGGGAAGTAAACAAAAGCAGAAGGAGCACATAAGATCCTGAAACAAAGAAGTTGGCTCATGGGCTAGGGGTGCTTTGGTGGGTAAACTGCTTGCTGTGTAAACACGAAACCTGGGTTCATATCCCAAGCACCCACATAAAAGCCAGGTGCTGTAGTGTACATATGTAACCCCAGGATAGGGAAGAAGGTAGAGACAGTGTGGCCAGCAGGTCCAGCTGAAACAGGTTCAGTAGATTTCCTTGTATCAAGATTAAGACGTAGAACCATTGAGAAAGACACCAGACATCGACCTCTGAGCTACCCAGGTACATTCCGGGTGTGCATGCTAACCCACACCTACACATCATACATAATTTAAAAAAAAAAAAAAGGCTCATCTGACTCTACAAAGAATTCAAGGGAAGCTAATATCGTAACAGAGTCTCTCACATAAACACATTCATAAGCCCTTTGCTGCCTTCTGCTCCAAGACTTGGGTGAACTGAGAAGCAATGCTGTCACACAGGCCTGGAGTTTAAGCCTAAGCCGTGTGAGGGGAAGAGTGGAGACTCACTGTCAGGACTCCTAGTGCCTGAGGCAGCACTGGGCAGTGGGCCCAAGATGGCTATGTTACACTGGGCAAGTGTCATCTGCCTACCTAACTCACACGGGCCCTGCAGGATTCTTAAGGGACGGTAGTTTGACAAAGGGTGGCAGCAGGATTCATAGGGGACAATATGTATGACACAGGGTGGCTACAGGATTCATAGGGGACAGTAGGTATGAAAGCTTAGGAATCTGATCTCTTATGCTGATGGGAGATTTCATGTCCTGTTATTTTCTGTTGCACGTGTTCATTTGTTTAATGTGTAGGAGTGCCACCACCTGTGCATGAAAGCTAATGGGGTGCTTCCCTGGTTTCTTTGGGCTTAAAGGTCTTTGTAGGATTGTGTGAGTTTCACATCAGGACTCTGCAAATCCCATGGTGAGAAAAGTTCCCTATCCGGAGCTGGGGGAGATCCTATGTGCCTAACCCTATGTGGTGAATAGGATAGGTGGAGACCAGCTTCTACCTCAGCCAGGTACCTGCCTGGCCAGACAGCATGTGGCAATTTAGAAGGTCTTACCTTAGGGCCACATGTATAACCCTGTGCTTGGTCACCTCCCATTGTGGATGAGAAGGCCTGTTCATGTGAAAGGGCTTCAGCAGATCTGCAGGTTGAGGTCCAATCAAATTCTGTAGCCATAGGGCTGCAGGAGCATTACAGTCACCCAAGCCATTCATCATTCACTTAGAAGTTATACATCCTCCTTTTAAAGTCTTAGTCTGTCTGTTTTTTTTCCAAGACTAATCCACCTGAGCATCTCATCAAGGCCTTTTCTTTGGGGACCAGTGCTACCTGGGTATCCCTTCAAGGCTTCAGATGCAGTACCCCGCAGGGTGATCTAGCCATTGCTGGCCCTTCCTGCCTATCTCCCTTTTGGGTCTTTACCCGGTCTGGACATCCAGTCTAGTCTCATCTGATCTTCTGCTCAGAGACTCCAGGCCTTGGTCTCATGGTCCCCTTGTCCACTGGAAGGGAACCCTGAAGTCCTGTTTAGGATACGTGCTTCCCAGATCCAGGGACCTCTGGTGTGCGAGAGACCTGGGAGCAGCAGCCCCTCTCCACCATGGGGTCATGGCGAAGGAGATCTCACTGGGGCTTCCAGAAGTGTTGCAGGAATCTCTCCGGAATAAATGTTCCCCTACCACTGAGAGTGGATCAGGGGCAGTCACTGGGGGACTGGGGCCTTTGCTGACATCCCTCTCTTCCATGCTCACTGATGTCAGAATACTTACTCCGGGCTTCTGAGAAGTGAGTCACAGCACAGCGAGGCCTGCTCTTTTCCACTTGACACTGGTAAGCAGAAACCTCTGATTTGTAAACATGATTTCTCTTTGTCTGTCATTTGAGATTGCCACATATTGAGCCCTTACCTCATAAAAAAAACTTCTCAGAGGGAAAATGCTGTGAGTCTGTCAGACTAAGTCAGAGACTCCAGCAGAAAGACACTGCCATGCTCTGGCCTCTTTGGTGAATCCACTATTCCAGAAGGCTTCCATTTGATACCTATGGTCTTCAGAATGGCCTCTCCTAGTTGTTCAATTTAAGGACGCTGAGAGAAGCATTGTCAGAATCAACACATTGGGAAATGATGACCCTTGACACTTCTAATAAAACCTGCAACTTGAAATGTTGTCACTTTTCAAGTTCACACTGGAGGCCATAACAATTAACAGCAAGTGAAGAAGACACAAAAACTTAACAATCTATCAAGACTAATTAAAGGCAGGGCTGGAGAGATGGGTCACTGGGTAAGAGTGCTCACTGCTCCTCCAGAGGTCATTTCCCATCACACCACATCCAATGCCTCACACCCTTACAGAATTCAAGGTCCAGGCCATCCCACGGCCTTTTCTGGATTTCGTGGGTGTCTGCAACTCACACATATACAAGCCCACCCAGAGACATACATACCACTTAGCTTAAAAATAAGTAAAAACTCCAACAACCATCACTGTATGTGATTAGGCTAAATGGGCCCCCAAAGACATCTGACTGACAATGAGGACAAACTCATTTTTGTTTGCCTTGCCAATTTTGTACTTTCTCAACAATGGCCACCGTTACAATGGCAGCTGGCAGGAACAGAGAGCCCTGATGTCTCAGGGAGTCCTCGGACCGTGAAGAGAGGACCTTTGGAAAGGGAACTGAGCCATCATCCTCAGCTGCCAGCCGCCCGTAGGCTCTCTTTGCTCCCTCAGCAGGCTGCTCTGAGATGACTATGATCCTATTTGCTGTCTGAAGTCTTTCAAACCTTAATAAACTTCAACTTTTCTAGGGGGAAATTAATCATTTTTCCCACTGACCAGTCAGGAACGCAGACCTCACCTCACTTCAACCTCAGAGGTGAGCATGTGACCTAGTCAAGCCAATCAATGGGGAGATCACATCTCTTTGACTTTAGTGATTGGTTAAGGGGTGACCATGTGGCTTGCAGGTACCCAATCAGAGCTGCTAAGACTCAGGTCCAGAGGCTAGAATAGGACCCTGGAAAAGCTCAGCCGTCTTCACTGCTAGAAAAGGTCTATGGCCTGTGAGTGAAGCCAGCAGGGAGAAAGCCAGAGCTCAAATACTGCGGGAAGGAAGAGATGTCCTCTTTTGGGTTCTGAACCCAGCTGTGCCAAATGACAGCTATGACCTTAGCTTCTCAGCTGTTTGAATTGATGTAATTCTTTGTTTTCCTTGATCAGTTGTAGTTAGATCTTTCATCCCGCAGGCCTCAGCAGAGTAGGGACTACTTTTAGCTTTGGGTCCTCAAGGCAGAAGCGTGTTTACGGGCCCCCTTCCCCCACTGCTCTCCTCTTCTAGTACCTACCCCACTGTTCACTCTGCCAGCTCCAATGCCTTCCACTCTCAGTGCATCCAGCTGTTTTTAGAACCTGGACAGCGGGGACTTTGCGACATTCAGTTCTCTCCCTCATTAGCACAATGCCTTTCAGTCTGGGTAATGCGAGCTGAATGCTAAGTGCTGCTGCGAGCTGGTTTGCATTCTTGAGCCTGCCTTCATCAGTGAGAGACTCTGTATATGCGCAGCTGGCTGCAACTGCAATTTGTTCTGATGGCTCAGAGCTGTAATGTTACACTGTCATTGATGCTCATTATGTCATTTTGGAAAGTATAGGGACATTGAAGTCCAATTTCCCCCAAGTATATGTTATATAAATAAATAAATAAGTGTACATTTAAACTCACTTTTCCTCTGATGGAACCTGGCAGGGGTGGGGTGGAGAAATCTAGGGAGGAGAAGGCCAGTTAACACAACAAAAACAGCTCAAGCACTTTAAATTTCATTTGTAAATTATTTTTGTACAGAGTTTCTCATGAAGATTTGTAGCAGCAGTCTCTTGTGCTGGGTAACCTTTGGCCACTAGACAGAGACTAGAGTCACCTGGGAAGAGGCAACCTCAGATGCAGAATTGCCCAGATCAGATGGTCCTGTGGGCATGTCTGTGGGGCATTTTCTTAATTGTTAGTTGATGTAGGAAGGCACGGCCTACCATTGGCAGTACCATCCCTAGCCATTGGACCTGGGCTATATAAGAAAGGTAGCTGAGTAGACCAGGAAATAAGCCAGAAAGCAGCATCTCTTCATGGCTTACACTTCAAGCTTGTGCCTCACTCCAATGATGGACATACAGCAAATATACTAAAACAAGCCATTTCCTCCTAAAGTTGCTTTTGGTCATTTATCACAGAGACAGAAAGCAGACTAGAACACTTCCTGTCTAGAATGACATGTCCATGTATTGGCAGACAGCAAGACATTTAGCAAGATGTTTAGATCCCAACATCTGGTAACAAAAATAGAAGTAACCCAACTTATCAGGCAGAAACCTCTGGGCTTCATGTGCCTTCAGAAGTAACATCCAGGCATTAGACAATGTGGGGGCCTGGGACACTGAGCAGAAAGCATTGTGACAATGGAGTGCTTTTCCTCCTATCAGTTACTTTGTCAGATACTTTAAATCCATGTGTTTGTCACCCATGTCATGTCGCTGTCTTGAGTCTCGGCTCCATCCTGTGCACAGAAGAGAGTTGTACTGTGGAGTGGAAAGCCGAGGGGCAGCTGCAGTCGGTTCTGGCATCCAAGGACAGATCCAGATCACTCATCACCTGGCTCTGTAGTAAGGAGGACCTACAATTCTATTTTATGAAGCAAAAATAAACCATTGCTAGGAGCAGATTGCCTCCAAGAACTTCCAAAGACACCTAAAGGGACCCATCAAGGCACACGCTGGTGCACACGCTGGTGTTCTTGAGCAATATTTTCAACTTGTAGTTTTGAATAGAAGGAAGGAAGGAAGGAAGGAAGGAAGGAAGGAAGGAAGGAAGGAAGGAAGGAAGGAAGGAAGGGACAGAAAGGAGAGGGAAACAGAGGAATGAGAGGGTGAAAAAAGAAAGGAGAAAGGGCTGGAGGAAAGAGAGAGAGGAGAGGGAAGGAGGGAGGAAAGAAGAAAAAAAAGCAAAAATGGGTACAGAAAACTAGATGAGCTGAAGTTTGTGTCAACATCACAGTTGAGTGCTGCAAGGCCAGCAGGGAGCATACTTGTTGGGACTGCACCAGGGAGTGGCATACCAAATGCTGCTGTGTGGAAATCCCAGCTGACTTGTTTCTTACACAGTGAAAGGAAGAAAGAACCAAGAAGTAGTGAAGAGAGGGTCTGTTCAATTTTAAGCTTTCTTCTTAGAAAAACGGCTTCCCAGTGAGGTGGGGAGTTCCTGCCTGGAGCCATGCTGGCTGAGACCAAACACACAGGTGGCATGCTTGACAGAGGAAGCCAGACATCTGGGGAAATGTTAAGATTGCTAGAGAACTGGCTTCTGTGCCTCACACTGACTCTAGCAGCCTTAGAGACATGTCTGAAGAAACTTAAGCCATTTGGAAACACAAATGCTTCTCGGCCTTCAACAGAGTCCAGAGGAGACAGAAACAGTGGCAGCTACAGAAGAACTCGCCCCTGGAGAATGCTTTGCACGAATGAGGCGGTCATTGCTCCGCTTCAGAAACCCCACAGGGATGAAGAATGGGCAGAGTTAAATCATTGGCATCCCCCTGTCATCTAGCAAATAACCTCAGCTCCCTTCTAATTAGTACCCACAAGCAGCCCTGTGCTGCTGGCTTGGATAGCATTCTGGGGTGGTAGAACAGTTACAGGTCTCAGATAGTACAGGGTCATTGTGGATCAGAGCACTGCCACTCACACGGGGATATGCATAAGAGGTCTGAAGGGGACAACTAAACTCTGGACACATAGCATAATAACATCTGTAACTATTGTATGGTCCTGCAACTTGGTGCCAGCAGAGTCAGAGAATGACCCAGACTCCTTGTCACTTTGGTATACAGTGCTACACATAATGAGCAATGTTAGGGGATGGATTGTGTGTGTGTGTGTGTGTGTGTGTGTGTGTGTGTGGCTTATGGTTTTGTATGTTTGTATGTACATTTGTGTGTGTGTATGTGAGGGTTTGTGTTTATGAAAAGGGTTGTATGTGTGTGTGTTTTGGTGGGGCTTTATGTGTACATGTTTGTGGTGTGTGTGTGTGTGGTATGTGAGAGAGAGCGAAAGAGAGAGAAGAGAGAGAGAGAGAGAGAGAGAGACAGAGTGAAGAGAGCCACCCACTCACGTTGGAACGCAAGGGTCTGCACATTTAAAATAAAAATTCATATTGAACTTGACTTTAAAAAATAAAACAACATATCATATGTCCCCAGGCTACCAGTTCTGATGGGACTCACATCCGCCACCCTCCTGGTCACAGAGGGTTCCATTCTTCAGCCAGCTGACCACTGCCTTCTGCAGACTCTGCCAGGCTGTTTATCATGAGTAAAAATCATAGCTATTGAATGAATGTTGGGACACATTTTAATGTGCTCACTAAAAAAAGGAAACAATTTGTCACAATCCCCATGGAACACAGAGAAAAGCAGAGCACCATTCAAACGAAGCCCACTGTGTCCCCACATGTCTTGTGGGAGTTAGTCAGTGTTTACTCTGTAGCTTTCTTTGCTTTGTCACAGTAGTCAAATGGGGAGTGCAGCTTGGGAACACATGGACAAAGCCTACAGGGGCTAAAGAGGAAATGGGCAAATGACCTCTCTGGAAGGAATCCATTGTGATGTATTATTCCATGTGCCATGGTGAGTCACATCTCATCTAATCCAGGCGAGCCCAGGTTCTTGGCTCTTTCAAGGCAGTAGCTGTCAGCAGGCATCCGTGGAGCTTTGGTAAATGTTTAGTTAATTAGATGTCAAGAACATCATCTGGGAATAAACAGAGTAACTTCATATAGAGACAGGCTGACAGAGCTAAAATCAATTGCTAATTAAAAGGAGGATTGGATAAGGGACAAAAATAAATCCAGGATTCAAGATCTCAGTCTTTGTTTCCACACTCCTTTCTCCTCTGATTGTAGGGCACTGGAATTTACATCTTGGCTTAATGTTTATTTTAGATTGTATCCTAGACCTTGTAAAATGTTACTTTATTGAGCATCTAGGTTTTGATGCCTTTCTTTAAACAATTGGATTTAGGCTCATAGTTAAGTTATTGGATGATTAAATTAATTCTTTTAGGCTCTTTCTTAAACTCTATTTAGGGGTCCTAAAGTAGCCTAGGGTTTAGTCTCACTACAGGATTATGGCCTTCATAAAGTCTTTTCTACATGCCCTAGGTGTTTAACATACTCTTCCCTCTGGCTAGTTAAAAGTGAAACTCCACCAGCCAGGTGTAAGTCCTAAGGATTATATAGTCACAGCTCTTGGGCAGCAGTTCTTGCCCAATTTGGGGTTTCATCCTACAAATACACAACTTAGAGTCTGAGACATTGAGGTGGAGTTCTGAAGCTCTTCCTTTGCATAACTCCTCCATCTCTAGCAGGCTACTCTGCAAAGCTATCTCAGTTTCTGTCAACCCCAGTCTGTCTCCTCAGCTTGTCAAGACTGCTGTTCGCTGGAAGCACCTCTCTTTGCAATGAGGTCTGATGGGTGCTTCTAGGAAGAACTCCAGGTTAACATTAGCTTTCCTTGCTAAGGTCCTTACATTACTAAGTAGTTAGAGCGCTGGTGAGTTACACCTTTTGGATGGGGTAAGAAGTGACTAGGACAGAGCAATCAAAGCACACGAGCATTCTACCTGTTTTCTTCCTGACCTACAGGAGATGTGAGCTCGAAGCTTCCTGCCTTCACAGACCAGATCTGGTCCCCTGCCACCCACCTTTTCCACCTTGCTAGACTTTTATATACTCTGAATTATGAACTGAAACAAACTTATCTTCCTCTAAAAGACTTGTGCCAGACATTGTCTCTTAGTTAATATGTGGTTACCTCATGGGTAGAACTTGTTATTTCTTCTCTCAGGAATGATGGCCATACATCACCTGTAAGCTGTAGTTTGTAGTGGACAAATGTATCTGATCCTTGTTTCTTGGTTGTAGATAGACATGGAAGTTCGTAGTGCCCCTGTTGTGATGTATGTGTTGCACTGTTGCTGCTGACTGCATGTTACTGAGAAACATATAGTTAAATGGAAAACAGAACCTGGACATTGGAATATGACCCGACCCACGGGTCTAGTTATTTGTAGAGTGTCGGGGTGGACTGTCACCTGAAGGAACATGGGCGAGAGAGAGAGAGGAGAGAGAGAGGAGGAGAGGAGGAGAAGGAGAAGGAGCCAAGCAGCAGGAAGTTTTGTTAGGTCTCTTTTAATGCGAGCAGTTTACAGATATAGTCTAGGCAAGGAAGGAAGGGGAACAGGCGGGGGGGGGGGGGTCATTGCTTAGGCTATCCCACTATTGAATGTTTATTGCTCTAGACCATCTCACTGTTGTAACCAGCTCCCAGGAAATGCCAGACATTCCTGGGACCTGAGACCCGAGAAAGTCCTTTCTTAACCTTTCACTGACTAATCCTTCCAGAACTGCAGGTAATTTCCTGAGGCTCTCCCAGAACAGCAGGTAGCTTCCTGGGTTGGCTCTTGACAGAACAGGAGATTCTTCCTTGGTTGAAGGTCAGGTTCTCCCAAAGGAGGCAGTTTCTCATAAAGGCAATTCACAACTTTCATTAGCTGGGATGGTGGTCCAAGGTCCCAACAGAATGGAGTAGAGATAGCCACTGGGTAAGGAACAAGAAATAAGTCCACCATGAGAGAGGCATTAAAGATTCAAAGACTGAGTATGTCCTCAATTTCCCCCCTGAACACCTACCCAATATCAATGCACATCCATCAAGTCCTTGGTACTGATGGGTTACATAAATGCTAAAAAAGATGTTATTTGGTCTCACTCTTAGCATTTCTTCTAGGCTCCTCCCAACAGTTACCTAGCAACAGTCAGGTAGGAGCCTGGTTTGCTATAAAAGGACTATTTAGCCTCTCTATCTCTCTCTGACCGCTCTCTCTCTCCCTCTCCTCCCTTTCTCTCGTCATGTATTTCTTGGCTGCCAGCCTCTTCTCTTCTCCCTGTCTCTTCTCTTACTGTCTCTGTCCCCTCTCTTTCTCTGCCTCTACTCCCTTCTCATCCCCCTTCTCATACTCCATGGTACCTAAGGAGGTGGGGGATGTCTCATCATGAGCCCACTAAGACACACCCTCCAGCCACATCGTACTTTGGTTTAGAAAACATCACTCACAGTTCAAAGTTATTTATTCCATCAAAGCTGAGAAGGGAAGGGATCACATTGCATCTACAAATTGATCTGGATGAGAGTGTGTGTGTGTGTATGTGTGTCCATGTATATTCAGAAGTGCACATATGAGAGTGTACATATGTGTGGAGGCCCGAGATGAACCCTGAACATTGTTCATGAGGACACTGGCCACCTTGGTTGCTTCCACCAGTCCTCTCGCTTTTAACTGAAATGTGTCAATTCAGCTAGCTCCTCAAGCTTCCATGGCAAGCAAGTCACTGGCTGAGCTCTCTCCCCAGCCCCAGCTGTTATCCTTTATTTAACAAACCAGCTGACCTCACTATATTTTCCCCTGAGCTCTTAGCGTGAGTACTTGAATAATGACACCTCCTCTGTAGGAGGAATGGAGTGAATGGTAGGGCCTGGGGAGTGTGAGTCAAATGTCTCTCAGTAGCTAACTATCTATGACCACTGGCTGCTCTCAATCACAACTCTTACCTTAACTATATTGTTTCCTCAACTTCCTGGCCTGAAAAGCCCTACCTGTCCTCTCTGTCCATCCACCTAGCCAGTAAGTTTTGCCCTGGCTTCGGTAGACTTATTTGTCCTGAATGGCGGGCTTCTTGTTCTCTGAACAGCATGCAGTTTGCTCTTGGAGCTGCTTCTTAATCAAATATGTGGTTCACTGGAGTGTCAACATGTGACTTGCCCAAGCTAGAGGAGGATCCTGAAAGCTCTTGGGTATAGAATAAAAATTTTGTTCAAAGAATGAAAACAAGCCTGAGGGAAAGCCACAGAGTAACAAGAGCAGCACATACTAGCTAGCTACAAGCAAATGGAATCAAGTGGGAACTACTAGTTGCTGTGAGTAGAGCTGTCAATGCTGGAATTTGGTTGTTTTAAAGATACAATTCTAGTTCCTTAGGTAGAGAGATAGTTCAGCCATTAAGAGCACTTGCTGCTCTTGCAGAGGACCTGGATTCTGTTTTCTAGTATCCACATGGTGGCTCAGAACTGTCTGTAACTCAAGTTCCAAGGATCTAACCCCTTCTTCTCATAGGCACAACAATACAGGCAGGCAAAACACACATGCAAATAAATAAAATGAACTCAAAAAACTCTGGTTCTGGTTCTAAACTTGGTTTGCTATCTTCAAATCGAACAGCAATTCCATATAGAATTAGCATATGAGGTCTGGAAAGCTTTCATTGGGTGTAATGAAGCTATCTGGATGGGCAGTGTTAGATTCCAACTTCCAACCCCCCCCCCCCCAACAATGGCAGTGCCACTGATAGTGTCCAAAATGAGTATCTGGACTCAGCTCAGACTGGACTCTGACAGGATAAACAGAAAGACTAGAAACATTCAGCCTTCTGCAGAAACTTAAGAGTTGGGTTTCTATCTACCAGGAAATTCTGTTATCTTCCCTTACCTCAGGCAAATGGGCTCTCTAGGTCTCTATTAGCACATAGCTATAACACATATTCAAGTCCCCCGCTGATACGCTAAAATTCCAGGCTGTCTGGCTGCCACACCTTCTCTCCTTTTTATAACTGACAAGTCTTTCCTCACCTTCTCTCTATTCTCTCTGCCTCCCAGGAGGTAGCCACTGTGGCTCAGAACTCCCATAAATGCCTCTGGCTATTCTCTCTCCACATGAGAGTTAGCCACCCAGCATCTTCATATTCCCAACAAATCTTTCCACTAGTGAGGTGCTCTCATTCTGTGGTCTCCCTGTACCTTTGCTTACAGGCAGCTGGTCTGCGACCTAGCTGTTGCAGTGTGTAGGTGCGTCTTCTCTGAGCTGGAGACCACAGAAGGATTTGGCTTAATGTTTTGCATCCCATCAGGCTGCCTGCAATGGAATTTGCAGCAATTAATTTGGGTTTAGCAACTCTGACTCTCAGAATCCTGATTTAATAAGTCCCACGGGGGCCCTCCAGGTGTGTATTGACACACTTGGCTCTTTAGCTGAAGATGAATTGAATATAGCTAGAAAATGTCTGGACCTGCAGTTGTGAAGGGAAAGTAGATTAATGTTAACTGCCTATGAAGAACACATACCGGATTGCCTCCCTATCTGGCCTTTTCTCTCTCCCAAAAGATGGTAAGGATATAGGATTTCTGCACCTCCTCCTTGCCACGATCACAGCTAACAGTGAGCAATTGTAAACCAGCAACTGTTCACTAAAGAAACTGCTCCACTCGATTGTGAGACAGGATGGGGCACAGGAGGGAAAAGGAGTCTCACCTTACCAGCCAGCTGGGAATCAACACCTCTTTTACAGAAAGATATTTTCAAATGAGAATGTTAAAATAACACTGAACCAAAACCTGAAGCAATAGCCTTTGTAACCCAGTCCTTTCCCGACACCTTCTAAAAGCCTCACAAACAGGACTCTAACTTAGTTTATAGTGAAAGCATCTTAACTCCTAACAGCTCTCATGATAGCTGGGGTTTATCTTACCAGCTATAATCCTAGCTGTGTCACCTCAGGAGCCATTCTGTGACTTCATTCAAATTCCTTGGCGGATCTTTAAAAAAATATTAACTTTAGAACCCACCAAGATCAGAAGTGCAACTGCTCTGGGAAGCCCATGCCCACACCCCTAGGTGTATCTTCCTTCCCTAAACACTTCTCTTTTGTTAATGCCTTTAATTAATTCTGTGCTAAAAAAGAATCCCTTTTTAGTAAACTCGAGCTCTGCCCCATACTGGCAGGTTCTGCAATTATTTTCTGTGGTGAACTCAAGGCTCCAGCTTCCCTTGAATGGAGGGCTCTGACAAGAACACCCCAGGCTATTGCAGAAGGCAGTGTGGAGCTGTGTCTCTGGCTCACATTCACTGCCCTTGACACTTGAATTCCTCTTTCCCAGGACAGGGGAGAACTCTGTGCACTTCAGACTATCATGACCCCACAGGTGTACCTATGGACATGTCTACCTCCTTCCTTCCCTTGTGGCTGAGGACTGGAATATCTCCTGGGTAAACATTCCCTTTCAACATGTGTCCCCTAACGCCAGGCACTTCCAGGCACTTCATTTCTTAAACGGCAGCTCTCTTCTAATACACCCTGCAGGTACTTCTTGCCCGCTGGAAGGGGTTGGCAGAGAGAGCTGCTGCTGTTTGCCTTGGCAGCATGTCACATTTACATCTGTCTTGTCTTTGAAGGCTATAATCTTGCTGTAGGCTGTTCAGTGGGAGGAGGATTTATTAAATCAACTTTATTGAAGTGTAATTTACACCAATAAAACTCAGATTTTTAAGTGCACAATTGATAAATTTTGACAAATGTATACATCTATCTAACTGCTGCTTCAATCTAAAGCATTTTAATTCCCCCCCCCCATGCCATTTATACCCCTTCAGAGTTCATCTCTATACTACAGGCAACCAACAGTCTAATTTCTGTCAACACTGATAAATTTTGCTGGTTTGAAAATTGCATATCAATACAGTAAATGGCATGTATTCTTAATGTCAGCCTTTTACTTAGTCCATGAGGGAAGTCTACAGGATCTTATTATGTGCTTTCAGTTCCCTGACTGGTGGATGTATTCCATTGTGTGAATATTTCCAAATATCAGAGAACATTAAGTTTTGACTCTTATAAACAAAGCTGCTGTAAACATTTATTTTTAAGGTTTTTGTTGACATAGATTTTTAATTCTTATATATGTGTGATGTGTGTCTCATACATTCAGGAGTGTGTGAGTGTATACATACACACAGTCACATGCAGAAGCTAGAGAAGAATCTGAGGCTGAAAATACCAGCTATAGAAAACTGTGTGTGTGTGCCCTTCTGTGCGTGCGGACCTAGTCATAAGAAAACTGATGTGATCATGTTAAATAGATGATTACCATACTCTTATCTACTGACCCATCTCCCAGCCCCTAGCTGAGAAGTGTGGTGCTGGAGGACCTCTTAGAAGTTAGAAGGGATGTCAGAAATTAACTCAAAAGCTCTTCCCATCCCTTCCTTCCCCACTTCTCTGTGGCTGTGGTGGCTCACACATCACACTGCTTGGGCTAGCCCAGGCACCTGCTTAGGCTCCTATCTGCAACTGGCTCCCAGTCCTCATTCCATAACGTGGCAGCTGTGCTGGCTAGTTTTGTGTCAATTTGACACAAAGTAGAGTCATCTGAGAGGGAGGAACTTCAATTGAGAAAACTGTCTCTATCTTGTTGGCCTGTAGGCAAGTCTCATGCATTTTCTTGATTAAAGATTGGTGCGGGAGGACCCAGCCCACTGTGGCCAGTGCTGCCTCTGGACAGATGGTCCTGGTTGTATAAAAGAGCACGCTAGTGAGCCATGGAAGCAAGTCCGAAGGCAGCACCCTTCATAGCTTCTGTAAGAGCTCCTCCTTCCAGGTTCCCTTCAGGTTTGAGTTCCTGCCCTGACATCCGTCAACTGTGATGTGGAACTCTAAGTTGCAATAAACCTTTTCCTCCCCAAGTTGCTTTTGGTCATGGTGTTTCATCACAGCAATAGTACCCCTAACTAAGACAGAAGCCCATGGTTTTGTTCCCATGTCTATAGAATATGTTTCCTGGGCTCATTGTCCACACCTGCAGCTGCCCAGTCTCTCCTCACTCTACCTCTCCCTGAGATTTATGCTTCCTACATGATCCCTTAGTCTCCTGTCTCCTCTCAATCTTATTCATGCCACACAGAGATGCTAACACATCTTTCTAAGATGCATCCAATTGCTCAGGAGCCTTCTGTAGTGGTTTGCATGATAATGGCCCCCATAAGTTCATATATTGAATGCTTGGTTTCTTGTTAAGGGAACTATTTGTAAAAGGTTAGGAGATGTGGCCCTGTTGGAAGAGGGGTGTTACTGGAGCCAGGCTTTAAGGTTGCAAAAGCCCATGTTATTCCAAGCCTCTCTCTGCCACCTCAAGATGTGAACTGTCTCAGCTACTGCTCCAGTGCCTTGCATGCCTATCTGCAGTCATGCTTCCCATTATGATGGTCATGGACTCATCCTCTGAAAACATAAACCCTCAATAGACTTTCTTCTATAAGTTGCCTTGGTCTTGGTGTCTCACCAAGTCCTTTGAGGCATTTTCTTGATTAAACATTGGTGTTAGAGGCATGACCATGGAAGGGACAGTGAGCGTGACACAGCTCCCACCCCTAGAGTAGAGCCAGCAGGCTGTGGGCCTCCACAAGTGTTGAGGGTTGCTGTGGGTGTTGAGCTTGTTTATATAATAATATACATAATTTACTTTATGTTCCTCCTTTGGGAGATGTTCTCCAAAACATCTCCAAAACATAGACAGATAGACAAACAAACAAAAACAAAAACAAAAAGCCAGAAGTATACTTGCTGTTTTCTTCTAAGAGTCAAGGGGCTATGATCATAAAATGCTGATTCATGGATAACCAAAAGAGAACCTGAATAAACAATTGAATTGATATGTAAATAAAAGACTGGGATTTTGGTCTGCAAGAGTTGAGCTGTCTGGAGATCTCTGAGAATTGTCTCAAGCAGAACACAATACTCCAGCTCGCACCCCATCAATAGAGTTGTTTCTTTCGCTAATCCCAAACACTCCTTCCTCAAACAAGCTGAGGCTGGTCCTTGGCAGTGTCTTATCACAGAAATAAAAAGTATCAAAGATGGCTTCCTTCCCTGACTGCCTGATCCTGCATGTACCTTTGCCGTTCTTCTCCTCCCATGACCCCTTCAATAATAGTGGACCCACTATCTGAGCAAGTACTCTACCATTGAGCTACATCCTCAAGCCTTCAGTTTATTATGAAATAAAATCTTTCTGTGTAGATAGTACTGCTCCCCAACTCATGATACTCCTGCCCAAGTTAGTCTTACCTCCAGCACCTTATCTTCTCATGATCCAGTTCACACCTCAAATACTAGGTCAATCCTGAGGAGACCCTCAGGCACATTTTATCCTAGGATACCTTTTACCTTATTTTATGTGTTTCTAAACATCTGTTGAACTTGCCTCATAGGTAAGCTCATGTTGAGATATAATTCAGGTATTTCTCTATGACTCATTGTTACTGTGGTGCTAGAGCTGGGCAGAAGCTCATTCTGTTGTCTAGAAACATCCTGGTTAGGGAGCTCGCCCTTCTCTGGGTTCTTCCTCAATGTATGCTCATGTGAGGGACCAGAGGAGGAATAGTTCCTCTGCCCTAAGGAGAGCCCTCTCCTCTCTCTTCAGAAATGCTAATTTCCTCATTTCCACTCTTCCTGACACAGAGAGCAAGTGCTCTACTCTTGAGCTACATCCTCAAGGCTTCAGTTAATTAGGAAATAAAGTCTTTCTGTTAGACTGTACTGCTCCCTAACTCATGATACTCCTGCCTCAGTCTATTGAGTAGCTCAGATTACAGTAGTATACCATTATACTCAGTGGAGATTCTTTTCAACTTTGGAATTATACAATTCAGAGAGGGTTTCTCATTGAACCTGGAGCTCAGTGCTCCAGGACTTTTTGCTGCCTTTCTGTATATGTCACTAATATTATTCTGTATACTTTTAAAAACATGAACACACTGGAAAGTTGAGGCTACTTCATCTTCCTTTACCTGGGACAGCCCTGCCAGCAATAAGTAAAGACTACATATGACTTAGGAGTTTTTATCTTCAGGTATCCCATAACAACTGTTCTTCCAGGGTAGAATTTAAATGTTAGAAAGGAATTACAAAGCATGGGTGCTGGGCCAAGTGTCACCTGCTGGTGGTAAGGTGGCAGTGCAGGTGCTTGGTTCCAGGACTGTCTACCATTGTCCTGCTATATTCTGTCTTTTAAACTTGGAGGGTCTGAAAAAGGAAGAACAGTCTCAATGCTCCCTCTTTCTTGGAAATGTAATTTGGCTCTGCTTGGTCCCTGCATACCCAGAGTCCCCTGTCACCTTCAGCAAGTGCATTAAAGACCCCGCTGGGGCGATGACTTGGTCAGTAAAGTGTTTGCCATGCAAAAATAAGAACTTGAATTTGGATTCCCAGTACCTACATAAAAAGCAGGCAGAGGCACAATGGTGTATGTATGTAATCTCAGTACTGGACAGAATGATCTCTGGAGCTAATCTGCAGCAAGCAAGCATTGTTTACAGAGGCAGAGAAATAGTTAAGTGGTCAGTCAGCTAACCTTTATGTCTGGGACACATTGTATAGGAATTTATGTCTGGTCCAGAAACCAGTTTACTCAAGTAGGTTTGAGCACTTAGAGTATTCTTAGGAATACTTTCATAAGATAGCATAACTATTCAATAGTCCACTGTTGTAGAAAACATTTAAATCCTGGCCCAAGGTTTCTACCTGACCTTTGGTTATTGAATTCCCAGATGAAAGACACACTGCAGCCTTTATATTTACAATAAACCTTAAACAACACAAGAGCTGGGCAGTTGCATACCCTCCAAGCTGCTAGAATCTATTTGCCTATTGATAACCCTAAGATATTACTTACTACATTTCATCTGGGCTGCTCTTAGCTCCAATAGAGAAGCCTCAGGGCCACACTGTCTTGACTCTTAACCCATGATTGCTTCTTGTTTCTCCTCCTGTACATCCTTCTTCCCCATGGTCCTCCTCTCCCCTAAGCCCTTGAAACCTAAACCCCACCTATGTCTCTTCTACCTAGCTATGCTGACGACATCTTTATTTACCAATTAAAAATAACTTGGGGGCAGGGTTGTGTGGACTTTCTCATCTCTGGGGTAACCAGTTTTGGGGCCCCATATTGATGTTAGAATGCAAGCAGCATTAGGCCAACCCATTACACAATAAAATCAGGAATTAATAACAATGAGATTTCTGGACAGCAGAAAAGAGGGATCATAGGGTGCAGTCAGTACTCTAGTACATAGGAACAATGTGTTAGTAGCTTCTGGTATATGGGCTTGTTCTCCAGCTTCTATTGTATCCATTAAACCTAACCCACTGGGCCAGAATTTTTCTGGGGCATATGAGAGGAGTTCAGACTTTGGTCCAAGCAAAGTTAATCTGCTGCTGGGGATGGAGAACAGTATGTGTTTGGGACCAGTGCCCATATGCTCAGATACATAGATGTTGCTGAGTACAGATCCACAGCTTTGCTTGTCCTGAAAAGGGAGGTATTCCTCCTGGTACATGGAGTGGGGAATCAGTAGATTGGCAACTGTTGGAATATGCTGTAAGACTCTTGTAAGCCTCTGCTTACCAGAGACCCCCTGAGTGAACCACACGGAGACATGAATGGATGCAAAAAGCAAGAGGAATTTTAATGTTCCAGCATGCTGAGGCCATCCTGCATCCCAAAGGAGAGATGACCCCGTGCAGCTTCTTCAGTGAGCTTTTATACAGCTTTTTGGGCAGCAGCCAATGTGATTGGCACAATGTGATTGGCAGAACAGTGTGGCTTTTTAAACTGATTGGTCTTTAGAGAATGAGGTGGCAAAGACTTCCCTGTCTGTGCATGGTCAAAGGTCTGTCCTGTGGAATGTATTCACATACTCTGGGCCTCCCAAACCCACAGGTCAGTCCTTGCCCCCTGTTAATTAGCCTCTCCCTTCTGGAGGGAATGGGTACCTAAGTGTTCTATGACCTTTCTCTTCCAGGAGGGGAGGGGTCTGGTGGAATTGTCCAAAGTTCCT
Source organism: Mastomys natalensis (assembly GCA_021653895.1). Classification (NCBI taxonomy): domain Eukaryota; kingdom Metazoa; phylum Chordata; class Mammalia; order Rodentia; family Muridae; genus Mastomys; species Mastomys natalensis. The sequence goes on from JAJTUV010000431.1 coordinate 688,958, forward strand.
GAGCTGACCACTTCAATGCAACTTATGTTTACCACCTTATCATCTCAAGGAGGGCAGGTTCCATATTTAGCCATGTTTTCTTAGAAAGATGAGAAACATGGTAGGAAGGCTGGAGGGTTCTGCTTCTTAAATGATATCCCTCACTTCTCCACACCAGCCAGATATAATCATAAACTTCCTGCCCAGGGCCTTCTGCCTAGTCAACAACATTCCGCAGAGACTTAGGCATTGCTTTTTGACAATAAGGGCTAGGCACTTTCTCAGAGGCAGCAAAGGTGATAGATAATGACCTTCGGTTTCAACCAATCCAGCCTGATTTAACGATTACACACTCCTTCTGGGAATGCTCCTAGTGTGGTTCAGAACATCTATTCCTCCTGAACAGGTAGATGTTCTTTATAAACAACGGTACAAAGATACTACTGAACTAGACTACTCCTTGGGTAGAAAGAAAGATTTATTGTGGATCAAACTGCCAGAGCCATTTCTGAGGAAGGGGGGTTGCAGAGAGAAGAGCAAAATGGCAGAAAAGAAAGCAGAAGTTACCTGATAGTCAGCAGGGTGGGCTCCCAGGCGCCCTTGCTTGAGGTAGCTGACCTTTGGGAAAGGTTAAGGAGATTCTTGGTGAAGAGAAACCATCTAAGAGATCTAGTCTTCTACTAAACAGGAAGCTTTAGGTTTGTTTACCTGATGACAACCCTTCTATTTACCTGGCCAGAGTCCTTCTGTTAGGACAGTGTCATTAGCACTGCTACTTTGGGGGAGGGGAGCTTTGGTCCTGGCACTCTTTCTCAGAGGACATCTATCTTCTCAGTTTTAATGTGTCTGTACATAGGGCTATGTCACTTTCTGCTACCCATCCTAGAGCCCTCTTCTAATAAAACTTAAATTTTTTTGATCATTTTTTTTTTTACTTTTTGAAATTATAACACAATTATATCATTACCTCCTTTCCCTTTCTTCCCTTAAACCTCTCCCATGCGTCCTCTTGCCTTTTCTCAAAATCATAGCCTGTTTCCGTTTAACAGTTATTACACAAACATTCATGCATGTGTGTGTGTGTGTGTGTGTGTGTGTGTGTGTGTGTGTGTAAGCAAGAAGGCAAGAAATGAAGAAAATAGGAAGAATGAAAGGCCACAGTTCACTGAATATATGTAAACTTTTGTGCCAAAGTTAAAAAATGTGAAGATGCAGTTTTCAACCAAATTTAACAGAATTTATTTCTTAAAAAATGGTAAGAAAAAAAATTCACTTGGGAGCTGTTTAGAAGCAGTTCTGATCTCAGATCTGGAGCACGCCTCCTTCTGAGCAGCTCCGAACTCCATCAGCTTCCTGCAGCATTCTCACCTCTGGCTCCTCTCATTTGAGAAACCAAAAACAAAGCCTGAAGCTTTCCAAGCCTGGCTCCTTCCCTTCTTCCTCACCTTTCAGGCTCATGGAAACCTCTTGACAGATCATGGGTTAAAACAACAAAGAAGATATTAAATTAGTACTTAGATGTGATGCCGGGAGCTCAACTACAAGTTAACCTCCAAATGAAAGCACAATTTGAACGTTCGTTCCTCAGAAGCAGGAGGTGAAGTGGGACTTTTAAAGCCTTGTTGAGCCTTCAGCTTTAAGCTGTAGTGAAGTTCCCAGCCTTCCAAAGGTGCTAGGGAATGAGAAGAATCTGGTGTTTTAGTACTGAAATGACATGTTTACACAAATGCAAATGTGAGTTTACAGCATTTGTAAGTCATTTGTAAAATGGAAATTAGTCTGACTCTTTCTTGCTTTGTCCCAGTTGATCTTGACTTAAATGAGATTCAGCAATCAGCTTTCATTTAGGAGGGAGTAGATAGATGTACCAAACTACTGGATGAAGGAGCAGACAGGCTACAAAATTCTAAGTTCCTGGAGCTCGGAGGAGGGCTGAAAGAAAGTCAAATTGACTCCAGAGCAATATCTGTACAAGAGTTGGGGCATACAGACTTCACCTTACAGAGGAGGGAAAGCAGAAGCTCACACACAAATGTCTAAGAACTTGGATGAATGAATGAACCGTCAAAGCCCAGTGTGGGTCCTAGGAAATAGGGTACCATTAAGCTGTTAGCCTGGGAGCTTTTTAATGGACTTGTATCAGAAACTGGAGGGATGCATGGGCATAGAGTTGGGTTGGTCAGTCCAGGAGTCTCTTTTATTCATGAGTAGCTTCAGTAATGTCTTATGCACAGACTCTAGGCAGAGAAGCTCCTTTAGGAGAGACAACAAAGAGACTGGAATCAGCTCTGTCCTGGGGTTCCTGGGCTCGAGCAAGGACATTCTCAGAACTGTTGCTTTGGGGTCCCTGCCTTGTTTGACTGTTCTCATGACTGGGGTAGGACTTCAGTGATGCCCTTGCCTTTGAGTTGCCTATAGTAGCCCCTCCCCCAAACTCCTACACGTATTTCCCAATAAACTCATTGCTTCACCCAGATAGACTTGGTGGAATCATTGCTTTGGTCTATTCTTGTTGCCTTACTTGGGGTAACTAGACAATGTGAGGCTAAAGTTATGTTAAAATCACTGTGCCTAAGAGATCTATAAAACAAAAATGCCTCTAACCTGAAAGCTCTACTTGTTCAGGGACAAATAACTGCCTGGAATGTTGGGAGCTGTGGTTCAACAAGTCACGTGGTTTTCTTCTGTGAACAAGGTTGGTTGTCCCAACCTCATGGGTTGTGGTTGATCACGGGTAGGTGGGAGGTAGGCAGGAAATATGGCAAGATATATACTGGCCCCTGATTGGATGAAGGCTGGAAGTATATACCTGATGGGTTTTATCTTTATAAGCAGCAGACTAACATAAGTCATGGTCATTCTCTGGGAATCTCGGGTATAGACCTGGGCAGTATTCATTATCCTGACCAGTATTTCAAAAGCTTGTTACAGATTTTGCTAAAGATATGTGGAAGTGGTCTTATTCTTGCCAAGAGAGATGAACAAATATCATCCATATCTCCCCAGGAAAAGTCACACAACACCCTAGCACCTGCAAAAGGAGCCTATCAATGAATAGTAAGCAAGAGAAGCCTGGCATAGGGCTAGGGAGTGACAAACTTGACAGAGACCTCCCCTCTCTGATACATGCTCCTACAATTCTGCCCTTTAGAGACATTTAAAACCTGGAACCTACTGAAGTTAAAAATGGCACAATAGACCCAAGCTCAGCTCAGCTACTGACCATATATGCACCAGTGCACACATAACTATTTACATTTATCTCTGCTCTTCTACACAATCATGGATTATGGAATGTATGCACAGCACAGCTGCAACACAAGTCAACTGACACACTCAAGTTTATCAGAATGTTAAGACTTTCAGACAGGTGTTTAAAAATTAGGATACATGTGTTGAAGGATGTATAGAGATGGTATATATTCATTGCATACAGATGGATACTCCCCCTCACCTGGGAACTGAGACAATGAAGTCACATGGAAATGTGTAGAGAAAAACCACAGTGAGGAGTGAAGGTGGTCACTAGGCTCATCACCTACATATGATGTCATTAAGGGAATTGAAATGTAACTTCCATTTTATAAAATGAGGACAAGCCTAAGTACAAGGGAAATCTCAGAAGCAGGTGACCAAGAAATGATAATGTGTATCTAAAAGACTGAAAAATAGAGGTAATTACAGTTCTAGATGAAAATCCTAATTTAAGCTGATTTATTAGAATAATATGTGGCAGCTGTCAGAATCAAAATGGAGTCCTGTGATATACCCTAGCCCCAGGTGAGGACATTCTTGAGGTTAATAACAGAAGATCCTCATGTAGGTATATTTGTTTAAAAGTGATTAAAAAGACTCCCTGGAGGAAATAAAATAGGAACCTTTCCTAAACACTACAGTTTGCCCCTTAAGTCAAAAACACAGCAATTCAACATACATAAAAACAAAAAACTCTCCCCTAATACACAAATGAACCAATGACTCCTATAATAACCCCAAGCGATAAATTTCTTTCACATTTCAATTGTTCCCTTGCTCCAACTTCCTCCTGCCTTTGGTCCACCATGGGATAGGGGCCAGTAGTCGTCATTGGCAGTGCTGATTTTGATTTTTGAATAAGCTCATCACCTTTGCAGAACTCTCTGTTGCTATGTAGGGTGACAGATCAGAGGAGACATCCCTAATGTGGATAGATACAATCAGAGTTCATGAAAGAAGTGAGACAAAAGCTCTGGCCTCGCAGAAGCTATCAGCACCCTGGACAGAACCCAACAGGCCCTGTGATTTCACAGGAAGGCCAGAACACAGTAGTGACAAAGCTATAAGCATTCACTCCCACAAAAAACAGCTCCTTTTAATTTGTGAACCACAGATAGTGCCAAATATGGAAGCATTTGATCATGAGTAGATTTTGGATACCTTCAACACACATATTTAGTAACAGAGAAAAGTACAAGGGTGTAGACAAATGATGGCCTCAGCTACTGTATTCTAACTTGGCTTCTAACATACATGGGGAAACACTCAGGTGGCAGGCATTCAGCTAGTGTTACTTTCCAACTGAAAATACCCTTGCAACCAGTCCCAAGATCAGAGAGCATCCCCTTGCTGACTTTTCCCATCCTTTGCTTCTGAGTCCTTGCAGGGTCTAACCTCCTCACAGGAAGCATCTGCCTGTTTGGTTCTTATGACAATGAAACCACATACCAATATTCATATTCTTCTTCATTTTTCTTGCTTACTGCACACTTGTGAGATTCATCCATATTACATTTATTCATATTGGTGCTATGGCCCATTCTGTTGATTGCTATTTGGGTTGTTTCCAGTTTGGAGCTATCATGAATAAACTATAAACCATCTTGTACTACTCATTTTGTGGGCAAGTGATTAGTTTTTTTTTTTTTTTTTTAGACCAATACCATTGAGCGCAATTGCTGAGAATAGGTATGTAAATGTTGCCAAGTTGTTCACTAAAGTGGTTGTACCTATTTACATCCCCACAGCCACAAGTTTGCCACTCCACGGGGGATGGAATTTTAAGCAACAACAGCAAATAGCAGAATCAAATGTGAAGGACTTGATGCTGCTTTCTGACTGTGAAGATTTAACTATTGAGAGGGGAGAGACATTAAAAAGGTAGAGAGGGTGGTGATGGGTGGTGGGCCGAGGGTCATAGCATGTAAGGCCGTGGGCTCAGGTCCAGACTGTACAAGTAATCAGCTGAACATACATAAGCAATTTGAGTTCCAGTCAAGTGGTTTGTGTGTGTGTGTGTGTGTGTTTGTACATGCATGTGTGCATGAGCATGTGTGTATGCACATGTATTACGTGGGTGTGAGTATGTGCGTTTATGTGTGTGTGTGTGTGTGTGTCAGAAATCAATGTCAAATGTCAGGAGGTATTACTCTTCAACTGCTTCTGCACATTTTTTGAGACAAGCTCTCCTAGTCTGGCCTGGTTCAGCTAGACCTCTGAGAAGCAAACCCCAGAGAGTCTTCTGTCTCTGCTTCCGCAGATGTGAGATTACAGGTGTACCAAGAACCTGAACTTAAGTTCTTGTGTTGGCTCAGCAAGCCTTTATGTAATGAACCAGCTCTCAGCTCCTGAGTTCAGCTTTATCATGTGAAAAGTAGAGAGAATAATGCTACCATTCTTAGAGTTAAATGTCACTACACACGGAGGACACTTGGTAGAGAACTCACACAAGGCAAGTTAGTGTGCAAGTGCGATGATCATGAGGCAGGATGGCCACTGCGCTTTGGGAAATAGAAGCGACTGTCCGGGTGGAGTGTGGAGGAGCTCTCAGGGGAGGGCGGGTAGTGTTGGCTGAGCTTCGGGATGGAAATGGCATTTTCACACAGTATGAGGACTGTGACCTGACAGAGGCCGTTAGATCTGTTTTGAAAGGTCAAGTTGCCAAGGTAGAGATGGGACAAACAGAGAAAGATCCCAAAGAACAGATGTTGGGAAGAAATAAAAAGTAAGGTGCTGGAGCAGGAGAGGTGGCTCGGTGATTAAATGTGAGTATGGCTCTTGCAGAGGACCTGAGTTCTGTTACTAGTACTCATGTCCATTAGGTAGCTTGACACCAATAGCCTGAAACTGCAGATCCGGGGGATTGATCACTCCTTGTGAACACTGCACTCACATGCACAGAATCATACACAGATACGCTTAGACACATAACATTAAAAAACAAAATTAGAAAAAGTAGAGTGCTCTTGAGGACTTCTTGGTATGTGACTTTAAGAAGGGAATGGGGTATACTGAGGAGGGTGGCAAGGAAATGACAGTGTCTGTGCGGGAAGCCCAGCCAGCCAGGAGGAGGCATCACTTAGCATGACTGGGTAAAGCTTGGGCTCTCTTAGTGGCTAATGTCTAAATGGTGATTCAGGGAAAATTGTCATAGAATGAGCTGGATGTGGAACATGCAGGGACACAGAGAGTCAGAGTGTTACTGAGGTAAGTCTGTACTGTGGATCCTCATACCCAGCTGTGTCATAGCCAGGGCAGAGAGGCTGTTCCCAGGGACCAAGATGTGACTTTTGCCCACAAATGCTAAGGGTGGCTCCAGCTGAGAGGGTGGGAGAAAGATAAAGATTTAGTTGTAAGGACTTACCTTTTGTATTTTTTATATTTCAAATGACTAAATCACAAAATAGTTTATGTTGATTGTATAGAATTAGGAAACACAGATAAGCAAAAAGAATTTTAAAACTCCATAATATCACTAGCAATAACAAATGTTAACACACCAGTATGTTTCCTTACTGTGGCTTAATCAGATGGACACATTGTTGATGGATTGAAAGCATAGCATATTGCCCTTAACATACACAAGGCCCAGGATCAATTCCTAGCACCACTAACACACAGGATTTATAGTTTTAACAAAGTAGGACTGTGATAGGTAGAGTTAATTGTCAGCTTAACACAATCTAGAGTCACCTAGAAGACTGGCCTTTGAGAATGTCTGTGAGCGATTGTCTTGATTATGTTGACTGAAGTCCAGCCTACTGTGAGTGGCACCATTCCTTAGGCTTGGTGTCCTGAACTGAATCAAAAGGGAAAATGAGCTGGGCACATTAGCTCACTGCCCTTTGCTTTCTGATGTGGGAGCAATGAGACTAGCTGCCTCAAGCCCCTGCTGCCTTGGCTTCCTCACCCTGAACCTTGAACTATGGACTGAAATAAACCATTTATCCCTATTTTGCTTGTGTTATTTTATCATAATAACAGAAAAGAACCTATGACAGATATCATAACTCAGTTTTCATGATTTTTTCTCCATGTTTTGAGCTCACTCCTTTTCTTTCTTCCTTCCTTCCTCCTTCCTTCCTTCCTTCTCTTCTTTCTTCTTTCTTTCTTTCTTTCTTTCTTTCTTTCTTTCCTCCCTCCCTCCCTCCCTCCCTCCCTCCCTCCCTCCCTCCTCTTTCTTCTTTCTTTCTTTCTTTCTTTCTTTCTTTCTTTCTTTCTTTCTTTCTTTCTTTCTTTCTTTCTTTCTTTCTTTCTTTCTGTCTTTCTTTGTTGTTGTTGTTAAGGTTTACCTCATGCACTTTGTTCCTTATCTAGATCCTGAGGTGAGTTCTTTGCTTCATCTAGCTGCCCCTTTGAGTCATCTTTGTGATTCTAGTCATTGAACATTTCATTTAACATCTATTTTTATTTAATATTTACTCACGTTTTGCCTTCATGTATTTCTGCTTACTATGTACATGCAGTGCCTGTGGAGGCCAGAAGAGGGCGTTAGAGCCCTTATAACTGGAGTTACAGATGCTAGTGAGGCACAATGAAGGTTTTGGGAACAAGTCCTCTGCAGGAACAGCAAGTGCTTCTAAGGGCTGAGCCATCTCTTCAGCCCCTCACTGAACATTTTAACGAGTAGGATTCTGAAATCTTCCCAGCATTTCAGCTATTTCATGAAAGCAGCTTCCATTACTGAAGTTCCTGTCGTTTGGAGGTGTCACGGCTCTCTCATATTTTTGTGTTACTTTGTTGCGTTTTGCACATTTGTTAACACACACATGTCTTCCAGCTTTTTACTGTTCCTTCTCTCACTGTTTGTGTTTGTTGTTTTGTTTTATGCAAGTCTTCTTCATGTATAGTCTTGACCTCAGATGACAGATATCATTTTATCAAGCAAATAAAACAAAAAACAATCCAGCAGCTATTTTGATACCCCAAGGTGGGGGGGACTGTATAGTGTCAAAACACTTGGCTTTGTGAATATAGCCACAGTAAAATCCTTATGCAGCCCGTTATTTGCAGGTACAAAGGACCATATCTCCCCCTTCCTTCCCTTTGGCACCATTGACCTTTCTGTTCCCCACTCAGCGCAGCCTCCTACTCTTGTGTCTTTGTCCCCTCTGCTCACCCAGAAAATGCTTTAGTAGAAGATATAATGATTCATTCTTTCTTTCTTCAAGGCTCTCATAAAGAGCTTGCTTTTATAGAAAGGCCTTTTCTGACCAATCTATATAAGATGGCCACCCCCATGACTCTCTGTTTTACCCTGACTTATTTTCCTTCAGTTCATTGGTCTTCTGTTACAAACATATTTCATTATGCCTTTCTCACATGCTAACATGCAGTCTCCTGCAGGCAGGAACTTCTGTTCTGTTCAGTGCTATACCTTATCACTTAGAACAGTAGCTGACCCCTTGAAAGATATTCAATAGTTATATACTGGAGAAATAACAAATTAACTTTATTAACTGATCAATAGACCTACCAACATTTTAAAATAGTTCCCCCATTAAAGGCTGCCTCAAGATTTTGTAACTGGAATGCTGGGATGAATCACCTTCTAGAAGTACTGCCCCCGAGAGTCAAAGCCTGCAGATCATTGCCCTGACGGCTCATTCACTGCATCAAGGGGCACAATAGACAACAAAGAAGAGGCTTTGTGAAGAAAGCTGTCCTCCTGCCTGTGGCTTGTGTTTCCGTTGCTTCTGTTTAATACCTGTGGTCCCTCCTGACAAGACCCTTGGCCCTCCTGCAGTGGCTCGGCAAGCCCTTTGCTCTTCCTAGGTACTTTTCTAACTGTACTTACTAGCCTACTTGCTCTGTTGCATGACTGGCTTCTTTTGATCCTGTGAATGGTTGGTCTCTATATTAGTTACTTCTTTCATTTTACTGTGACAAAATATCTGGGAAAAAAAACAATTTCAGGGAGAATGGGTTATTTTGATTCATAATTCAATGGTTCAGTGCACTGTAGCATGGAAGGCATGGCACCAGGTTCACTACGCATGTGCAGTCCGGAAGCAGAGAGTGAATGTCACTGCTCAACCTGATGTCTCTTTTTAATTCAGCCTGAGATTCTAGACCCCAGGATAGTTCTGTCTACATTCAACTTGAGACTTCCTTGTTTAGTTAAACCTTTCTGGAAACATCCTCATAGACTCACCCAGAAGTTTGTTTCTACAGTGATTCTAAGTCCAGTCACGTTGGTAATGATGAGCCACTACAACCTCTAGATGACAGAGCCTCCAGACACTGTGGGCATCAGAGCTTGCAAGAAGTAGATCATTTTATTCTAACAAATAGTTATTAAAACAGTTACTTAGGCTGGAGAGATGGCTCAGTGGTTAAGAGCACTAACTGCTCTTTCCAGATCTGGATTCAGTTCCCAGCACCAACATAATGGCTCACAACCATCTGTAACTTGAGTTCTAGGAGATCCAATGCCCTCTTCTGACTTCTGCGACCAGACATATAAGCGGTGCACAGACACACATGCAGGCAAAACACCCAAACATAAAAATATAAAACAAAAATCTGCATACCACATGGCAGTTGCGATGCTGAGTGACTTCTGTGGGGTCAGTAAGGGGGCTTTTTACAGTGTTCAGAGGGCAGCAATGAGAAAGTCAATATATGTGTCCAAACAGCAACTGAAGACAGGACTTACATCTTGTATGAACTCATAAAAACCTACATGTTAAAGATATAAGGAATTGGATCAAGCAGAAAAATGTTAATTAGAAATGCTACCAACTGTAATATATACTGGTTTATTCATGATCCAGGTTAAGGGCTACAGTATAGCAATTTCTAAGTAAAAGTAAAGTGATGAACACATTGGGCTTGACGGTGTTACATTGTAGCATCATCTATGCCTCTGCCTTATATTTTCCTTGAGCCACCTTGGGAAGGGCAAATAGGGAGACTCTCCCCCCAGAGCATCCTTAAGTGCTCTCTCTTCCCACCTTGATGGCACCTTGGAACAACTGCACCGCCACCGCCGGAGGGCAGAGAAGAAGGTGTGATTTGGCAGGAGAACTCTTGAAAGAGAAACAGATTTAGCAGTAATACAGCCCATGCACATTCGAAAATAAAGTATTCTGTAGCTTCACAAAGCACAGGCTGCTTCACTTCCCCAGTGAATTCCCCCAGGAATCCAGCCAGCTCCTGTGGGTTTTCAGGCTACCTTAGGAAACTGGGCATTTTTTAGGAGTATAAACCAAATCTGGAATAGCTATAAAGTTCAAAGGAATTCAGAGAAGAGAGAGCACAGGAGTTATTAAAATTAAAGATGAGGTTGGCTAAGACAGGAGCGGACCCTGGCAGAGCAGAGCCAGAGGCTGCCGGGTGTGGGAGGTCTTTCTTTCAGGGAGCCTTCCTTGCTCTGGGTTTCTTGGGAAGGTAATCTGGGGGAAGCGGTACTTGTTCAGACCTTTCCCTTAATGAAAGCCCTGACTTTGTGAAGCCATTTATAAATCATGCCTCACCCACAACTCCTCACCAGAGCTAAAAGTCTTCCTACAGCATGTTTTACAAAGTATTTCTGTCAGCCATGGATAAAGTTGCTATCAGATCTCTAGTTCTAAGGCACAGCGTTGGGGAGGGTCATGGCTGAAGGTCACTTTCACCTGTCATGTTTCTCTTGCAGGATGCTCACTGCTCGGTGCTTGCTAAGTATTTTGATATTTTGAGACTATGTAGCTCTGACTGTCTGGGACTAGCTCTGTAGATCAGGCTGGCCTCGAACTCAGAGGTCTGCCTGTCTCTTCTTCTTGAATGATGGTTTTAAAGGTGTGTACCAACACTGCATGGCTTGCTAGGAATTTTGAGGGAAACCCATTTACAATGTGGTGTGAAGCTCCTCTGACAGGAGACTTTTGAGTTTGTCAACTAAGGGCTTTGTCAAGGTCTTAGAAATACTCTGTGGTCTCGGACTCATCCTCTCAGCCTTTATTCCTCCACAAGGACTCAGACTGAGGGGCTGTCTCTGTCTTCTTCTACCCCCCCCCCACTAATCCCCTCCCAGTTCCTCCACCAAATCAAATCATACGCTCCTGGAAGCCCATCTTCGAAGAAGATCAGAAAAGACACAGCAACAAACTTTCTGAAAGTAGTTTTCTTTATATTTGATTGGTTGTGCATTAGTCTCTTTCTAGGGAGGAAGATAAGGGGTGAGGCAGCAGGTCTTCATTAGGAACTTGAGTTTGGGACCCCAGTGACTAGCATGCACAGAATGTGCTTGACTCCGGCAAGCTTCGTGGTCTCAGTAAGATATGTAGCCTTGTTCACTAGCAAAACCATCAGAAAAATGGTATCATTTACCCACTCATACAGGAAACAAAAAGCAACCAGGTTCAAGGAAGTCTCAGGGTGCCTAACAGCAGCTGCCCTGTTTGGAGGGCTCTCTCCTGCTTTGCATTTCTTACTTAACCACTAGTTTCCACACAAGGAAACTATGGAGCTATGGTTTCTAGTTTATTCACCCAAAACCCTAAGACATGGACAGGCAGAACCAGAATTTGAGCTCATGGTTTAGAGTCCAAGCTCCAGGATCCAGGGTCTTGAGAACCTCATCTTTTCCCCAATAGTGTGTGCTTAGGATCTGATTGCTGCGATTCTCCCAGAGTCAGTGGAATTTGTCCACTTAGCAGGTACCCATTTAATTTTGTCTGTTATTACAATGATCCTTGTTACAAGCTTTGCCCGCAAGTACTGCCAGGAGTTCTCCCTTTAGACAGTGGAGAAGCAATAGGTGTGCGTTGCCAGTTTTCAAATGGTCTGCTAAGAAGGAATTGATGCTCCCCATGAAGGAGCTGCGTCATAACCCCTGACCACCATCACTGCAGCTTCTATCCCTTTCAGGGACCATGTTGTTCCCTGGTCCCTCTCTGGATCAATCTGCTGCCTACCAGGCCCCTCAGTAGCAAGTCCTTGTAGACATCTGAAGGATATTAGAGGCAGATGGTGATGGCTCAGAATGTTTTATGTAGTTTGTAGACCATATAAAAGGCTGGGACCAGAGGCCACCATTTTCATCTAGAACCTGGTGAGGAACGGGGTAAAGTTCACAGACAATGATTGTTGAGGAGCTCAGGTCAGTGCCCAGTTACCTTATCTTTATATACCTGTTACAGCAGTCCCTTCCTTCCTAACATAGCAGGGAGGCCACAGGAAATGTGCTGAATAGTTATTTAATCTTCTGTGTCATGCTTTATTAACAAGGTCAAGTCAAAGCACGCAGGTGCTCTGGCACATCTTACTTGAAATCCCCTGGAGTCGTGTTTGTGCTTCTCAGTATCCTGTTTCTGAGAGGTGCTCTCAGCTTTCATAACCCTGCTTGGCTTGTGTCAACATTTACATTTGTCTTCAATACACTCTCTTATGGTCCTATTTGATGAATTCTGAATGTTAAACTCACCCACACAATCTAATTGTGTAAACATGGTAATATCTACAGTGCTGTCCCGCAGAAGGACAATGTGTCAGCTAGTTTTCGGTCAACTTGATACAAGCTAGAGTCATCTGAGAGGAGGGAGCTTCAGTTGAGAAAATGCCTCCATAAGATTGGGCTACAGGCTTGCCTGTAGCCATTTTCTTAATTAGGGATTGATGGGGGAGGGCCTAGCCCATTGTGGGTGGTGCCAGCCCTGGGCTGGTAGTTCTGAGTTCTGTAAGAAAGCAGACTAAGCAAGCCATGAGAACCAACCCAGCAAACAGCACCCCTCCAGGGCCTTTGCTCCAGGTTTCTGCCCTGTCTGAGTTCCTGTCCTTACCCAGATACAGGGCAAGAGAGGGTTGTTTGTACCAGAAAGCTCTTGTTCTCTTCATCTTATAAAAAAATCCATTTATTTTAGTGAATGTTCCAGAAAGTTGGAGCCAGTTGACAGATCTTTCAAGAAGCAATGACAAAAAATTACTACGTATTATTCAATACATTTAGCAATGGGTTGCCCAGAAGAGCAACCAGAACAAAATAGAATGATAATACCACAGTCTCTGCTGTCTAGAGCTTTTCTGATCCTGGTAGATGGGTCTCTAAGGAAGTCAAGGTTCTGGCACACAAGGCAGCATGAGGTAACACTGTTACCATGAGCCACCTGCTTTGGCCCGGGTATTCATCCCTCTAAAGCTCATATTGAAACTTAATCCTTGGTACTATTAGTTAATGATGTTTGTAGGTGGGACCTTTGAGGGATGATTAAGCTTAGAGACAGTCCTGAGTTTGCAATTCCCATGGTTGTATTAGTGTATTTATTTGAAGATGAAGAGAGATTCAAGTTAGTAATATTGTCTATCTTGACATGTGTTGCCTGGGAACTATGCAGAGATCCCCAACAAGTGGGCCTTGGGTGGATGTTGTCCTTAGACCTTGGACTTCCTGGCCCCTACAACTATGAGTTCAGTAAACCCTTATTGTTTGCCAGTCACTCAGGACTATAACATAGGATTCATTCATTTGCTCCATAGGCAGACATTATATTGAGGCAGTATGAGCACCTAGCAGAAGGATTGTTACAAAATGAATATGATGTATCCCTCCAACCAATGTTCTAAGATTAAACTTCTTAGTAAGTTATATGGGTTTTAAACATTCATTTACTTCCATTCCCTCTTGAAAACACACACACACACACACACACACACACACACACACACACAGAGAGAGAGAGAGAGAGAGAGAGAGAGAGGGAGAGAGAGAGAAAGAGAAGAGGGAACAGGAAAAGGATTTGTGTTAAAAGCATAAACCCCATGATCATAGAACAGAAGAAATTATAGCAGTAAAAACATAGAAGCTTAAAAATATAAATGCAAGATAAAAAATCTAGTCTGAGCCGGGCAGTGGTGGCGCACGCCTTTAATCCCAGCACTCGGGAGGCAGAGGCAGGCGGATTTCTGAGTTCGAGGCCAGCCTGGTCTACAGAGTGAGTTCCAGGACAGCCAGGGCTACACAGAGAAACCCTGTCTCAAAAACAAAACAAAACAAAACAAAACAAAAAAAAAACCTAGTCTGAGTTCTGGAATTATAATGAGAAGAAAGAAACCAGCTTCCATTACAGAACACCACTAATGCTCTGGAGCTGCTGCACCAGATGCCTTGGTAGGTAGAGCTGAGGGAAGTGAACTAAAAGAAGGATGAGAGACTGTTGGTGACCTTTGCTCATGTTGTATTAAGGTATGCTTTTTATTATTATTATTTTCCATTGTTAATTCTGTACCAGCAGAGAGCTAAATATTGGAAGAATTTTGGTATTCAATGGCAGGATTTCTATGGCCCATCTCTGGGTTTTCTATTTGTAAATGTTTGTCTTTCCATATCTGCCCAAAACATGAAGGTCAGACAGTCCTCATGGCCTAAAGGCAATCTAAGAGATATTCTGCAATTGTCTTAATTATGATTGGTTATAGTAAAGATCTAACAGCCAGTAGCAGCAGGGGCAGGAAGTACCTTCTGGGCAGGCAGAGCCTTAGGAGAGGGCACCAGAGATGAGAGAATGGAAGAGACAGGGAATGGAATGGGATAGAACAGATCAGGAACAGGGACAGGGAGATAAAGAGCTAGCCATGCAGTGGGGATGTGGGCTGGGAAGTCAGGTTAAGTTAGATGCTAGCTAAGAGTCTGCCCCAGCGTAAGACCAACAGCTTTAAACAAAATTGAAGTCTCATGTCTTATTTAAATAGCAAGGGGGTCCTGAAAGCCCAGCAACAAGAGACAAGTGGTCTAAACAGCAGTTAATCTTTGGGTGCTTACTGCCTACTCTCCCATCAATGAGAGGAGCATTTTCCTTCTTCATAGAGAGGAGAAAATGAAGACTTTTCACTTTAACAGACCCAAGACTGTCATATTCATGGAGAGATGACTCTTGTTAAGAGCACTTACTGCTCTTGCAGACAACTGGAATTCAGTTCCCAGCAACCACATGGTAAGGCTCCCAGCTACCTGTCAGTAGCTACCAGGGACTCTGACACCCCTTCTGTCCTACACACATACACACACACACACACAATTAAAATACAGAAATAAGTACTGAATAGTATATTCTATGTCCTCTGGCCATGTTTGACTCTTGTGATGCTGATGGTTAGACCTATTTCTTCATCAGAGTCTCCAAAAGTCTCATTGACTTATGACTTTAGTGAAGTTTGTAGTCACCCTGCAGCAGTGCATGGACATGGCTTTCTGATATCCCACTTCTCCATAAGAACAGTTAAGAGGCATCCCCTGCATCTGAGGAGAGCCTCCAGCATGAAAGACAAGGCCACAAACAAACAAACAAACAAACAAAAACAACTTGGAAGAATAAGCTATGACTGAAGAAAGTTCTACATTCAATATCCTTACATATATAAAAGTGTTGGGAAAATGAAACAAGATAATGAGGTCATTAGGAGAAACATGCTGTCAATAACAATAAAACCATTGAAGATTAAAAATATAAGAAAAGAAGGAAATCTGCTGTAGTATTTAGAAGATAAAAATTTCAGAATATAGAGTCTAACATGCCCAGTGCAAACAGAAAAAGAGAGGATAGGAACTTGGAGCACTTGGCAAGGCTCACAATATCTGAGCAACAGGAAGCCTAGGAAGCCGTGAAGAAGAAAACAGAAAGGGAGCATCATTTTGTGACATCCATCAAAAAAGTTTTGTGGATTACCAAGGGTCCACAGAGTGTTAAGTACCTAGGATGAAAATCAACAGTCATGGTGGAAGTTTCAGAACTGTAAGAACCAAAGAGCTTATGACTATCAAAGACTAACACCTAGAGTTAGTCTAGATTAATCTATATTCTCTATCAGATCTGTCATCTCATGGCCTGTGGGCATCATGTAGCCCAGAATAGCTTGTTATATCCCAGTGTCAAGCAAAATAAACATATGTATTCTCTCACAACCTGAAGGCCATGGATTTGACACTTGAGGACAATTCTTCACCTACTGTGGCCCAGACAATCCTAAAGATTTGGCATCTTTAGAAATTAGGATGCTTCAGTTCCAGAGGGAAATGATGCACAGGAGATGTTAGTGTATGACTGTGTCCCCAGCCTTGCCTACTGTCCCAGTGCCAGGATCTGTGCATAGTGCTTCCAGGACAAACACCTAAACCTCTGGCTGAAGACTCTCTAAGGTCACTTGAGTGTAGTTACTCCCAAAGGAAGACTTCAACCTCCTTGTCATTCGGGTACAGCATGTTTGGAGTGTCTTGTCCCATGGGTTTCTAGTAGAGACGAAATCAGCTTGCCCAATGTGGAAATTTGTCCATTAATACCACTCTGTGAATTTCCTGCATGTGCCTGTCTTACTCTACTGATGATGTTTCCTAGATCACCTCCCAAAGAAGCTCACTATACTCACTTCTTTGTCTTAGAGTCCACTTTTGGAGAAACACTAATGAAATGGCTGCTAAGCAATCAAGTATCACCTTAGATCAAAGGTATCTTCCGACATTCAATGTTTCACCACAAAATTCTGTCTGGATTTTGTTGTTCTTGTTCGTGTGTGTGTGTGTTTGAGGAACATACCAGAGAATGTCTTCTACAAGATGGTACCACAAATCAAGAAAGAGGCAGACATGGGTACAGGAAGCAGTCTCTGATACAAGAGAGGTGACAGCAAAGTCCTGGGAAACAGCTCATTTCTGGGTCCCCAGAGCCACTAATTCAGCCTGGAGGAGCTCTGAAGGCTCTGGGAGAGCTTCCTCAAGAAGACAGACTTCAAAGTATTGATTACATTGGACCTCTTGGGAGGATGTTCACACAGTTGTTTATGCACTTGAGTTTAAAGTAGTGATAAGAATATAGTGTATTGTGCAAACAGGGAAATGGTAATTAACAACTCCAGGGAAAGTCAAGGTAGCTATGTTGACAATAATAATATTATAAACAAGAAATATTAATAAAACCCCAAGGAGTTCCCTGGAGGGAGAAGTGGAAAGGATCCTCATGGGCTGGGGAAAATAAAACCTTATTATTTAGTAGTGTTAAGATAATAGAAACAGCCTAACACTGAAAAATCAAGGCAGAAATTCAAACATAATATTTAAAGACACAATGGCAAAAATGAAAATACTTGGCATGAGGGGTAGACATGGTTATCTTCAGATGACCCAGAAACGGTAGAAAGAGGCAACTGTCTAAGTTGGGGTGTCCAACTCCCAGCCCACAGGCCACATACAACTCAGGATATCTCTGAATATGGCCTGACGCAAGATCCTAAACCTTCCTTAAACACTATGGAGTTTCTTTCAGTTATTAACTTTTTGTGATTTGGTTACATGATTCTTTGACCATGAACTTTGAAAATGACAGTGTTGTGTCATGATGTCATGTAAAATAAATGTATGTATGCTCTCACAACCAATGGGCCAAAGTTGGACACCCGGGGACTCTAAAACTTCCTAAAGCAGGGACAACACCTCCTTCAACAAGACCACATCTCATTAACCCTTCCCAAACAGTTCCATCATCTGAGGACCAAGCATTCAAACATAGGAGCTTATGGAAGCCATTCTCACTCAAATCAACATATACACTTTCTAACTTTCTTTCTTCTGTATATTAATAACTCTGAAATAAGTCCTGATGTGGGCTAATATGTTTTTTTTTGTTTGTTTGTTTGTTTTTTTGTTTGTTTTTTTTGTTTTTTCGAGACAGGGTTTCTCTGTGTAGTCCGGGCTGTCCTGGAACTCGCTCGGTAGACCAGGCTGGCCTCGAACTCAGAAATCCGCCTGCCTCTGCCTCCCAAGTGCTGGGATTAAAGGCGTGCGCCACCACCGCCCGGCTGGGCTAATATGTTTTAATACCTAATATTTAAAATTGGCACTATTCAATATATGTAATTTCACTGAGAGAAAATGCTTTTGAAATAACTGAAGAAAATACCTTCCCTGAAATATGCAGTTTGATTCCTTCCTTGATATATAATTTAGTTTTATCTTACTTCAAATCAACCAATATCCACTGGGCTCCTGCTCTATGCTGAACCTGGACTCAGGTAGCAGGGAACCAACTTGCTGGAGGGGATTTAAGAAAGCACAAGCCAGAATCCCCTCTCAAAGTCTGCCTGTGGAGATAAGACTAAAGTATATGAAAACCTGGAAAGGGTTCAAAGCAGTGGGTGGGAAGATCCAGCAATTGGTGGGCTTACATACCTACAGGAAGTCATATGTGAGTATGAACTGCAGACTTAGTGGGTCAGGGAAGCTTCCTGCAAGAGGGTCTTAGAGGCTGGATGAGATTTCACTGGACAGATCTAAGCAGAGACTCCTGATTCTGGAGGCAACTGAAGATGTGAATCCAGACCCATATGGGAGAATGAGCAGACTGAAAGCAAGTCCTTCCTTGTCAGTTACAGGAGGTGAGACCGGACAGATATTGAGCATATGACCATGTAGGACCTGGACACTAGGGTTCAAAATGAGTAGCAATAGAGAATAGTGATGAGATTGATTAGGTTAGAGAAGTGACAGGTGAACACAGTTCTGGGCATGCTCAGCTAGAGGAAGAGTGTCTCATGGGTTAGGAAACCAAGATGACAAACAGCCAGTCAGGAGACTCATGTAACAGGTTAAGTGCAAGGGAAAGAGATTCTGAGTGAGGTTGTGAGAGGGAGATCAGTAAGAAAGAAAATGGAGTGGAGAAGGAGTTCATGCAGTCATTGGAAAGAAGATGCTGAAGGATAGTAAGTAAGTTAGCCTTGGATGGATGGAACTCAGCACAGCTTTAGGAGTCTAGGGTCAGGAATTCAGGACGCATCTCTTGGGAGTCCTATCTTCAGAATGACTTAAATGAGCTGGCTTCATCCTTGTGATTTTCCTTTTCCTTCTCGAGTTGGGCTGAGAGATGATGGTGGTGTGGTTCATGTCATACATCCCTCCTTTGAGGCAGAGAAGACTCTATGGAGAATTCCTGGTCCATTTAAAGGATTGGTTTCTTGTGGAGGTCAGGAGAAATAATAATAGGATGTAGAGGAACTGATGGTCCAGGAAGTCTGGTGTGAAACCTAGGTCTCCATTGATTTCCCCCAGTGCCATGGACACAGTTCTGCCTCCATGTTAGACAGAAATACTGATGTTAAATGTTTGCTTAGTTTCTAATATGAAAGAGATACTTCAAAAATGTTAATGTAAAAATCTCCAATAACTTCATTTAGACCAATTCCAGAGTTGCTTTTTGAGTTCTAGCCAGCCCAGACTTTGCTTTTTCACTTTAATTCTGGGAGTTTCACCGCAGCTCCTAAACTATGCTTGGGGTCAGAATAAGCTTCTTCCTGGTGAAACGTTAAAGCTGCTGGAAAGATAAACAGTCCGCCCTGGCTCTGTATCGTTCGCACACTTAGTGGCCTTGCTAGGTGCTGGGGACTGGCCACCTCCTAGTCTCAGTCTTGCTTCCTACAGGTGACTTCAGGCATATTGGCTCCCTGACTTGAACTTCATTTTCTTCCTCTAGAAAAAGAGGACTTTATCCAAATAATGATAAACACTTCAGTGCCCCTTCTCAGAATGTGAAGTTCTTTACCATCTATCACGATACTTGACTTGTCAAGTATAGCCCTCAATCATCATATAAACTTGATTGAAATCCCTGCAACCTCCATTTGTCAAGGAGAACAGCTGGTGTCTTGATGTTCTCATGGTCCATGGGCAGATGGGATAGAGCCATCCTTCTCCATGAGCCTACAGGTACCACAGCCTCATCTCAGTAAAGCGACGTAAGGAGAGGAAGAGGGCAGCCAAGCACGGCACAGCCCTAGAGAAATGGGTCTAAACTAATGAGTTCTGCTGGCATACCGACATCAGGAAATGAGACGATGCGATGATGTAGCATCTTAGGAGTGAGGCTCTTTATCCTACCTCCACAGATGATAACAGATGTGCACCCCGGTGCAGGAGGAAGGCATTTTGCATCTACCTTCATTTCCCTTCTCAGAATCCAGCTTACCTTTGCATGCTCCAAAGTGGACTTAGTTGTACTGGGGTGGGGATGGCGTAGAGATTTGTCCTCTATCCCACACAGCTTGTGGGAGTGCCTCAGTGGGCGAATGGTTCCTACTTCATGATCCTGGATCCAAAACATATCATTTGATTCTTCCACCTTAATAAATTTTTCACTTATTTCTATCAGTATTTTTTTTTTTTTAGTCTCCTACCTAAGGTCACAGTTTGGGCAGATGGTGAGGGATTTTGGAGATAATCCACTCCTTTATTATCACAAGGAAATTGAATTCTGGAAAGGTTAAGTGATTTGCTCCAGGCCACAGGGCAGAGAATTCAGAATCCCAAGAGTCTTTAGGCACCCTTCACACTTGAACAGTCTGCCCGGAAAGAAAGCTGTAGGGCCCTGTGATCTTTCATTACCTCGGGTGACATCTTGTGAACAAATAGTGCTAAAGGGCCAGAGGTCCCAAGGAGCAGGGCTGAGAAGAGAGGGCCTGGGAGTACAGATGGCATTGTAAGATCATGCCTCGGTTATACATCACAGAAGGGCAGTCAAAAGCACTATTAGGGAGTCTGGTTTTACAAAACTCTCCCCCCAAAACCCCATCCATAGAGTGGGATAAGGAGCAGGACAGTCCTGACTTTCTGAAAATTCAGAAGTGTATTTTCTGTTCTGGGAGCTCAGCAGGACATTTGCAGACATGTGTGGTTTTAAAAACTGGCCAAAAAGGCACCAGGCAGAGAATCACCCCTGTAAGGATCTCCCTGAACAACTCACAGAGATGTGTGAGGGCTCTTTAGGGCCAGTATGACACCTGGGGTATCACACAGTGTGAAGAATAGGTACCTTCAGTGTCTGGGTTTTTCAAGCAAGAGACAAAGGAAAGAAGTATCTCAGGCATGACTAGGGATTGAAGTTCAACATGAGTTCACAGGTTCCTCTCAAAGGAAGAGAGGAAAGGCACTTTCTGTGCCTAAGAACTGTGGGGCTCTGCACACCATAAGGGTCCTGACTAGAGCGTGTACCAGTGCCTTCATTCTGAGAGCAATCTCCCTATTCAGACAGGGACTTGACAACCATCCCTCTACCTGACGAACTCCCTGGTGAGAGTTCTGTGATCCTGGGCCTCTGTCACCCTTCTCAGCAGCTCTGGCTTCCTTGCATTTCTCCTGTGACTTCTCTACCTCACATTTTCTGTTTGGTTATAGAGCATAGAAAGTTAATTCAGTCCTCCAAAGAACATGACAAAGACCATCTGGGTTCAGTTTTACCCCAGATCCACCAATGTTATGTGTCAGTTGCCTGTCAATCCCCACACAGCTCAGATGGGGCCCCAAACACCTCAACTCAGACAAACAAAGATTCAAACATCCCACATTCCCCTAGAGAGGCCTCTGGGAGGCTGTCCTTGGGCTCTTCCAAGGTTTGAGATGGTTTGTAAGGGTCTCAAGGGCTGACTCTGCTAAGAGAAGTTGAGGTCTGTTCAAATACTCCCAGCAAATGGTTGTTAATGAGTAGCTCCCCATGAAAACAGAGTCAGTGACAGAAAAGTCTTAGTGACAAAGAGAAGAGGGAAGCAGGGCAAAGCAGCCAGGTGTTATGACAGGGTTGCATTCCCATGATTCCTGTTTTCATTCTTTAGTTCATGATTATGGAAATTTTTATTTACTATTCTTTCCCACTTTCTGGTGTAGACATCTTCTTGAATGAGAAGAAACTGTTCTGGGTTTCATTTGTTGCTGCTGCCTTGATTCTCTCTTCTTCAGTATAAATATCATCACAGTTTGCTTACGTTGATGTCCTAGCATGAAGGAAAGTCATATATTCTGTTAGTAAGTCTTTATAAGAAGAATCGAACAGTTCCTATAATTACCAAAAGCAGAAGTGCACCTACACCTTCTGACTCAGTTAAGTGTCAATTGAAACATTAAATATGCTTTTAGTTACTCTATTCCAGTTTGGAGACTATTATCTAGAGATGAGAACTCATTTTACAAACATCTATCTGTATTCAAATTCATCACACTCACTCTCTGAGAAACGTTGCTTCCTAACTCCTTGAGCACTTGACTGTGTTTTCTGAACTCTATTACCTTTGCACCTACCCAATTCCCTGAGATAAAACCTGTGTTGAATGGTGTCAGCCTGAGGATCTCTGTGGCTTACTATCTGACACTTGTTCTCCTCAGCTACCCTATGCCATGTGTCTGTGATCTTCCCAAGGGAGACATGTGCTGCTCTGCTTGGTAACAAAATCTTAAGTGTGGTCATAGTAAATGTGGCATTGAAAATGAGGTATTCCAACTTATGTAATATCTGTAAAGCAGTCAAGTTCCCATGGACCAAAGATAAAAGAGGATTGCCGGGGGTGGTGTGTGTATGGGGGGGGGGGTCTTGATTAATTAATACAGCAAAGAATTCTCAGACCGGATGGATACCGAACAATGTGAACTGCTTAATGTCACTGATGTGGGTATCCTCAGTGGGTTGGGATGGTAGATTTTATGCTGCATGTATTTTAGCACAACTAGAATATTTTTAATTGTGGGAAAAGTTTCTAGGAATATTTATTGGCTTTGTCTTAGGTTTATTTAATTTTTTTATCGAGTCTCTCTGTGTAGTTCAAGCTGGCCTCAAACTTGTGATCCTCCTGGCTTTGCCTCCTGAAGGTTATAAATGTCTCTTATCATGCCTGACTTACT
Organism: Mastomys natalensis; assembly: GCA_021653895.1. Taxonomy (NCBI): domain Eukaryota; kingdom Metazoa; phylum Chordata; class Mammalia; order Rodentia; family Muridae; genus Mastomys; species Mastomys natalensis. The sequence goes on from JAJTUV010000431.1 coordinate 711,816, forward strand.
GCTTCTAATGGTTAATCTCAATTGTCAACTTGATGGGACCCATCACAAAAACCAGCTCTTGCAAACTCTGGGTGTGTTTGCAGGGGATTTTCTGAATTAGGTTCCTAGAGGTGAGAAGATTCACCCTAAACGTGGGTAGTACTATTCCATGGCCTGGGAACCCACACTGCATATAAGGAGAAAAGAAACGTTCATCTCTGTTTCCTGGCTGTAGATGTAGAATGACCAGCCGCTCCTGACTCCATGAACTTCCCCACCATACTGTAGAACACTGAGCCAAGATCAACCCTTCCCCACTCAAAGTGCTTTTGTCAAGTATTCGTAGCAACAACACATGTAACCAAAACATTTCTTTTTCTTTATTTTCCCTCGGAATCCATTTGTGACTTTTTACTAGAGTTTTGGATCTGGTAAATTTAGACAGGGCCTGGGCATCTGAGTATTTTTAAGAGAGTCAAGTAGTTCTGAAATATTCTGGTAGAGAGACCTTCTAGAGAGTCTATCAGACTAGAACAAGTCAAGGTACCAAAAAAAAAAAAAATGAGATTTTCTGCTAACACACTGTAGTAAATTGCACCTTCTGTGGATTCTGTGTTTCATTCATTCAAGAGCCCCTTGGGCACAGATGGATGTTCTGCCTGTCCTATGCATTTACCACAGCACCACCAACCCAGCGGTCTGGGAAATGGAAGCATTTCATAAAGACCTGTTGAATTGAGATGAGAGGAAAACAAAAATGGTAATTTTCTGTACCCTGTGGTCTTACCCATTGGATTGTTAAAGGCTGTGCTCTTCTAATCTCTAGGAAGCATGCTTCCTGGAAAACATCAGCCAGTTGAGTACTCTGACCAGCTCTCCTGACCTTGCAACATGAAATACATCCTTGGGAGTAGGGACTCATTGAGTCCTCGACAGAATCGTTAGAAACCTCTCTGAGTCTGCAACTTTCCATGAAGGAATCATTTTTGTTGTGTGAAAGGTTAGAAGCTGTAAAACAAGCTGAATCAAAGTAGTCTCTCTCCTCTTTAGAGTCTTACATTGGTTCTTTCTGGTCTACACAAGACTGCATGACAAAGGTGCCTTGTGAGCACAGCCCCTACTGAGAAAGAAATGCCTTGGATATGTGAAGGCAAAGCCAACTTTGTGGATTAGTAAAGCCAGATTTTCTGGTTTGTTATGGAGAAGATATTTCCAGAAAAATAAGCAAAGATATATCAGTTCAAAAAGTGACACGTTATTATACTGTAGTCTCAAGTCTCTGTGTGAAGCATGTTGTAACCATAAAAAGAAATACAATTTCACATCAAAATGCCTGATTTCAACCCACAAGACATTTGTTATGAGTGATTAAGTTGCCTGCCTTTTGATGAAAGTAAGAAACTATTTTTAATTTGTTTGTTTGTGTTTTAAGACAGGATCTCACTATATTGTCCCAGTTGGCCTGGAACTCAGTTATGTCTGCTTCTGCCTCTTCCAAAGTACTGGGATAAAATGACTTGTACCACCCATGCCTGGCATAAGAAACTAGGTTCTTGGAAAATCACTGAGGCTGTCAACTTTGACTTGACAGTATAAATCTTTGCCTTAGCAGGGACCAGTTTATCTATTTATTTATTCAACTAATAGCTACTGTATACCTACTGTGTGCTGAACATCATATGAGATGCTCCCAATCTTGGAGAATATATGAACATGAATGTATGTCTCTGACTCCTAGAAAGAACTTATGTCTCTTGTGAAAACATACAAAACATACATACATACATATATACATACATTTGACAGTCATCAAAATGAATACTTTAAATAGCTCTGTTGAGATGTTTGACATGGATCAATTGTATACATTTAAAGTATTCAATTTTATAAAATTTGACATATGTGTGCCCTGGTGGCACCATGACTACAGTGAAGTAGAAACATACCCATCACTTCTGAAGAATTCCTTTGGTCCCTTTCCAATTCTTTCTGTCTGCTCCAATTCATTTCCCCATCCACAAACAACCATATTATTGCATTCTTTAAATACAAATCAGTTTACAGGTTTTAGCTTCTTTATAAGTAGGACCAGATACTACATACTTTTTGCTTCTTTCATTCAGGATAGTTATTTTGAGCTTTACCCACGTGGCTGAAGATCTCAATAACTCATTTCTTCATATTACTTGGGTTATACTGCCTGCATATGGTGGAATTTGTTTATTCCTTCCCTTTTGATGACATTTGGGCTGTTTTCCAGTGTTCAGTTATTCTAAGTACAGCTGCTATGACTATTCATGTGGAAGTCTTTGTATAGCTATAGACATTCAGGAAAAGAACAACTCTATTTACATACTATTCTTATATTTACTTTTAAAATACAAACCGACATACTGTTTTACACCTCAGAAGTAATGTACAAAACTTCTGTTCCCTTTGTATCCCTGCCAAGCCTGGTGCAACCATTCAATTTATTTTAGCCATTTGCATTATGATTTAAATCTGCATTTCCTTAATTATCTGAACATTGTAATTATTTAACAATGATTGTAACAGCCTTAATGGAGTCAGATATTGCTTTGTATATGTGAGGACTGACTCTCAGCTAGATGACTGCCCTTATCACACAATTCTGAAAATCCCCACTTATTTTACAGAGGATTTGGTCTTTGGATGCATTTGCCAGTCAGCTGGGAATAATTTGATGTTCTGTGCTCCCATTTAAAAAAAATATGGTCTAGTGCTCTTCATTTGGAGATGGTATGCCTAAATATTTCTCTAAACAGGGCCATTTTCAGCTCAATGAACTTCAAGAGTCAAGTCATTGGCTAAGTTTTCCTGAGCTCTCCATCCTCAGTTTTGTCTCTCACATTCCATTTGTGTCAGCCTTTTCTGAGGAATGCACTTCTCAGCAAATGGAACACTCAGAGCCACTCTGGAACTTCAGCTGACACAGGACCAGGACAAAGTCATGGCTTGGTGTGATACTGTTGATTGCAAAGCAAGGTCATTGGTCCACAGACAGTGTTGACTCTGTGTGTGTGCGTGTGTGTGTGTGTGTGTGTGTGTGTGTGTGTGTGTCTCAAGGAAAAAGAAGGGACAAGAACTGCCTTACCCTACTAGGTACCTTCATGTTCTGACTTCTGTCTTAAATGGTTTGGCCCCACACTGTGAATAAAGGACCTGACTTTTACTGTTTATAAGAGGGATTAGAACACCTAGGACTGGCTCTGGAAGATAGGAGTCACTACACTTAGCTTCCAGATCGTCTCTGTCTCCTATGTGAGCTTCTGTACTCCTTATTAGAAGAAAGGGGGTGAGGCAAAGGAGCTAACAGTAGCCTCATCCTTCACTGTTTTCTTGTTGGTAAGCTCATACCAGATATAATGTATTTAGGTCATATCAACCCCCACTCCCTTCCTGAACTCCTCTCAGCCCATCCCCCATCTCTTCCCCAACTTTGTCATCTTTCCCCCTTCCTCCTCCTCTTTCTAACCCTTCGCTTATTTTTATAGCTTCTGTTTATTCTCTACAGTTTGTTATTCCTTTGTCAAAAGGGAATGTTCATTTCTTCTATCTTCGAATACTCAAAATCACAATATATTTATAATCTAATGAAGAGTTTTTAAAAAGAGAAACTATAAAACAGCATAATGTCTGGGGTTATGTGAATGTCACTTGGGGATGTCTTCAGGAAAAATGAAGACATCGCCTGTTTCTACAAGACAGTTCCAGATAACTTGTGAAATTAAGGGAAGGTAGACAGCATCTGGCAACTGAGACAATCTCTGTAGAGCATCTGTCCATCACCACTCCTGACCCAGGCATTTGAAATTTAACAAGGCATTTCTTGGTGTTCTCTGTTCCTCAGTGAAATTCTCTTCTCCTTTGCACCCTAGAATGCCAATGTTGGGATGTTGTATATCTATCTCTTATCCATGGCTACATATCTAAAGTCATATCCTATTTTTCATTTCTATGAACACTCCCTCACAAGTACATATTGTTAAATCTATACATATAAATTAATTTTGCTCTTAGGTTTTAAGAAAGTTTGTGAAATTGCTTGAGACAACATGGCATGAGCCCAGTTCTCCTGAGACAAGGTAATGTTGGTTGAGTTTAGGCTTGAGGTCCACCTCTAGTCTCATGGGGAAATGACACCCACATGACAGCAGGGATCCCTTTCATATGTCCTTAAAGAAAGGAAGAAAAAAGAGTTCATGGATAGAGAAAAGTCCCAGCATCCCAGCAGACTGAGTAAACAGAGGTCCTTCCTTTCTTTGTCCACATCTGAAAATCAGCTTTTTATACACCAGACAACCTCTTCCCCAAATTATCCATCAGCTCTTCACTTACAAAAGAACACAGAATGGCATCCAACCTTAGTCCAAGGTGGCAATTTGTACTAGTGGCACTAACTATCCTGGTTGTAAATGTTTGCTGAGAGGCAAGCTCAGTGCCACGAACTCTGAGCATTGTTCTTTCTCAGTTTGTAAGCAACTCTGAAAGTTGGACTTACTTATACCAATGCCCCGATGGAATGTTGCTCCTTGTCCAAGGTGTCATACTGACAGAGGCACAAGAAAAGTCAACTCCCAATCTTCACATTGTGCTGTGACATGGCTCATCGTTTTCTGATAATCCCTTTAAAGACCCATCACATCCCAATAAGCAATTATTCTTCTCTACCTGGCTGGGATAGTGTTACAGTGTAGGGGTCTTGAACATTTTCTCTGCCAACTACAGAATTAAAAGGCGGGGAAAAGCTCGAGCACTGCAGGCGGCAGCAGAGAATTCTCGAACACTGCCAACAGGAGCAGAGGGAACCAGCAGTCAAATGGGGGGTTTTATTAGGGATAAAGACAGACAGACAGACAGACAGACACACACACACACACAACACACACACACACACACACCACGCACACACACACACACAGAGGGGTGGGGAAGGGAGAGAGAGAAAGTAAATACACAGAGGAAAAAAGATCCTCTGTAAAGCAGTGAGAAGACTCAGGAAGCTGAAACAATTCATTTTGTTCTTGAAGGTTCTCCTCTCCTCTCCTCTCCTCTCCTCTCCTCTCTCCTCTCCTCTCCTCTCCTCTCCTCTCCTCTCCTCTCCTCCTCTCCTCTCCTCTCCTCTCTCCTCTCCTCTCCTCTCCTCTCCTTTCTTCTCTTCTGTTTTCTCTTCCTATCCCTGAAGAATCTTTCTCCCTGATTTAGGGTTTATCAGTTTCAAGAGAGACAGGATGGCTGTTTGGCCTACAACCATTTCCTGATCATGCCTGGAGCTTGTTGAACCAGTTAGTCAGCAGGGAAACCCAACGGCTGAGGAAGGCCTGCAAGGCTTTTGGTTTAAGCTGGCAGGCCTTTGTCTCAGGGGAAGAGGAAAAGGGTGAAGCTGACCATCTTGGAGATTTTCTACCTTTATTACATAGCCAAGGCCCCTCTCATAACTGTCCGCCTAGCAGGGAGTCTGTTTAACTTTGCAGTCATCACACAGCGTAGCTTTGGAGTAGTAACCCCTCTGTTCTTGCTCCTCTGCCATGAGCACAATTTGCTTCTCATGTTGCAAACCACAGGGTAATTCTTTCCTCAGGGCCAAGGTGAGAAGAAAGACAACCACCAGAATCAGCTGCCCATCACCTGATAAGGACCTACCTCAAGACTCAATTTGAATCCCGATTCCAGCTGTTTCCAGTCACTCTTACTATAGAGCCAACTCACAGTATTAGATTATAGTTTTCCCATTGTGTTTTCATTTTTACAAGAAAAATCAATCACCAAAGCTTCTACTTTTATGTTAACTGGCACCATCAGTAACTCAATTATTTGCCATCATCTTTAAGGGTAGTACCTTTAAAAACATGAATGCTATTTTAGGAGAACATCTTAGCATTTGATCTGCTATGGCTTGTTCCCTCTCAGGAGAGATACTACAATTATCTGAGATGAGTGCTAACCCCCTTCATTCAGATTATGCAGAATATTCATGAGTAGGCTTTCAATATCCAAGTGGGATACATTAAATTTTGCTCCTAGGGAAAGCTGTGTAGGGTCAAGCATGCAACTCAGATCATGTCTGGTTTTTGCTAAGAGGATGGTTACTGTTGGCAATCAGGCACCTCCATGGTCAGCCCAAGGAACCTGAGGACAACAGTACATATCATCAGTAGCTGCCCAGAGGCAACACATTCCCATTGTCTTCTTGTGTCACAAGTCCTTCTGCACATGTGCAGCATCCCAGATAAAAGGCTGCCCCCACCCACTTCTTCTCCCCTCTCCTTTCCTTCTCCTCCACCACCCAGGGGCAGCCTCTGTGCTCCCTTAGCCCCCTTTTAAAATAAACTTCCCACTTGAGACCTGTCATACCATGTGACTTTGTGAATTTCTCGGCTTAGATCCAAGAGCTGCCTCTGTCAGCGAGAAAGACTCCACAAGAGTCACAAAAATTAACTACGCCTGATTCATTTATTTGGGGAGAAACAGTCCTACAACATTCAGAGTATGTTTGTCCTGAAGGACTTCTCAAAGATTGATGATTCTACTAACTAATGTCCTCCTCCCTCTCTCCCAATTTTAGGAGGAGCAAGTGAATATTTTCTCTGCAGAGGCACTTCAAATGGGTAATTGCTTTCATGCCAGGCATTTCTGTGAAATTGGATAATAAACAGGGTCTTAAATTCTTTGTTTCCCTTGAGTTGCCTGTGCTTAAGAGAATTTCTATGGAGAATTTTATTTCTTAGGCTGCAACTTTAATAACTTCATTTAGACTCTTGTTTGTCTCCCCTCCCTGATCCCCAGCTGTACATTTGGGTGTGGAATGTGCATTCTCTGGCTATGGCTGGAAGGAAGCTTCTTGAAGTATTCATTTTCTTCTGAAATATGAAATTCAATCAAGTCTCTCTCAGGAAAATAATGGGCATTTATTGATGGGCTCCAGGCTCTGCGGAGTTTCCAGCAAAGGGCCAGATGGTAACTATTTTAGGCTTTGTGTAGTGTGAAAACAGCCACAGACAACACCAAGTAAGGATGGCTGCATTACAATAAAACTTTATTTATATGCATTGACACTTGAATTTTCTATAAATGAATTAAATTACTGATTTCCCCTTTTTCCTTCCAACTGCTTAAAAATGTAATTACCATACTTTTCTTATAGTTCTTATGAATATCAGACAACAGGCCAGATTTGATCCATAAGCCAGAGTCTATTGACTCATGTACTAATTCAGTGAATCAAGAAATATGTTGAGCAAACTAGTTAGTGTAGTGAGGAAACTAGACATGACACCCACATGTGTTTTGCTTTTAGAAGAGAAACTGTATAAACTGATGATATGATGTACTCATGGTATGGTGGGGGGGGGATTTTATTATAGATGTGAGAGAGAGAACATCCAGAGGCAACTGAAGGGTCTAGGGTGAAGAGAGAAAGAAATAGGGTGAGCATGACCAGCAGATTAGACCTGAGAGAAGCAGACAGACGGACAGACAGGCAGGCAGGCAGGCAAAGATAAAGATAGATAGACAATAGATATAAAGAAGGAAAGATAGATAGATAGATGATAGATAATAGATAGATAGATAGATAGATAGATAGATAATAGATATTAGACAGAACATATAAAAATACATTATAATAAGAATGAGTAGCCATGGGGAGTGAAGCCAGTGAGCTGGAGGGAGTTTAGGGTAGGGGAGGAGGTTTTAGGACTAGGATGCTAGCCTAGGCTTCAAAAGGCATTTGTATTAATGATGGACTCTGGAAGGTCAGCATGTGCTTTAGTATGCTAGCAAGCACCACAGATAGGCATTTGCCCCTTCTGCCAAAGATAAAGGAATACCTCCTTTGGTAGAGAGAGGAACAAACTTCAGAAGTTCCCGAGGAGTGCTGGCTTTATCTAACTGTCAGAAATCCTCCTATAGGCCAGGTTGGGCCCATTTCTGGATAGCTGGACTGCCTTTTGGAGTTTTAGGAACTGGGGTTTCCTTGGAACCTAACAGAAATCACTTTGGAAAACCTGGAAATGAGATATCCATGTGTAAGTGGAAGGATGACTTGTATTTGGCTGTGTCCCAGACAGTGCTCCTGAGAAGATGGAGCATGAGCAGTTCTCCAGTCTTCTCAGGGGTCACCAGCAAAGTGGGAGCCGGTGGTTTTAGATGTCTGATGCTCCAGGAAGCAGAAACAGGAACTACCTCAGTTCTGTGACATACCAGGACTTTACAGCTTTCTGAAGATTCCTATGAAACAGTGCAAGCTACCTACAAGCAGGACATTATATTCGATCTGTGTACCTCTATACAGATCAACCCAATGGAATAATGAATTAATGATTTCCTTATAAATAAACAACTCCTCATGAATAAATAATTTTCTTAGAACTTCATTTTCCAGTATGGTAACCATCAGTCCCTGTGGCTATTTAAATTTAGATTTAAGTTAACTATATACAATGTAATGCCCCCCCCTTTTTTTCCTTTTGTACTAGCCATGCTAAAGTATTCAATAGACAGTAAAGAGTAGGTTTCCATGGACACAATGGTTCCTTGGGAAGAACCTCTTCAGAATGTGCTAACTTTCTTTTTCCCTCTCTGTCTGCAGTTAAGCAAATTCATCTGGATGATGTGAAGTCTGTAATGTCACCACCTCTCAGAATCAGGAAGCAACCGCTTAGTACATGAGAAAGAAGGCAGTGGCAATACTTTTGGACAGCAATGTGATAGGACAGTCACTGACCATAAAAAACAGTGTGTGACAAAGTATCCCCACAAAGTCCTTCCTAAAAGGGAGGACCATTTATGTGGAAGAAGTAGGAGAAGCCAAAGGACATCCTGGAGATCATGGGTGAGGAAACTTCCACATATACGGAAGATGGTGGCTTGGTAACCAATTGTGTAGATTTGTGAACAATGGCTAACACCAGAAGAGGCTGTCAGCAGGTCCTGAAAATTGATGGACAGCCTATAGGAACCTGAAGAGAACTAAGGCCAGGCTGTCTTTTCAGGATAGAAACTCAAGAGCAAAGGCAAAATCTCTGGAGTGAGATGCCAGTTGAACAGGGTGTGCACAGGGAAAAACAGAGAAGGAACGAGGATAGACACTGGGCAGTTGGAGGGAGGGAACTGCGGCTTTGCAAACTCAGGAGCCAGAAGAGGAGATGAGAAGTTAGACATTGCTTTCTGTACCCTGTCTCCTGTTTAAGGATCTGTATAAAATTTGCCCTTAGGAATGTAAGCCAATAACTCCAGGTGAAGTTCATTCAGAGCTAAATGGGAACAAAGAATTTCCTTAAAGACAATGGCAGTGCAGCAGAAGCAAGCTCAGGATACCGTGACTTGCTATTTCAAGATGAGCCAAAAGGTATTTGGAAAATGAGCTAAAACATGAAAGTGCTCAGTGGTTAGAATTAGAAAACTCAGAGTGGAGACTCCAGGCCCAGAGAAGAGTTAGCAAATACACAAAACAATTTTAAAACAGGGGTTAAACTATAAGAAACAACACTGAGTATAAAATGAAAAAATGGGGAAGTTGAAAACAACAATTTAACCACTTGTGGTCTTAAGACACCATTTCCTTCTAAAAGAGTTATGACTGATTCCAGCCCAGGAGTAGAAAGGAGGCAAATAATCCTGGAAGCATCACGCCAGGCAGCATCAAAATGAGCAGGAGCACTAAGGTATGTCAGGAGGATTCATCAGTCTACTTGACCAGCCACTCCCTTCACAGAGAGAGCACAATTTTGCTTCATAAGTATAATAGTTGAAGTGAATCAATATCCATCAAATATATTTGTGTGCCTAACTTCAGAATAGTAGTTTTAAAATGGTCAACTTTATAAGCCTTGGTTATCTTGTAAACTGATAATAAAAGGAACTATGTCAGTGAGTAAGTAAAATAGAGGAGGTGAAGTGGAAACTTAAGGCTTCTTTGGAAAGCCGGTTGTGTTGGATGGTGTTTTGCTGGGGTGTTTAGTGGAAGTGGACACAAGTAAAAAGCTAAGGCAGACTCATGAAAAAAACTCGTGTCTGAAGCAGACATAGGTGAAAGGATATTCTGTTAAAACAAGCACATGAAAAGACACATAATGAAGGATTCTTTGCTGGCAATGTACATGTATTGGTCCGCCTTACATTGCATAGGTGAGCTGCATTTGTCAGGATTCCATAGAGAGAAATGCACCAAAAAACTTCTGGTGGTATGCTGCGGCTTCTTGCTGATTCCACGGACTCAGGCTGATTGGTAGAATGATGTCAGCTGAGACAGATGCACATGCTTAGGCAAGACCCATGGAGGACACGTGATGTTGGAAGGAACTGTAAATAGAACTCAATTGCTTATAAAGTTAGCTGTGCAACAATTGTGGGTCTTGAGTCTCTGCTGATCTTCACTTTGCTGAAAGAGGCACAGACTAGAACTTCTCCTGGTGTTTTTTCTGGTCCCTCCTGCTGACTTGTGCCAAGGCTGAGGCCTAGTTGTCTCTGCTATGTCATGTCACTGCTGTTGCTAACTTGATTCTACCAAACTGGACTGGTAGTCTATCTGTGAAGTGTTAGCGAGTAGATCAGGCTGTTGATGCCAACTTCTGAACTGAACTACCGATTTCCAGATAACACAGATGGGAGTTGCTCCAAAGAACCTTTCTAAACAGATCCATCCCCCAACCCCACCCCATATCCTTTTTTCCCCACTACCTCCGGTGGGCGGTGGGCTAAAAAGGAGGTTACAGCATTTAAGAACCATCATTGAAAATAAGGTTTAAAAGAAATTAAAGTTGCAAGGAGGAGTAAATAAAAATTTTAAAATGTTAAAAAAGTAACAACAGAATTACTGAATCACCATTCTGAAGTTTCAACTCACTCAACACATCTCGGCATCATGGACCAACAATGGCTGAAACACAAAAAGAGACAAGCAGTCATAGTCTACCTCCCAATAAAAGGAAATGCCCCTCTGTGATGTTCTTGCCCATAGGATCAAACTTTCTAGTAACCAAGACTTTAGACCTAGCTGATTTTTTAGGAAACATGTAGAAGAGATAGAGCTGTTCTGAACTACACAGTGAGTATGTGATCCAGGGATTAGAAGCTACCAGTTTTTCAATATACTGATGTAAGAAAAAGAGGGCGGGGGAGCTCAGGGTATTGAAAGAAGCTTTCAAAATATATCAAATATTTTAAACTTGGCAAGATGAAGATGTTATTTAAAGGAACCCAATGAAATGACTATAAACTCAGGATGGAAGCAGCTCTAACTGCTTCTAAGGAGCTCTCCAGGTCCAAGCACCTTAATGACATCTCCTGGCTGCTGATATGATGAGGGGGATTAAGGACAAGTTAACTTCGGGTATAGAGCTAAACAAAGAATTCTCAACAGAGGAATCTCCAATGGCTGAGAAACACTTAAAGAAATGTTCAACATCCTTAGTCATCAGGAAAATGCAAACCAAAACAACCCTGAGATTCCACCTCACCAGTCAGAACGGCTAAGATCAAAAGCTCAAGCAACAGCAGATGCTGACAAGGATGTGGAGCCAGGGGAATACTCCTCCACAGCTGGTGGGATTACAAACTGGTAGAGCCACTCTGGAAATCAATCTGGAAGTTCCTCAGAAAATTGGAAATAGTTCTACCTGAAGGCCCAGCTATACCACTCCTGGGCATATACTCAAAAGATGCTCCACAATACCACAAGGCCATGTACTCCACTATGCTCATAGCATCCTTATTCATAATAGCCAGAAACTGGATGCAACCCAGATGCCCCTCAACCAAAGAAGAGATACAGAAAATGTGGTACATTTACACAATGGAATACTATTTGGCTAGTAAGAACAAGGATATCATGAGTTTTGCAGGCAAATGGATGGAACTAGAAAATACCATCCTGAGTGAGGTAATTCAGATCCAAAAGGACATGCATGTATGTACTCACTGATAAGTGGACATTGCTATAAAATAGAGGGTTCCCATGCTACATTCCACAGACCCAAAGACATTAAACAAGGAGAAAGGCCCAAATGAGGATGCTTAAATCCCACTTAGAAGGGGGAACAAAATAATCATGGGATTCAGAGGTAGGGAAGTAACTGGGTGGGAGGGGGGCGAAGAGGAGGCAGGATCAGGTATGAGGAGGAGACAGGAGAGATGGGCACATATGTTACAGAGAACTGCCTTGTCTGGCCTCAGTGAGAGAGGATATACCTAATCCTGTAGAGACTTGATGCCCCAGGGAAGGTGATGCCTGGGGGTCACCTCTCAGGGGAAGAACTCTGTGAGGGGGGGTCATAGAGAGGACAACATTTGGGATATAAATAAATAAAATAATCAATAACACCCCCCAAAAGAACAAGTTAGCATGTCTTACTGTATTTGTAGCAGTGAGTAATACACGCTGTGTTTTGCTTCTATCATTTTGCTTTCTTCCTGCCTGGACTAATCTCCTCTCCTTACCTTATTAAAGAAACAGTTACAGACTAACTCTTTTCACTTCTTGTTTCTGCTTCTGTAAATGACTGCTGGTGGGCCTTGGTTCTAATCTCCCACCCTTTAGTACCAGAAAAGATCGAAATGATGCTTTGCAGTTTATAAACATTGTAAACAACTGTAGACCCAGGTTCAATGCCTCTCCAAAGCAGCAGCTGCTGGATTGGCTCACTGAAACTACCAGCATAGTAAAGACAAGTTCTCCAACTCTTCAGATGTATGTTTGGGTTCTGAGAGGTGAGATTTGTGCAACGTATATAAGATTTTCATCTTGTAGTAATTCATTGAGCTGTACTTTTGTGTTGTATGATTAATGCTTTAGAAAAGTGTTGGTAAAACAGTCCCAAGAGGCTAGACTAGATGGTGTTACTCCCAGTTAGGTCACAGTCTGAGGGAGACCTCCAGGGAACTATGTCCCCAGGATCCCAAGGAGAGTGGTTACAAAGTTGTTCTACAGGGTCAGGCTATCAGCTTCAGGATTATCTGAGACAACTACACAATATGTGTTGTCTTCACTTGAGAACATGCTGTGCAAATTCCACTTCACCACCAGACTCAGAAACTCAAAAACCTGTTAAGTATTTCAATAAGCTCCATCTCTGATTGGAAGGTCATTGCACTGTATCTGACAGCGCCTTCTTTTTCTACATTCTCTTGTCACAGTACCCAGCCTGGACCAGGGTGCCTTAGAGAGATAGGAGGAGCTTGCCATCCTCCTTGAAGGCATTCACCTGTACAGAGAAGCCCCTGCCCAGCTTCCCAGGACAGTAAGCACCACTTGGATACAAAAACCATTTAGGCTATTTTGTATATTGTGGCCGTCTGTTTGAGTTCCTCCACAGATAATGTATAGAGACCATGATTATTTCAGAGCAGACATAGCTTCAACTAGAAGCCAGCTCCATTATGAACCTTAATGAATGTTAATGGCCACGTTGCTGGCATGCACGTGCAGTTTTAATGTGTGAAAATAAGCTGTTTCAAACACTCAGTTACAGCAATGAGAGAAAACATTTGTGTTGGTTTGAGTTCTGGGGACACAGCAGGATGGAAACAGTGGAGGTATACCCCTTCGGCTTAGAGGCTCAGCCAAGAAAGCCATTATTTTGTTTGCAAATGCTGAGACAGGTTTTCCTAGGCAGTGTGTTAAGTGGAAAAGTCAGGAAATGGCTGTTTCTTTCTGAAAGTACCTGTTGGAAGGCTCTAAAATTAGGGAGCTTTGTTCCACTTAGTTATTTGTGAGGGGTGGTTATTTCAAGAGAAGAATATAATTGTTCCCTCTGGGTTGTCCTTGGCTGTCTGTAGTGATTCAATATGGAAGATTGGATATGCTCTGCTGACCACACACCAGGAATATACATGCTTTTATGCTGATTCTCTGGGCTGTAGGAAGGTTTTCTTTTCTCCATCACATAGTGGAAATTTCCCTGGGTTGCACATCTGCCCCAACCATAGCAAGATTCAGGGCACACCTGTGCTGGAGGCTTTACATTCCAATGGGTGCCTGTGACTTCATGGCTATTCAAAGTCCTGGGATATCCTTTTTAGTAGGATCATTGTCAGGACAGAAATTACTTCCTTGATAATCTTCTACACTTGTAGTTTTTGGTATTTGCCCCAGACACCCCTGTGTGAGGAATGCTGAGATTAAATTGGAGTCTATTGATGGCTGCAAAGTCAGGTGAGATGGTCCCTGGATACTGGCATCTAGAAGTCAAAGGTGAGCAGATGCCAGACAAGAACAACAGGCAAAACAAGGACGTGTACTTGTTCAGAAGGTATGTACAAGGACTCTGAAGGGGAACCAAGGAGGATCCTCAGAGAACTTGGCTTTGATCTGAGGTATAAAAGTAGGGGATGTCTGTCTCCAGGGCACTCTCCTGGACCTTGTCACCATGACCTCAGGTTCAGTCTCAATCTTAGTACACATTGATGCTTCCCTGCCAACTTTAAAACGTGAAGTCCCAGTTCTTGGTCTGACTTTAACCATTCTGGGCTTCAGTTTGGGTGTCCAGATTTTTAAAATGTAGATGATCAGGTGATTCTCACATGGATAAATTTAAAAGCCCAAGATGAAAATGGTTTGAGGCACGAGTGTTGCCTGTCCCCCATTTCTGATGAGCTGTCTAGCTGTTATATGGAGACTGGACATGTAGGACATAGTGGAGGGGAATGGCTGAGTAGCAGAGGGAGGTAGCAGACTCTTTACCCAGTCCCAGCTGGGGCATCTCATTCTTCATCGCAGCAGTGGGTAGTGACTCTAGAATATTACGATCTTAAAGAGACCATCTGCTTTTCTTCCCTTTCTCATTTTTTTTCAACCATTAACTCTAAGTTCTTTTCTAAAACTAAAATTGGTCTAATTTCTCTTTGGGACCAGGCAGAACCAACCTCTTTTCTCTCCCTCCTATCAGCTTGGCAGGAGGGAAGCAGGAGAATTATGGGGCTTGCAGCTAACAGTCTGTTCTTAATTCCAGAAGCTCAGATTCGTAAGCTATTTCTCATTTATTCACAGATCTCAGGGCTGAGTATCCCCAATATGTCCCCTTAAAATCCACTGTTTTACTGCTTGTAATAGTTTCTTTTTCTATTTTATTTTAGTAAGCCCTCTCGGTTGCTAAGACAAAATACTAATAGAAAACTCTGTGCCAAGTGCAAGGTTTGGGTTTTAAAATATGACCCATTTGTTTTCTCTAACAAACAATATTTAAATAATACATATAATATGGTTTTCAAAGCTTTGCTCTTAGCCCTGGAAAGAAGTGAAGTCAGCACTTGAAAGCTGAATTTGCCTATTTGTTCTAGACGCTTAATTAATGGTATGTCTTTTTTAGCAAGAAAGCAGGAAACCTTGGGAAATCACCCTCCTTCTTTTTTCTTTTTTCTCAAAATCTTTTAAAGTTTTCCAGATGAGAACTTAACTCAGCACAAAGGCAACCTTTCTCTGTCACTAAGTGTACAAAGACACCAGGAAGCTGCATACCATTCCTTGAGTTGTGAATGTTGCTGGCCAGCCTCATCAACTGGCCTGTTAGGTGCCCCTCTAAGTCCCCATCACCAGTCAGGAGAGAAGCAGGATTATTACACCCATTCTACAAAGGAAGAAGACAGAGGAATGACTAACATTTCTAGTAAAAGCACACCCTTTAGATGTGGGTCTTCAAAATCAAGTTTATACCTTGATTAAAGACCTAGGATGGGCTTAAGTGAACGTCCATTCCTGGAACCTCCTGATGAGCCAGCCTGCAGGAATAGGTTTTCTCCAAATGTCACAACAAATCCAGGTGTACTAGAAGAGGCCATGGTGATGGGGCCAGGGCGCCTGCCTTTGAGAAACCTTATTAATCACTGAATTGTTATTTAGCACTTAGTCTCTGTGTGCCTTTGTTCTTCTCCACCTTGACTGTATGTTTTGTGGGAACAGGTGTGTTTTTGAGTCTTTGATTTCCCATAGTGTCTAGCACATTCTCTCACAATAAAGTGGCTTGAATCAATGAATGTGGATAATGGACTAATGAATAGTGAATGAAGCACCATCAGTTCCTCCGGCAAACAGTAGACATAAATGTCTAGAAAATTCTTTAAAAGGCCAAGAGCAGACATGATGAAGGGATAGTATATAGGGGTTGCAAACTTCTAGCCTCAAGTGTCAGCTTTGTCACTGGGCAATCCACAATCCTTGCACACTGTCAGCCACCTCTCATGCAAAACATGGACAACATAATGCCCAGCCTAGAAGAATCTTGTCAAGTGGCCAGTAGTCACATTCATATAAGTGATAGCTATCATTGTCAGGCCAAAGATCTGAATGATGTTTTATCATTAAGTGCTTTGCTCACAGCCTCTCCAGTGATGGCAGGCAAGCGTTTATGGAATACTCTGCTATGCTGAGTATGAACTAGTGAACACAAAGGTGTTGTCCCTGATGCCCCAAAGGTCACCCCACACAAACATGAGATCTGCAGGAAAGGTGTGGTTTTTCCCATCCTACTGAGGAGGATAGAAGGAGCAAGGAACATGTCTGGGGCTGGCAGTGCTCTGTGCCTGCTTCCCAGAATGCTCTCATTAGGGCAACCAGATGGGCTGTGATGACTTTATCTTGTGGGCATTCCTAATCAGGCAGGCTGTGTTCAGCTGGAGGTGGCATTCACTCATGTGTACGCTCATGTGCGTGGATGTCAACTTAGCTATAGACATTAACCCTGATTGGTTTGATGTTAAATAAACCTGAACAAATATGACACAGTATAAACTAAGTACTGTTGGGTTCGTCTGTGTATTTGTTATCAATTCGTAGCTGGATACTAACTCATAAAGACTGCAAATGTATTCTTTTGCTGTACATGTGTAAGTCAGGGGTGGTGGAAAGTATAAAACATAGTAACATTATTTAAGAAACACCTACAAGAAAAAAAAATCCCATTACCGTGCCTTCAATGTCATCTGCCTAAGGCATATGCTACCCACCTAATTTGTTTTCTGATTTTCAAATTCTTATTTTAGTAAACAGAAAAGTCATGTGCATTTTGGTGTCTTATTTGGATTGGGTTTTGATTCACAGTGGCACCTCATGCTTTATGGCTTCTATAATTGTATAGATAATGTCTAGCCACTAAGTCTCAAGATATATTTTAACAAATGGACCCTTGAAAGAACTCCACACTTGGATTCAGATAGTCCCAAGCTAGAATTCCTTTTCTTTTTCCAACCCTGGTTCAAACAAGGAATGTTTGTGATTTCTCCAGAGCCTCCTTGCAAATATGGATCAGTCTCTGAAGGGTCTTTGTGACCACTAAAAAGTATATCCAATATGTAGATGTGTGAACCCCACTGAGATGACAGTGAACAGCAGTTTGAAAGACTCTGTCACTCACCTTCCTATAGCTGTGACCAAATTTTGAAATCTATTGAGCTTCAGTTTCCTTGATTTGGAAATGAACGTCATAAAGATGGCCCAGGAGGGATTCTTGGGTGGGTCAGAGGAATCTAACTCTGTAAATAAGGCCCAGGGTTGCTGGAACTGATGAGAAGTCAATAGGAAAAGCCCAAGGGGCTCTAGGGCAGGCAGGTGTGTGTACAGAGTTGTCTACCATGGCCAGGCTGGTTGCTATGTACCAGCTGCAGCTGATCAGCCCGTCGTTATAAACTACTGTGCTCTTGTTCTGTTCCCTTTTCAAAAAGTGAGATTCCCAATTGGCTAGACCACATTCATTCCCAGAACAAGTGGCATACTGCTTATTGACAGTCACTAAAATGATGGGAGAACTGTCAGGCCCGATGTCTAGCCAAAAAGCAAAACCAGATACCCAAATACTAAACTTGGAAGGAAAACAGTGAGAACAATAGTCAGAAAAGAAAATGGCATAAGTTGGAGGTTATTCACCTGTTAATTTTCCCAGATACAGCAAACAATCAGAAAATACCCTAAGACCTAAAGCATCCTCCTTCTTCATCTTTCTCCCAAATGTCAGTATGGTGGGATGTGCACATCTAAGAGGCTGTACATCAGAGAACTTATAACCAAGTCTCTGTAGGCAAGCTCTGACTTGGTTATATGACAGTGGGAGGAACAACAGTGAAGTACAAGGCCAAGAAAAACTTTTCCTTTAAGACAACTCATTAGAACATTCACACACAGCACACCCTGTGCTATGCTGGGCTAAGGCAGCACCACAGGTAACAGACACAGTCGAGCTGATGCTGACAAGAAGAGCGTGGGCAGATCCAACCACCAGGAACCTTTCGTCCTCAGAGATAAGCGACATCTCTCTGGGGACAATCCAGAATGAGGCTCTCAAGGGCCACCACACCAAGCATCCCTGAGATCTACCTGTGGCTTTGTTGGGAATGGCCCAGATGGTATATATCTCAAGATAAGTACTTGTTTCTCTTTTCCATTGTAATATTTGAATATGAGAGTTGAAAAGTTTCCTGTCTAGAAGACAATCTGAACACCACAGAGAAGGAAACAGAAAAGCATTTGTATTGAAGGTGTCTTAACCCTTTGTGTTGTTCTGTTCACTATCTGACCTTTGAAGAGTGCAGGTTGAGGCTTTAAAGCTAAACTGGACTCACTCTTCTAGCTTGATATTTTTCTTGGTTGTCATTGTGTCATTCTTCCCCCTATCCATCATTGTTTTAAAAGTAAGGTTTATAGTGTATTGCAGGGTCTTAGCATGGCTCCAGGCAGCATAGAACACTGTTATTTGGGCAATGGTAACTCCAAATGAGGGAAGTGAGGTGTTGTGAGGATTTTCATGTGCAATCCCAATTTGTTCACAGAGCATTGTATCACACATGTGAGCACTTGCTCACCTGTAAGAGGCTACAAGGATCTCAGAAGGAACTCCTTTCAGGACACGAATTCATATTCAAGGCTGAGAATGCAAGGCAGCTGTGGAGAAGTAACAAATGCTGTAGACTAGAGTCCAGACTAGAACAAATAAACCAGTTCTGTACATATAAATAATGAATCTTAGTTCTTTCCCCCACTGTTACCCTGTCTCCTCCTCTTTCTTCTAATGAATTCTGTTCTTTCCAAGAAACCCCTTTCCTACTTTCATGTGCATGTAACACACTGACTTTAATTAGTGTGCCTGCACTTTCTCTCAGAATTGCCTGCTATCAGTGTATGTGTTTAGATATCATCTTTCCTACATAAGTAAAAAATATTACTATAAATGGAAAAAAATAAGAAAGGTCTATTAAAAATATAGGAGTTTAGTACATGGCTGTTGGTATAAAAATTAATAAACTAATTTGCAAATTAACTTGTGAATTACAAATGAAGTAAAACTTTTTTCTTCTAAAACAGAGCCTCACTGTAGCCAAGGCTGGTCTATAACTATGTAGCCCAGGATGCCCTTAAATTCACAATCCTCCTGCTCAGCCTTCTAAGTGCTGAGGTGTGTTCTCTCTCTAGTGTCCATTAAATTTTCACAGACTCTGTCTCTGCAATTCATTTGCAGGTCTACACACACAGGAGCTACACACAGTAGCTTTTCAACAAACTTAATAAGTATTCACTTTGTTCTGAGAATTAGGAATATAGCAATAGATGACCCAAGCAAATCCCTTGTCTATAAAATCCAAAAGAGAAAAGATAAATAAATAAATGACTGTGATGGAAGGCATTAAAAATGGAATGCAGAAAAATTAAACCAGGAAAGAGGAGTAAGGAAGGCTGATGTCTTACATAAAGGAAGCAGTAAACACCTCACTGATAACGTGACAAAAGAGACACTGGACACCTGGGTGTTTTAATTATTCTTATGTAGCTGTGACTATACACTCATACAAACTAGCTGAAGGAGGAAAGACTTTTTGACTAATAGTTTTGAGGGCTCAGCCTCTGGTTGCTTGGGCTCAAGTTCTTAAGCAAAACATCCTGGGAGTTGACTATATGAGGCAAAAGAGGCTGTGTACTACATGGCCATGAGGGAGGGGCCAGATACAGACATGGCCTTCCAGGAGCAGCATTGGTTACCTGACTCTACCTTCTGAAGCCTTCAGAACCTCCACAGCTACAAGCCAAACATTCAGCACATGTGCTTGTAGGAGACATTTCATATTCAATGTATAACATCTTATCCATGGCCTTTCTTCAAAGACTCATGAACATTTTATAATGCAAAGTGAACTTCTAAGAATCCCCCAGATCTTCATAGTTCAATGTGACCCACATGATCCAGGGATATGGTAGCTGTATTTTGTTGTGAATTCAAAGGATATTCCATCTCCCCCCCCCCAGGATGGAATAACACAGAGCTAGCATTTCAAAGGGAAGGAATAACTGAATATCAAGGATATATTGGACCAAAGTAAGGTGAACACTTAGCACAGTCAAAATTAAAACCTGTAGTTGCATATCACAATCTGGGCACATGACATCATGACAGGGCTTCCAAAGGGCTTGGGTAGCTCTGTCTCTGACCTTAGACTGGCTCCACTCATTCCCTGCGTCTCTTTGTAGCAGACATTCCAAGTTTCTGCTATGCCCAAACTCCACTGCAACTTATCTTCCCAGCTTTCCCCGTCTCCTCAGAGGTCACCTAAAGTGGCAGCATCCCTGCCACATACTTCCCTATAAATCCCTTGCACATACCTGAAAGTCAATTGTCTCGTGGATGATACCATACCTTGGCCCCCCAGACAGAGCTCTCTTGTACCAATGCTGCAGTGGCCTTTCTGGGGAGCTGAATCCAGGAAAATGCTTTCTTAGCCTCAGAGGCTTCAGATGAGTTAAAACCTTTGCATCATAGATCCTGAGATACCCTCAAGATGTCTTTCCTACTGTCCTGAATTAGTTACTTCTGCACAGCTGTTACAACAGTTAGCACACTTGCTAAGAACTAGCCATTTGTCAAATCTTAACTCAGAGTTTAGTTCATGGTTGTTCGACCCCATGAGATGGACAGACATCATGGTGGTGTTGTATGGGGTATAGGGAGCTTTTCACCTCATTAGTGAACATGAAGCAAGCATGAATGAGCTACTGAAGAAGACTGGGTACAATTGTCAAGCTGGGCCCTGCAATGACCTACACTGTACAACAATGCATCACTTCCTGTGTTTCTAAAACCTCTCCAACTAGTCCCCAGTTGAGAACCAAACATTCATCACAGGGGCCTATGGGAGACATTTCACATTCAAACCATAAAGGAGAACAATGGCTTTCCTGACAGAGTAACCTGGCCAGGCCTGAGGTCAGATCGTGTGGATGGAGGTGGCTGGGTCTCAGTGGTGCTGGAGGTGGGGTGAGATCAGAGAAGTGATTAGGATCTAATGTCATAGGGTCTTGCAACATAAAAAGACTTTGACTTTGCTTCTGGATAACATGAGGATCCATCTGGTTTTATTTTTACCTCACATAGAATGATATTATCTTACATATAGTTGTACTACTTGAGATCCAGGACTTCATTTTCTACAAAGCACTCAGTTCCAGTTCCTTTCATATGTGTTTTCGTTGTCTCTTCTTCCACGTGCCTGCTTGAAGAACAAAGGCTCTTCCTGTTTGATACATTACCAAAGTCCCATCATGTAATTAATGGGTGTCTTTGTGCTTTCTAACAGCAGAGCTCACGCTAGTTGCTGTGTCAAGAACAGTGCAGGAGACTCCAAGGGCAAGAAGGCCATCTCAGAGACTAATGCACTAATCAGGCTGTGTCAGCCAGCTTTCCATCACTATAACAAACTCCGGAGATAATTCAGCTTATAAGGAGGAAAGGTCTATTTTGGCTCATAGTTTTTCAAACTTCAGTCTGTGATCATTTACCACCATTGGTTTGGACTTGTAGTGAAGTAACTTATTGCAGTGGCAGGCATATGGCAGAGCAAAACGTATTATCTTATAGTTAAGCAAGTATTATTCACTACAAGGGCATGGCCTTAGTCCCTGGAAGACCCCTTATGAGGCTCCACTGCTTCAAGGTTCTGGTGCCTTCAGTAGTGGAATGGGAACGAATCGGGCTTAGGGATATATGATTTCAAGTCAGTGGAGGTTGGTTTGTGAATGACTTGATAATCATATGAAGAAAAGAAGCTGGTGACAACTGTTTCACATTCAAAAAACTTGTCTTACTTTCTAAATCACTAAGGCATTGCTGTGCCTTAGATGACTGTGTAGTCAGAAATAGAGCTACTTCTACACAAGCGTTGGGTTGAGGCATACACATCCCACGTCATGACAACTGTTTTCCTACTTCTGACTCACATCTGTCTCATTTTGAGTAAAACTCAGCCCTCATATTCATTACTTTTCTCATTGTTATAAGAAAAATACCTAAAAATATTCACGGATGGAAGGATTTATTTGAGTTTACAGTGTAAGAGTGCATGCATCAGAGTGGGAAAGGCATGGCGGCATGAACATGAGGAAGCAGGGCACACTACCCACAGTCAAGAGGCAGATAGAGATGGATGCTGGTGCTTGGCTCCCTTTCCCATTACTTCCTTTTTATTCAGTTCTAAGCCTCAAGCTGATACAGGATGCTGCTTATGATCAAAGCAGGTTTTCCTACCTCAGTCAGACCTCTCAGTATCCTCAGAGATCTGCCCAGTGCTGCAACTTCCAAGTCATTCTAAATCCAGCAAAGCTGACAATGGAGATTAACCATTACAGACTTCATTTTAAACCCCAGTCAAGGGAAGCAGTCTGTCTAGTCCACTCTCATGACATCCCAGCACACAGAGCTTTGCCTTGCACACAGTAGTACATGCATGGCAATTATCCATTAAAAGAATGAATGCCTCTGAAAATCAGTTCAGCAAGTCTCCATTTTGAACAAGTGCCTATAAAACCTTCACATGACTTAATTTTTAAAAAGAAGGAAGATGTTCATTGTGTGCAATGGAAGCAAATTTGTCTCTGTGCAGACTCCAAGAGCAGAGAAAGAGAAAGTCATTCTTCCATCCTCTCTCAGACATATTTTCCTATACTTCTCACTGCTATAATATACAATAAATATACAATATTATATATTATATGCATTATGTATAATATATAATAGCTGTCAGTTGACACAAAGACATTAGCACTTCTCACAGACATCCAGACCATGTGACTGCAGAAGTATCAGCCCTGCTCTGTCTCTTGGCTATTGTTCTGACTGTCAAAATTGGCCTCAGGCAGGCTGTCCTCCCTACAGGCAGTGGCTTCAGTTTGACATCTGTATGATCTGCATAAACAGGTTGTTTGACTCAGAACTGCAGCCGGTTAAAAAAGGATCATCTGCTCCCAGAGGTAGCTGGGGCCAGTTAGTCTGTTGTCTGTGAGAAGGACAGAGTCCAGCAGCAGTCAAGAGGGAACCACACATGTGATACATGCCCCCAGGCTCCTATGTGTACTGCTCAACATAAGCAAAGGTTTGAAGAAGGGTAAACGGGTTGGTAGGATCCTATTAGCAGAGAAAAGCTTGTTTGGTTCTGGCTTCTGTTCCTAATTGTCTTCAGGTGTCCTTGATGCGGTCTCCAGAGGCTCTGAGGATGCATGGCCAACATGTGAAGCGACACTGACCCCCAAGAGTCAATCTGCTGGAGGGGATCCTGTAAGCAGGAATACCCTGCACTTAAGCACAGAGTACCCAGCTTACCTCACCCCAAAAGTAGGTCTGCCTTTGCATTTTGTCTGTCTCCAGAACTGCTCTAAAGATGTGTTCCTCAGGCATCAACACAGAAAACCAAGGATTGATCCCAAAGCTGAGATTTCAGGACAAAAGAGCCATGTGAACCATGGAAGGCCAATGGTTGCTCAGAGCAACAGCTGAGGGAGGAATGACTAGGGAGAGCATAAAGTATTATTAATGAAACTACGATGATGGTAGATACCAGATGTTATATACCCAAACCCAAAGAATGGTCTTTACTTGGAGTGAACCCTTAAATAAACCATGGGCACAGAGATGCAGCTTCTCTTGTTCTTAAGGTAATAATGCCTTTCTCCTCCACTGGATGGCCTTGCACACTCACTCCCTGGCCCCCACAAGAGCTCTTAGACATTTTCCTCTGACTCATTGTAAAACCCAACCAACTCTATTTTTGAGAGTGCACAAAGTCCATTTGAGCAAACATCCTATCACAACCCCCCTTAGCAACAGCCTGTCAGGCTACGACAGCAGAGTCAGGTACATATAGATAACCTAAGATATCCTACAGAAAAAATAGATGGCCTAGCCATCTGTTTTTCAAGTAGTTTTGCCCCATATTTGGTTCTCGCAGATTATACCAGAAATGCAGTTTTAAAAATATTAACTTGCTGGCCTGTATAGAAATTTCCCAAGCCTGCTGTAACTACAATAAATACCCCACACCCCTAGAGTTGGGGTTCTCACTTCTGTTTTGCTGCAATGGCAACAGTGAGAGTCCTTGTCTTGAGCTTCTAATAAAGACCCTTATGTGTGTGAATCAGAATTGACTCCTTGGTGGTCTTTAGGGTTCCTGCGACTTGAGCACAACCCTCATCAGCCATGGAATCTCTGGACCTGATTAACAGAGATGGGTTCACCACTGGCCTGTGACAAGAACATAGCTTCTAGCTCTTCCAAAGCAAAGATAGGCTATCCTCTGCCCACAGTCTGGATTCCCTGAACACTCTCCCACAGACAGATCTAGCTGAGTCTTCTCTGGGACTCTGGGGAAGGCTAAGCACAGGAATTAAATTCTATTCTCTCCAATTTCATACACAACAGAGTCCAGACTTAAGGTAACATTTCACCCCTCCATACAAATATTAAATATTGACTTAATAGCAAGCTGAATCAAAAGCTAAAATGAATTAAAGCTAAATATAATTAGATATGTGCAATGGAAGAGCCTTCCATTATCATTTTCCTGGTTTTTGTTTCTTAAACACCTTTTGGGTCATTTTCCTAGAATTTTTGAATATGCTTATGTCTGTCCTAATGGAAGCACAGGGATGGATGGATGTTTGAATCTTCCTCATGCTGAGACCACAGCTGCCCCCACATGCTCTGAGTTGTGCTATGTCCCAGGCTGTCTACTTCCTCACTTCTGTTTCTAACCATAGCTCCTCCTCCTTCTTCCCTGAATCAAGCATGCCTTTTCAGTATGGACCTCAGTCTTTCTATTCTCTCTTCACTCATCTGCTTTCTTCTTGCTAGTAGGTGATTCTCCAACATCCATCACACTTCTCTCATGGCCTTCCTGTTCTGGTCTGGTTGCATCATGTGGTCCCTGAATGGCTCCCTCTTCTTTTTCAGCCTTGTTAACTTGCACTGTTTAGGTTTTACACTGTGTTCTATTCTTCCTTTTGTACATTCCACATCACATTGCTTCTGTCTGAGTTCACTATGCACCCCTGTCTCCTTATCTCAGATGGGGTGGTCTCATTCATGCTTTCAAGATGGCTGGGTCTAGACTGGATGCTTCTCTAATGTGTGCCATTGACAGCTTGGCTATCTTCCTAACAAGATCCAAGAATGTGACAGTTCTACCTACTTTGACTCATATTTATACCTCTAGTTCGTGGTCCTGAGCCTGGTATGTCACCAGTGCTTAATATATGTATAGATTAAATGGCTATGTGAATGAATATGCAAATATGGTCAGAAATGGACCCCATAAGGTGTCAGAGCAGGTGTTATAATTTTTAGTCTCAGGATCTCCAGCAAATGAAGGGTCTTGCTGGATGTCACATAACTTATAAGAAGCTGTAAAAGTCAAGGCTTGAAACTCTTAGTTCACGGAAGTCTCCTTCCCGTCCTCTTGAACCAGTTACATAAGAAATAAGGAAACATTTGCATTCCCTCTTTTGACTCAGCTTCTTCTTTCTTCCACAGTGAAAGAGGGACATTAGAAATAGTTCTGCCCTGTCCTGTAGCAAAAATGTCGAATAGTCAGGAGGCCAAATTCATACAGCCATGGTTGCCTGATGAATTTTCTCTATTGCTTAAATAGAACATCAACAATGAAGAATGAATTGTAGTTAATCCCTGTTGTGTGGGAGCAACCCAGCAAACCAAGCCTGTGTCAAAGTCATATTTCTTATAACAGCAATGTCTCTTCTCATTTGTAAGACTTTTGCAAATGTTATTTTTTCACTTTAATTTCAGCTTTCTTCTTGAATTATGTTTATTTGTTTATTTATTTGTGTTTGGTTTTGAGACAAGGTTTCATTGTGGAGCCAGTGCTGGCTTATGCTTTCTACATTGACCAGGCTGGTCTTGAATTCACAGAGATCTGCCTGCCTTTGCCTCCAAAGTTCTAGGTTACAAGTGTGTACCCCCATACCTACTGCTGGGAAGGATATGGAAGACACTGAGATAGCTTTAATAACAAATACTAGGCAGTTTAGAAGTACAAAAGGATCATTCATTGACCAGAGATTTCTAAAAACACAATTATTTAGCACTATTGCCCCTGCCTGGCACTGTGCTGAGGAGTCTGAGATGTAGTTTCATCTGACTTATCCAATAGCCAAGAAGGCAGACAGTAGCCTGAGGTAAAGTGGGAAAACTGAGGCTTTATTTGTAAAGATTGAATGTTGTAGCAGGATATTTATTCTGCTACATTGTATTTGCAGTGGAGCTCAGTGATTGGGCAGTAGAAGAGGAGGTGGACCTGGGAAAAGGAAAGAGGAAGGGAGGAGAAAGGAGAGAGGAAGGGGAAAGGCTAGCAACCATGGAGGAGGATGGATGGGTAGAGAGCAGTCCTGGGTAGTAACTTATATCTAAAGGTTAGATATTGAGTAACTACTCTAATTATGTAGACATCTTGTTAATTGAGCATTTCCAAACACATAAATCCATTGGATAATCTTCAAGTTTTAAGAGTCTTCATTCTACCAGCTACCGTGAGGATGGCGGGTATTGTCTGGGGCTTAGCAGAGAACCATGAAGCTGATGGGGTTAGCCCATGATCCATGCTTTGGGGCATGGTCTCTATGGAGCTGATCGGTGGAACCAGCCACCATGGTGGCTCTCATGGGTGCCAGGGCCCGCACTTCTAGCTAGCCAGAGCTGCAGTCTGAATAAAAACAGTGGAAACATGGCAGCTGCCTCAGAACAAGCCAAACCGGGTGCTGTTTTCTAAATATCACCCGTTACAGAATATCCTTTAAGTAGCAAAGCCCAAACAGGAATCTGGTTGTACATCTATGAATTAATCTGTCAATTTGCCTCTATAATATATAATATAGTACTAAATCTTACACAATGTAGACTGTAGGCAGTATCCATATGTGAAGAAAAGAAATGCAGAGAACACCTAACACAGAGACCCCGCCTCTACACAGCATCTTTGGTGCCCACAGGAGAGTGGGTCCTTCATTCAACACATGATAAATGCTACTAGTTTCTTCTGAGTTGGAACTCAGAATTGATTTTTGCTCCTGGTAAGCAATTTCCCTTTCTCACTTTCAGATTTGTCAGAAAACCCCCAAATGGGATTCTTCTAGTGTTAACGTGTAGTAATCAAGAAAGTAATTGGTTGTAGCATGTGATAGTTCATTGGAATTATTGGGGCTGGAGAGATGGCTCAGCAGTTAATAGCACCAAACTGCTCTTCCAGAGGTCCTGAGTTCAATTCCCAGCAACCACTTGGTGGCTCACAACCATCTGTAATGAGTTCTAATGCTCTCTTCTGGTCATATTTTAAATATATGAGTGCAGTTAGTGCACTCCTTTACTTAAAATAAATCATAATTTTAAAAAAAGAAGAAGAAAAGAATTAAGCAAATAAGAGGGAGATTACAAAAGAATTCCAATTGTTTAGTTTGTTAGAATGTCTGTCAACTTGTAGCCAGAAAAACTACTAGTTGAAAGGAATAATGGCAATCCAGGCAGGTATGATTCATCCATCTCCATTCAAGTCCTTTGAACTGAGTACCTATTATATAAAATGCACCTTAAATTGTTCAATAAAGGTGATCATTCTTTCTCCCCTCTCTCTTCTCTTTTATTTGTCTCCCTCTGTGTTTATATGTGTTTCTATTTCTTCCTTCACACATAGAATGGTAGTGTAGCCTAGATTTCATGACCTTTTGTGGATTTGAGCAGGTAATAATCTGATGAATCTATAAACATCTACACCAAAAGTGTAATAAAAAATTAGCATATATCTCAGTGACATGAGGCAAATTCTTCCTGAAGCACACAGATGGACCACAATGATAGTGTATCTCAATCTTGGCTATGACCCAGAATCATCTGAGAAGCTATATTAAACTACACAATTTCCAGAATGTACCATAGATAGTCTAATTAAATAAGCCTAGCTTGGGGTCCAAGGTTAATGGAAAGGATATGTTTTCATAGGAAATCCTGATAAATAGCCAGGCTACAGCACTTCAAAACCATTCTGTGGGCTTATGGGCTGTGTGGAGATGGATCCTGTTCAGTAAGAGATCCATGAGTTCAAAGGAAGCCTACATCTCAAAAGCTGGTTAGAGCTAAGGCTTAGAGTATTTTTACCATGTAATTACGAAGGGAAAGGCATAATCAAGACGCACAGTAAGCAAAATGTGAGGGCTGGGCCAAGGGGCCAAGGAGCCAAGGAATAAAGAATTGATTCTTTGGATACAGAGGAGAATCTATTTAAGAAGCAGTATATAAGAATACATTGAAAGTAGTTCAAGATTTTCTTTTTGTAAGAGTATGCTGGATGGCCTGAAAACATGAGGAACTGAGACCAGATTTACCAATTAGAATTCCCTCTAGCACTGTGGAGCACAAGTGATGAGCATCCTGCAAGGAGAATCAACAGGACTCAGTGGTGAACTGGTTGTGCAGAGCCAAGAGATGGGAGCAGACCATGTGCTCTATCAAGCTAAAAGCTTCGTGATTATAATGACCCCATTAGTCTGTTGACTACTGCATTCCCAGAACCTAGCATACAATCATCACGCAGGGAGCAACAATCCCAATTTTAGTGAAGGGAAATAGGGACAAATCCGAGTTCTCTCAGAGAGTTCTCAAGTTCCAAATGTGAGAAAGGGACTGATGGTAGTTCTGTTGGTTGAGAAATAGGAAGGAGGAAGGTGATAGGATGTAGAACTGACTTTGCAGGAAGGAATGCCAGGATGTACAGTGTACATGCATTGGATTAAGAATAGCTTAGGGTCTAGAGTTTAACACTGCATTGCCATGTTTGTAGGTGGTGCTTAGAGATGCTTAGTACTGCTCTTGGGGAGCAGGCAGGGGCTAGACCTGTGAATACCTGTGTAATCATTAAATAGCAAAGGCAAGGCCTTGCCTTTCAGACCATGGACAGCTGCCACCATGGCAGAGCTCTGGATGAGTAGTATATATAGCATCAGCCCTGCAGACTGCACTTCCTGCTTGCTCTCTCCTCAGTCATCTTCTGGAAGTGGGGTGCTAATAGATGCTTTGCATACATACCCTGTATTCAAACAAGTTACAAAACCACTATAATAACATTGAAAGGCTTCTTTATTGCTGGTCTTTTTAACAGTCCCTAATATGCTCATTTTCTCTCTGGGATGCCAATGTACTGCACATCTTCTGCTTCTTACTTTATATATTTAATTTTTTTTGTTCTTTTTTTTCTTTTAAACTAAATTGTAATCAGGCAAATCTCAGCATGCAGGATAGGGAAGGCTCCTTAAGAGCCCTCGGTGATGTCTTTAGATGACACAGATGTTGGTGGAGTCTTTGAGAATGATCTGGACTGAAAGCCATTTCCTTGTTCCCCCCATCCCTCCTCCTCAAAGCACTCTAAAGGAGTGCTAAAGGAACCTGTCTGATGTACCTGGGAGAGATTTCAACATGTGATGTCCCAGCCCCAAGTGCACTTGCCTCTCACTGAGGAAAAAATATCAGTTGCTCATGCTTTTTGCCTCCATACCCATAGCCTCCCTTTGTACATTTCTTGTTCTGTGAGCACTTAAGAGTTTTTATAGCATAAAATAATGAAGACCCTGAGAACTTCCAGCTCTAAAAGCTAGAACTGGCTTTAAAATTTTGTCACCAGGCAGCAAAATACCCATGTTGTGTGATGGCTGGCCACTGACATTCAGCCATACGCATGCTCAGGAAGTGGCCTTTCATGCTGCTCTCACAGTAAGTGGACTGAGAACTGAATAGACGGCTTGCTGCTTGATTGCCAACTATGTCACTGGTCCCTGGTCAGTTCCTGGGCATGGGACAAATGCCTTCAGACAAAAGCTGCCTCTGTGAGTGTGCTGCCCTGCTTAATCCAATCAATGAGCATGAACAAGTTTTTCTTGAAGTGAATTCTCCCTCTATTCTCCCTCTCCCTCTCCTCTCCCCCCCTCCCCTCCCCCCTTCTCCTCTCCCCTCCCCCCCCCCCCTCTCTCTCTCTCTCTCTCTCTCTCCTCTGTGTGTGTGTGTGTGTTGACTTGGCTTTCTCTACAAAATCTACTGACAGGAATTCTCATAGGAAAAAGGGGAGCAGCATTTGAATAAAGGACTTTCTGAGGTCAGAAGAGCAGAGACCATTTATTGAGATGGATAATTAGCTGTGACAGCTGAGTTGGAGCAGGTAGAAGTTCAAAGGAGGAAACCCTAAACATTCCTAAAATGAAGGCTGATATCTTGGTACCCAGCCATATTAAATATGATTCCTTTGTAATGGTAACTATGGACTCCTCAATAGAAGAGCTGAATTTGATTCACATCTATATGTTACCACATATAAGTCAACAAAAATATAAAGCTCTTATGGTATGTAATATTGTCAGGATACAGAAAAAATATAGACAAGATCTAGAATCACCTAGGAGATATGTCTCTGGCTTATCTATGAGCGAGCATCTAGATTAGATTAACTAAAGTGCAAAGACCAGCTCTGGATGTGAGTAGCTTCATTCCATGGCCTGAGGCCCCAGAATGAGTAAACAGGAAAAGCAAGAGGGGTACCCAGCATCCATCTCCTTCTATGCCTTGACTGTGAATGCCATGTGACCAGCTGTCTCATGGTCTACTACAATGACTCTCCACTATCATGAGCCATACCTTTGACCTGTGAACCAAAGTAACCCTTATCTGTTAAGTTGCTTTTGTCAGGTAATTTGTTGTAGCAATGGGAAAAGTAACTTAGACAGCACTTCTGAATAGATCATCAGCCAACAACTGCCATTCTTCATGTGCACACACCAGGGCAGGGCTGATGATGTGTAAATGAAGCACACCATCACCCCAGTTCTCACCATAACCTCAGTTCTCACCATTGACTTGATTCTCATTATCATCTGTGCAGCAAGTGTCAGTATCTAAGTCTTTTTTTATAGATTAGGAAAAAGCAGTCAGGAGAACTGACATGACCTGCTGGGGGCAAAGCTCTGTAGATGGCAGATCCAAAAAGCCCTGGTACCCAAACCCAGAGTGAATGCTCTGGACCATGGGTTCTGGGGAACAGGTGGGAAGGAAATGAAGTCAGAACTGGTGAGCAGGTCTCTTCCTTGACCTAGCTTAGATTTGAAGGTTCAGACTGCATTGTCTAGGTAGAGAATGCCCATCACAGGCTGTTTGAATGCCTGTCCCTTTTGGATATAGATTGCCTTCTCATTTTGAATATTCAGTATCTCTGTATTCTGGAAATATTGTATTTTATTTTTATCTTTATTTTTGCCGTTCACAGGGATTAGGGTTTTTGTACTCAATTACCAGAGTTTATGAGACTCATCATGACAGAAACCCTTTCCTTGCTTTTCCTGAAAAGCAGAGTCCCTTCCACAAACAGTTCAGGTTTAGATCTTTTGAAAAGGAAAGCTACCACCAATGTGCTTGTCTGAAATGCTGGCATATGTCTTTATTCAGCTCTGATGTTGTACATTTTAAAGTTAGTCTTTCCATCAGGAAACATCAAAACGAATTTTGACAAACATATTTCTGCCTTCGGGTATCTTACTTGTCAGATGGCTAAGATCTCTTGAACCGCACTAATGCAAATTCAACTGAAAACATGGTTATTAATGATAGTTTTCTTGCTCCTGTTGTGACTGACCTCCTGTGAGGGCACCTCAATTTGGTAAAAGGTACATTATCTTTGTCAGGGGATTTTAATTGCCCTTGAGAAACAGTTCCTCAATATTTTTCAGTTATTATCCTCACTAATACTTTTTGAGTTCACTTCAGCTTTGTTTTATTTGAGTAGACAAGCTTAACATAAAATGAATAAAAAGATATACTTTACCTTCAGTGAGGCATTCAATTTCTTTTAGTAGAAGTGATGGTTTGTATATGCTCAGCCCAGGGAGTGGCACTATTAGAAGGTGTGGCCATGTTCAAGTAGTGGTCTATTGGAATAGGTGTGGCACTGTGGGTGTGGACTTTAAGACCCTCATCCTAGCTGTCTGGAATGGAGTATCCTGCTAGCCGCCTTCAGATGAAGATATAGAATTCTCAGCTCCTCCTGCACCATGCCTGCCTGGATGCTGCCATGTTCCCGCCTTGGTGATAATGGACTGAACCTCTGAACCTTTAGACCAGTCCCAATTAAATGTTGTCTTTATAAGATTTGCCTTGGTCGTGGTGTCTGTTCACAGCAGTAAAACCCTAAGATAGTAGAATTTTTAACTAAGTCTTATTGTTCAGTCTCTACATTCTTTTATTCCAGGTTTTTAAATTTTTAATTAAACAATAATTATAACTCCCCTTCTTTTCCTCCCTTCAACCTCTCCCATGTCTGCTCTCAACTTGATGGCTTATTTTCTTTATTATTGTTACACACACACACACACACCACACACAAAACTTACCAAGATTTTTTACTGGTGCTTATTTGTGTATGACTTCATAGCTGACTACTTTGTTTTAAGTAACCATTCGCAGTGGTTCTCAACCTTCCTAATGCTGTGACCCTATAATACAATTTCCATGTTGTGGTGACCCCTATCCATAACATTTTTTCATTGTTACTTAATAACTATAATTTATACTGTTATGAATTCTAATGTAAATATCTAATATGCAGGATATCAGATATATGATGCCCAAAGGGGTCATGACCCACAGGTTGAGAACCATGGAACTAGGAGCTCATCTTTAGGGAAGATTAATTCTCTCTCAGTAGTCGTTCTTTACCTGTAGTTCTTTGTCTAGGGGTGGGGCCCCTTTCATGTTAGCTCATCTGTTGGTTCTTTCATTGTTCAAGTCTTGCTTAGACAACTGTATTGTTGAGGTGTCATGACTGTAGCTCTTCCGTCAACTCTAGAAACATAATGCATAGGAGACATTCTTGACCACTGCCTCTTATAACCATTATACTCCCTTTTGTCACATGTTTCCTGAGCCTTAGGTATAGAAGTTTTGCTGTAGACATATCTGTTGGGCCTGGGCTCCCCTCAATCAGTTAGTCTCTGCATTGTGATCAGTTTGGGTTTTCTATAATTGTCTTTGTTGCTGGCAACAGAGGCTTCTTTGATGTGAAGTGACGGTTACTCTTATTTGTGGGTTTAAAAATAGATTTTAGAATGAAATTAAGTCTAATGAATTGGTAGTAGCAGGCTTTCCTCTAAGAGCTGTGAGCTCATAAACTCTGGGTAGTTGTCTGAGTTTCTGATACTAGGCATACGTTCTCTCTTGATGCAAGGGCCTTAAGTCATACTAGACCACTATTGGCTACCACCCAGATCTGAGTGGCGTTTTTCTATCTTTGAGAATATCTTACCAAGTTGGTATTGTTGTGGTTCATAGGCATCAGAGTTGAATAGCACTATTGACTGTTTCCATCTTTGTAGCTTTCATATCTAATAGAAATTCCTAGTGCTAGGCATAAGAAATGCCCATTCAAATTGTTCTCCAAGATAGTTTGAGGGACTCCCAAAACAATTGTAGTCTATTCCTGTTACCCCTGGTTGCATCTTAGACACTGAAGGTAGGTCCCTAATGCTGAAGACACTGCAAACTTTGGACACCAGACTCAGAAGATGTGAGTTGGATTTAATCTGAAAACCTGCTGTGATCTAGCTTTCACATACCCAAGGTGTAATGAAGTCCCCTTTCCACTGGAACAACTAGTTAAAATGTTTACTATGGCCCAAAAGATCATAACATGGTAACCTGGAGCTATTCTCACACAGGTAACACTAATCCATTATGTGGCCTTGCTTTCTCTCTTTGAAGGATTTGGCAGCAAAAGCCAGCTCAGAGAGCCAAAGTTTTCCATTAGCGTGACCTTCTGAGGGTCAGGGCTCTCTGTTCTTTACTATGTAGCGTTTTGTTTTGTAGAAATGGAGAAAAATGGTTTTGATACAAATATATTTCAGCACCTTAATTTCAGAGTTTGCATTTTTGTCCTGTCCCTGCTTCAAAATGAATTTTGTTTAAGAAGATGCCATCAAAATGACTTCGGCTCATTTGTCTTCCAGATGGGATATTTCTAACAGAGTGGTTACATATTTGCCTGCACTAGACAGCTTTCCATCACCATCAGGAGCCTCTTTCACTTTGTTTGCAAAATGGGAGCTATGAAATTGGTTAACCCAGTTCTGAGAACAGAAAATGTGTTTAAATTACGTAAAAGATCTTTCAGGCCAAGGCAGCCACCCTGACAGCCACCATGGTAAACCATCAAAGGGGTTAGTTCAGCTCATTCACCATGACAGATGGAAGCTGCTTCAGCCGCCACTGCCTATTACTACCTTACTCATGAAAACGAGTCTACTGAATATTAAGATACTGTCGTTCCAGTCATGTGCTATCCCTGTGCAAAAATTAACCAAGAGGAAAACAAGAGTCAAGTGCATGCACATTTTGTTCTGTAACAGAGCAAGGGATAGAAAACAGTAAGGGGTGATCTCTGTTTTTTAAGATTTTTTAAATGATAACTAAAAGCATGACTACCATAAAATAAAATTGCTTTGGAGGAGGCAGTAAACTTCCCACCTCATAGTTATCACTCTTGACAAATTGTCCCATAACAGTAGCAGAATTAGATTTCACCAGTTAAACTCAGGAAGTAGCTAGCAGTCAATAGTCTCTGGCCTCTGTAAGTCGGGACAGTAATAAAATGCAATTTGACTTCTTGGCAATTAGTTTTTAAAGATATTGATTGCAAATTTAATAGCCCTCTTTATTAAGCAATGACACTTCTCAAATATTTAGGTTTTCAATGCCTTCAGGTGATATATTAGTAATCAAGAATTTAGCTACTCAGATTTTAAAGATAAAATTCTGAGGAAGTCAACCATACACATATTCTACCCACTCTCCAGACCTGGAGCAGTATAAGTCAGAATTGAGTGAGATCATGTAATTTTAAAATTGGAAGAAGTTGCACATTTTATTCATTAAAACTCATTTGAATAGCTACTGGTTCTTACAAACTGTAGGATCTGCTCAAGAAATGTAGAGAAATGAGTCCTGTCCTAGTATTCAAAGGTAGAAAGCAGGATAAGGAATAAGGTGGCTATTCATTTGCCCTTAATTAGACCCAAATAATTAATCTGTGACACAGGAAAACTATTTAACCTAGAGTTTAGTATGCATATAATGGCAAACCAAAGTGATGGTGAGTTGTAAATGTCAACTTGCCAAAATTTAGAACCACATGGGAAGATAGTTTCAGTTGACTAATTGTGCTTACCAAGTTGGTGCATATGTCATCTCTCTGTGGAATTGCCTTGATTGTTAACTGCAGGAAGACTAGTCCATGATGGGTGGCACCATTCCCTATGCATGGAGTCATGAACTATACTGAACAGGAGAAAACTAGATGAGACTAAGTAGGCAATCTAGGTGCATTTGACTTTTTCTGATCTTGAGTGTGAATATGATGCCTTAAGTTACTGCCTTGATTTCCTCACAGTAATAGACTGCAACCTGAAACTGTAAGCCAAATAAACTCTTTTATCACTAAGTCACTTTTGATCACAACAGAAATAAAGCCACAACAGTGAAGTTTATTATTATGATCTAAATACATTGTTATCACTAGGTTCATAAGTTTTCTTGGTCTGCTTTTATTTGGTTTCTTTTATTTCTATAACATGGAGAAGAGGATCATACTTCCTACTTCTATCAGTCAGGATGGTGCTCAGGATGTTGCTATAACAGGTTATGTTAGTGACTTAAATCAAATCTCCTTTCTTCCTTATATCTGTCAACCTGGGACTTGGTTGTATGGTAGAAACTAACCCAACTGTCACATGTTAAAACAGTGGATACTCCCCAGTGCTGCAACAGTTCTATTGAACTGGCTCCATCTTGCTTGTGGTTTCTCCAGGAATGCGAGGTGCTGAGGAGGTGGGATAAACTGCATTTTAACCATGCTTAGCAGCCACCATTCACTACCACATACATACATGTACACTTGTTAGTCCTGCTTACTTGTTCCTGCCTAAAACCTAGAGTCTGAGACCAGGAGCATTACAGAGTGGTCTGGGTGTGGTCCTCCAGGTTAAAAAACTTTTCTCTCCCCAGCTGAAAATGACTTGGTGATCCAGTTTGCCAGAAATTTCTAAAACATTTGGAAATGGAAAGTCTCCCATGAATTTATGTAGGGTCTTAGATTGACAGAGGACTTCGTAGAATTTGGGGTCTCTGAGGAAGGGCAATGGGCCTTGGAGGTCTCACTTGTGACTTCTCTTCATAGTCCATTGGGTAGACACAGTCAACTGGCTTGTTTTATACAGAATATTCATCTCACCAGTTTAGACAGAACAGGTGAATCAGGCTGAAGTGAGTCCCATAGGAGTCCCAATTGGCATACTGCTTCAGCTTTTCAAGTATTGAATCTAGTGAGGTTATAATCTTAAGAGGAAGAAAATCTATATTTTGTTTCTCTATGAGAGCTATTTTACCCATGTGATGATTAAGAAACCATCTCTCCCTCATTCTCTTGGCCCCATTCTGTGATCCTGGAGTGAAGTTGGAAATTTTTGTCTCCTAAAGGTAGTGTTTTCTGCAACTCTCACCTCAAGTGGTTCTTCTTTACAGCCCCTGCCCATCTCCTTCTTAGCAACTGAATTACTTTCACAGTAGTATAACAGGTATGACTGTTATAGCATTTGTGTGTGTATTTTATGTGTGCATGGTTTTAGGTATTGAGCACAGGGCCTTGTACATTCTAAATAAGTGTTGTACCACTTATTCCCATATCCAGGACTTCATGTGATGGTTTTATTTATATTTGAATTATCAAACTTTTAGAGTTTGTCTGTTTTTCTCATTTAATTGGTTAAATTTAATATTTAGGAAATCAGGGGTAGTCCATACTTTGTCTATCATTTTCATTTTGGATTCTTGTGCTGCATAGCTCTTTCTTCTGAACAGAAATATTCCATTTTAGAGGCTTGTAAGACTCAGAAATAAAATGAAACTTACCAGACTAAGAAGTAAATGAAATTTATTAGGCTCAGGAAGTAAATGAAATTTACAAGTCTTAGGAAGTAAAAGAAAATTACAAGGCTCAGAAAATAGCTTAAAAGGTAACATAAAAAGTAACAATTGCTGGGTAGAGGAGACTTTTCTACTGTCCAACCCTTCTTGCAACCTGGGTAGTGTGCTCCAGGATGTGGTTTACATGAGTTGTCACTATGTATCATTGGGCTTTTCAGTGATACAGCTGTGCTGGTATCAGCTGTGGTTCCTGCAAGTAACCACAATAAACACTCCCCATTAAGCAGTGCTTGGGTAGAATTGGTTTTTAATGTCCTATCTGGGATGAACATATGTTTGTTCATATCTCCCAGGAAAAAGCCAAGCAACACCTGAAATATGCCTGTCACAAGGCATATCATATGTGATTTGTTCTAGGGACAAATAATAAATCCTTGTTTTGAAACAAGCCCCCAGGTGATTCTAATGCAGTGTGCCCACTGACCATACCCAGATAAATACTGCAGTTGTAGTTTTGATTTTTTTTTAAATCAATTGTTCCCAGTTTAGCTTAATTCCATTCAATTCAACCCACATTTATAGTAGTGGCACAAGGCAAGAGCTACAACCTGTTAACCTCAAGCAAGGAATCCTAGACTGCTCTGCTCGCTTCTAGCAGTCTCAGGCAATAGTCAGGGCACAAACACATACATTCAAACTCTGGAACTTAGCATGACAACTATGCAACAGTGTGAATACATGTCATTCATTCTCCCTAGCATCATTTTGCTTTTGGAACAATGTATGGATCTGGGGGGAGGGCATGGAAAATTCTCTACTCTATGCTTGTATTGCTTACTTTACTGAACATTACAATGCTGTCTATATATACAGTGGTGGGATCTTGATCCAGATGCGGCCATTCCTTTTCACAGTCCCACTACCTTCATCTGATTAGAGCAAAGACAAGTAGAATTCCCAAGGGTATCCTTTCTAAGCACTGGTGCACATCTGAGATGGTCCAGGAGTTCTTCCTTTCCTCATAGACAGACTTTCCTGCTACCCATTTGTTACAGAGTTTTTCTGAAGCTTGGTCAGTTTGTACCCACTTTCTTTCTCTCTTCCTGCCAGGGCAGACTTCTAACTAATCACTCATTATCCTCTGACTCAATGACTGCTCAATTGCATTGGGAGTAACAACACAGTTCCCTTTAAGAGCAGTGAGATAGAAGTTGGGTGAATTTTCTAATAAAGTTCACTGAAAAAGGAGGCCTGCCTCTCCTGTGTATTTATATCTCCGTATCATTAAGAAAAGGACAAAGCATAAATGCTACTTCTTCCTCATAGCCTAGGCCACATAGGAACATTCTATCATGAGAAAACAGATGTGAAAATATTAATTTATGAGACAGATAATCTGATTCATCACATTACAAGTGTTTCACTTTTACCCAAAATAGCCGTTCCATAGCTTCTAAATGCCATCTAACCCTCCCTCATGTAGCCTAGTCGCATTTAAAATAAATTCTCATAAATTCTCAGATGCTTCTTACTTCAGAGCTACACAGTGTTTAATAACTTGAGCTCTGGACATAGGCAGAGCTGGGTTTGAATACTAGGCCTGCTCTTATCCTCCCAGGTAAGAGACACAGCCTGGGTGAGCTTCAGACCCCACACTGAGAGAATTAGAAGCCAAATGCCATCACTTCAGAGACTCCTGGAGAGGAGAAAATGAGTTAATGCTCCTGGAATAGTTGGCCTGCAGGAATGGCAGCTCCCTTTAGCTATTAGCCCCGTAAGTCCCGTTAATGCACATCACATGAACGGCTGGTTCTGAGAAGCACATCCCTCTGGCACCAAAAAACGGCAGTAGAGATGGTGGTTTTCCAGTTTCTATGTGTGTTTTCAGGGTACTATTTGGGAAATGTCATTGTATCATTCTTTCTTCCAAACCTTATGGCGCTGACTGCTCTGAAAGACAGAATACCTTTGTCAGCAGAGCCTCTAATCAATAGCATTGTGGATGCTTGGACATTTTATTGTTTTTACAGTGACATGCAGCCAGTGAAATGTAGTAACCATATGCATTCTGTTCTGTCAGTTTTGACAGTGATGTGCATAGCAAATCCAACAAGACACAGACTATTTCTGCCATCCTAGAAAACTCCCTCAGACCTCTTGCCAGCTAATCCCCTTTGCAAAGGTAACCTGTTGGGGGGGGGCATTTTTGTTGTTGTTTTTTAATTTTAAAATTTATTGGTTGGTTGGTTAGTTGGTCATTATGTGCCACAGTGTGCACGTGGAGGTCAGAGGAGAACTTGGGGGAGTTGGCTCTTTCCTTCGTCTATAGAAGTTCCATGGATTGAACTCAGATCATCAGGCTTGGCAGAAAGCACTTTTATCTGTTGAGCTGTTTTGCCAGCCTCCTTTTTAAAAAAAAAACAAAACAAAAACAAAAACAAAAAAACTTGATATTCATGCATGTTGTACCATGCTGTGTTTTCTAAGGTTTCTAAGGTTTTCCATCACTGAAGGAAGACAAATCAGGAACTTAAAACAGGAACCTGAAGACAACCCTGTCTGCTACCTCATGCAGCATTATCTCTGGCCAAGAACTCATTTCACAAATCAAAAAGTACAACAGGACCAACAAGGATGCTATCTGCTAGGTGGATTACAGGATTCAGCTGGCTTTCTTATATACCATAGGACTACCAACATAGACACGGTGCACACATCCTGGGATGAGCTGATCCCTCCAACATCAATTCATAGTTGGACCAATTCTCCACAGACACACAGGAAACAAGTAGATCTAAGATAATTCCTCAGTAGAGGCTCTTCTCCAGGCTATGTCAAGTTGACAATTAAAGCTAACAAGAACAGCATCCATCAACAGAGGAGCAGACAGAGAGAATGAGATACATATGCAAAGGTTTGCATCATCATCATTCAATTTTGAGCGTTCTAGAACTTTGTGCAAATAAGACTATGCAGTGTGTGTTCTTTTATTTTCTGAGGGTTTTTTTCCTTTTAAGACTCTCCTATACTGTGGCTATGCATGGTAGTGGTTCATTCTTTTTCATTGTTAATCTGTCCAGTTGTGTGATACAGGAAAGGATCTGTTTGATGATATCAATTGATATTAGGGTTTTTTTCCAGATTTGTGCTACTAGGGACATTCTAAAAAATTTTATATTATGCTCAAATTTTCCTTTTTTCTCCTGGATAATAGAATTCATGCATCAGAAAGAAGATGCATACTTGACATTTAAGAGCCTCCCAAATAGTTCTTCAAAGTTCAGGTGCCATTCGGTATTCCCTCCAGGAACATATACACCAGTTGCATCTGCCCCATAGCCTTAGAAGTTGCCATATTTTTCCCAAAACCATTCTAATGGACTGATCATTTCTTCTCCCCTCCTTTCCCTTCTCCTCCTTTCTGTCTTCCTTCCCCTCCTCCTCCAACTCTGCCTTCTCTCTGTCTTCCTTCCCTCTCTCTCTTCCCCCTCCCTCCCTCTTCCTTCTCCACCACCTCTCTTCTCTATCCTTCCCCTCCTCCTTTCCCTCCCCCTCCTCCTCCTCCTTGCCATCCTCCCCTCCTTCTCTTTTCCCATCCTCCTCCTCTCTTCTTTTCCCCCCATTTTCTCCTTTCTCTTTCTGTTTCCTTGGAGTTAATAATTTTTTTTTTTTTTATCATTTCACTCTGTCCCCTTCACTGACTAAGGGAAGGGAGGACAGAACAAAAAATAAAATAAAGGGAGGATGGTGGCATAAATTTTGTGCAAGCTACTTGTAATAAGGGTTCAACCTCTCCTCTAGCCCACCACCCACTAGAGGTATTGAAAGAAGAAAGTTATTAGGATATGGGGGAAGTGGACCTGTTCAGCAATAGTTCTTTAGGGGCAAGCTCGATCTTCTTTCTCAACAGTTCAGTCCCATAGCAAACACCAAATATGACTCAGCAACTGCAGACCAATCCTGTGGGCAGCAGACACTACACACAAACCAGCAGCTATAGTCCAGTCTTCTCAGCAGACAGATACCTGGAAAGAGGCTCACCAATTAGCCTGAGGCAATGCCTTGGAAGCAGCAGTTCATTGGTGAGTTTCTCTCAATGGTCCCATTACCACAAGTTAAGCTCAACAGTGTCATGTAAGGTAAACCAATACATGTGTGTCATTAGCAAAGAATAGCGAGGCAGAGCAAACCAAACCAATGCTCAGTGCCTGTTTCCTCTTGTACATGGGGTCATAGTTACACTCCTTCATCATGGGTCCTTTCACATGTTTGCTATATAAAAACATCCTTTCACCTGTGTCTGCTTCAGGTAAACAATCTTTCAGGTGTCTGCTTTAGGAAAACATCCTTTCACCTGTGTGCCCCAACAAAACATCATTTGACATAACTAACTTTCCAAATCAGGAAAAGAAACTGAATTAATCTCTCCAAGAACCACCCAACTTTGTACAGTACACTTCTGATAATGCCAAGAATACATTCAAGTTCATAACAGCGGACACTGATAAAGGTGCAGATACTGTGAAGAGCTGGGTCAATGAGTACACAGAGA
This sequence comes from Mastomys natalensis, assembly GCA_021653895.1. Lineage (NCBI taxonomy): Eukaryota > Metazoa > Chordata > Mammalia > Rodentia > Muridae > Mastomys > Mastomys natalensis. The sequence goes on from JAJTUV010000431.1 coordinate 753,618, forward strand.
AGGAGAATTTCTGAAATAAAAATGTACTGAGAGGAGGCCGGAAGTAAAACACCTGCATTCTCTATATGTAGTTAGAATTGCAGGCACTTTTCTACAAGACTCTTTTTTGGTCAGCCTGCTTTAGTTGTGTGGGTAAAAACATTGAAACACAACAGCTAAATGTGTGTTATTAGAGAGAAAATCAGAAAGTAGTTGTATGTCACCTAGTGTCTTTTCCTGAGTCCCCTTCCTATAGGCTATGTTGGAACATGACAAATTACTTTTTCCCCCTTTGAAGCAAAGAAAAGGGAAGTTTCCTTTTTTTTTCTTTTTTAACTTTTTTTATATTTAAATCACATCGTAATTTGCTTATTTACACAGAGGTTATGAACACAAAAAGGCAGGATGTGGGGAAGGGAATGGCACCAGAGCATAGGTGTTTAGGGGAGTACAGATACCTTTCAGAACAGGGTATCAGCTGGGTGTAGGTTCAGGGGACAGATCACTGTGGCTCTGCCTATGATTCACTTATCCTTATCTAAGTTGGTACTGTCCACCGAGGCTGCCTATTTATAAGACCTATGACTACTAGGTCTGGTAAATTTCCACAGAAGCTGCCTGTTTACAATAGCTTATAGCCTTCTGTTTTCAGTGTTTTTCCACAGAGATCCAAGACTTTGTGTTAGCATGTATGTATGTCAGGCCTATTGCTGACTTTAGGCCTTTAGTGTATATGCAGGGCTGCTCCTGACATCTCTTCCCTTCTCTAAGTATAGAAGGGCCTTGGTGATTCTATTCTTGAGAAGGCGGGAATAGAAGCCTGACCTCCAATAATTGAAAGGGACCTTGTAATGGCTCTGGTCCTCCTGTCGTTGTCCAGTGAGGCATGAGGGCCATACCCATCCCGATGTCTTTTTCCTGGAGAGGGGATACTTTTGACATCAACCCCTGTGCAGTCAGGCTTGTCCCTCAGGGAACCCAGATAGGTATTTTTAAGTTTCATTTATATTCCCTTGCAATGCTTAGCCTTGCAGCCTAAGCAAGAATTCAGGTCACCAGTCAGAGAGGGTTCTGGGTAGCCTCTCTCTGCTTGGCCTAGGGGCAGAAATCCCCTCTTTTAGGTTGGGTGGAGATGGGTTTGAGGAACACCCTGGATAAAGTAACAACCTCATCTTGAGTCTCGTGGTCCTCCATAGCTAACTTATGATAATGTATCTGAATAGGTTTTGCTACCAAATTATCTATCCATTGTATCACAAAGTTAGTTAGCCTATTTAAGGCCCGGGACCAAAAGAATCAGCAAAAATAACCCAATTAATGGTCCCAAGATGGGAGGAAGTGGGGTTGACAACCATGGAGAGGTTGAGAAACAGTCCTTGTACCAGCTCTGATCTGTCTCTTTCTCTTTCTCTCTCTGTCTTTTCTCTGACCTTTCTCATGTTCTCTTTAACCATCCCTGTCTTGCCTATGTAAGGGCAACATTCTTCTTTAAGGGCTGTACAGAGTCAAGAGCTGTACACAGTCTTTTCTATTGTAGAAGAGTAAATCAAGTCCGATAAAGTCCTTTGCAATTTTTGGAGATCATTTCAGACATCGAAACGAGCGATTTCTTCAGATTAGTGATGTCAATCTCTAGCTGTTTGGTGTCCTTATCAATGGCCCATCAAAGGTCTGAGTAGTATAAGTCTGGAGGCCAGCATCAGGAATACAGCTTCTACCAGCAGACATCACGGGTGTTTCATTTTTACCTGAGATACTGCTTGTGTTAGAGCTCCTGGGTGCCGCACTTCTGCTGGGTTTTGTGAGATTCAGTGCAGAGCTGCCGCCTGGGATCTTCTCCGTGCCTTGGCCCAGACCGGAAGTCTCCAAAAGGGAAGTTTCCTAACAAAGGGAATCTGGAGCACTATCTAGAATGCATCTGCACCCATTCCCCCCCCCTTTTTTTTTAAAGCCCGTGAGTGTATGTACCTATAGAGGCAAAAAGAGGCATCTGATCCATTGGAGCTGGAGTTGCAGGTGACTGGGAGCTGCTATGTGTGTGCTGGGAATGGAACCCAGATCCTTACAAGAGCAGACTGTGCTCTTAACTGCTAACCATTCTCATCCTCAACTCATTGTTTTTCTTAACATAAAGCAACATAGGCATTACCAGGAAGCTGGCATGCCTTGTAGTGTGGCTGCTCCCAATAGATCTATGTCTGGATCTTTTAGGACCTCCGTGTGTCCTGGGGCTGTGGGTTTCCTATATACCTTAGGAAAAATTCCCACTCTCACCCACAGATCCTCCCCCGCCATGACGTCTTCTCAGCAACACGGGGCCGAGTGGGCTGTGAGTAGGAAGTGGGATCTGTCACTCTTGGTAGCGACGATTCACAGCTGAGTCAACTGGATGGCAAAAATAAATGTGTGGTAGTGTGTTTGGCTCCGAGAGTGTTCAAAATCAGCCTGCAGTGCCTTTTGCCCACTGGGAAGTGAGATTGCTAAGGCTGAGAGCAGGAAGCCTGCTGTGACCTGTGGCTCCTGACGATCTTAAAAAGCTATGTTAGAACCCATGTGGAAAGCCATCTAATCTTGTGAGTGCCCATAATCCCAGCACCAGGAGGCTGAGATAAGAAGATGCTTGAGACCTAGAAAGGTTCTGAGTTCTACATGAGAGACCCTATCTTGAAAACTAAGCTGGAGAGCAATAAAAGAACACACACACACACACACACACACACACACACACAAATAATACAAATTAAAATGAATAATGGACACAGACAAATTATTTATCGGGCCTTTGCCTTGGGCACAGGTGCCAACACCCCTGCTTTCTGACACTGGGGCTCTCTGCCATGCCTGCTCCCAGGGCAGCCCACACAACGCCCATCTTTGGATCTGCACTCATTCACCAGCAGCTCCATCAAGCTCAGCTTCCCCGATTACATTTCAAATAGTAGAAAATTCCAGAATGGGCTTGTAAACTGAACCAGGCTTTGTCAGTGTGAGAGAGGATTGTGGCTGGCCCCTTAGCTCAGTAAGAACACTCCAAATTCTGTTTCTTCGTGTTTCAAATGAACATTCTGTTCCGCGACCCCAGTGGCCTCTGGCTGCAGCAGTATGGTTCCTGGAAGCTCTGGTGAAAAGCAAATCCCTCCTGAAGCACCAGGGCTCCTCCCCATTCCACCTGAAGCTGCAGCTCACTTGCCTCTGTTTGCAGCTTTGCATCTTTGTGATCTTGATGTTTACTGTCTCCCGCCTTAAACCCATCTCTTCCTGACAAATCAATTTCAAACAAACAAACTACAAACAACCCTTAACTGGGCAGCCTGTGATAGGTTCCCTCCAGGATGGCAGCAATGCTGGGGAGTCTGGGTACCACTGTAGCTTTCAGAGCATCTCAGGGAACTGCCTCAGTCACCCAGTATGCCAAGTCTCTGCACAACTGCTTCATTGACAATTCAAAAATGGGGATCAAAACAAACTCCACAGGGAAATAGCTGGCTTCAGTAAAGCCAAGGTGTTAAAGAGAAAGAAGTAGGTTCATGACAATGTATTGCCCAGGGAAATTAAAAATGAATCTAAAATGTCCGTGACTTGAAATTCCTGCAGCTTCTCAAACTATATCCCAGCATCTCTGCTACAAACTCCACTTTCAGTGTAACCAGAAGCTCATGTTCGGTGACAGTGATGCCTAATCTGGGTGGGTCAGAGTGTGACATTCTGTTAGCAAGACTCTAGGCACAACCTAGAGTCTGTGAGGCTGACAGATGGTCAGTAGACCACATTCTCCCTGTGCTAGTAAAGTATCCAGGGGCCTACATGTCATAAAAACATGCGACACTGTGGAAAGAATTCAAGGATCCCACACACTTACCGTTTTCTCAACCCTGATTTATATCTTCCTTCAAATGCCCTTATGTGTTCCCACCAACTCAATTTGATTGACAAAAGTGTGCTTGTTCTTATCACACATGATAAACTGTGTGTAATAAGAACAAGTGTGTATGTGTTCATTTTATTTTTATGTGTATGGACACAAATGTATGTATGTGTACCATAGATATGCAGGTGCCCATTGAGACCAGAAAAGGACAGCAAGTGAGTTCTACATAGTCATGAATCTCAGGATGTGGGTGCTGGGAACTAAACCCTGGCCTTCTGAAGGACAGCAAGTTCTTCCAATTGACAAGGCATCTCTCCAGCTCTCTCGATCTCTCTTGAACCCAATAGATCCCTGTTGTATTCTGCTGTCACTACACCAAGATCAAACCATTTTCTCCAAGTCCAGAAGGACTGCTAAGACCAGAAGGAATTAGGAGTGATATCACTTCCTGAAAGACACAGCTGTCATCTCAGTGGCATAGTCTATGTGTGACAGAGTGGTCCACCAGACCTAAATAAAAGCCTCTTGAGTGTTAATATATGATTGACTATGATAGACATCACCTTGTGGACAAGAACCTCAAATCAAGATTATTGTTTAGTCTAAGCAAGGTCAGAAAATGTCAGGGCAGGAGATTATATTGAAAAACAGAGCGGGTGTGGGGCGATGAGCTTGGATAACTTAGAAATGCAAGAAAAAGGAAGGATGTTGAAGATGATGCCTGGCGTGGGACCCTTGCTGTGTTGTGCACTAATTACCAGAGGGTACCGGGGGCAAGCACATGCATGCTCTCCTATGCTCAGCCACACGGATTTGGTTTTCACTATTTGTTTTTTGTTTTTTCAAGTCAGGGTTTCTCTGTGGAACCATGACTGTCCTGTAACTAGCTCTGTAGACCAGGCAGGCCTCGAACTCACAGAGATCCACCTGCTTCTGCCTCCTAAATGCTGGAATTAAAGGCATTCGCTGCCACCACCACCATCTAGCTGATTGTCACTCATAAGAAGCAATTGAATCATTTTCCATTTGTAGTACAGAAAAGCTGCAATAAGAAACAATCACAATATTACCTAGAGTTTTCTTTCTAAATTTTTTTTGATTTGCTTAATGTATGACCAAAGAAAATATATGTCTGCCCATAATGTTCCTAGGAAGAAAATCAACCCAGTGTGAACATTTTAAAGCATGTGGACTCTGTTTGCTGAGGGTGACTCCAGCACAGCAGTAATAATGATGATAATAGTTGTTTCAGTACCAAGGGAATCCAAACCGGACTGAGCTGATGAACAAAGAGGATGCACTTCGTCAAACCCCGCAGTGCCATAAAATGTGAAAGCTACCTGTGACCTCATGGAAGTATGCCTTCTCCAGACCGAACTCACAAAGAGTGTGTGTGTGTGTGTGTGTGTGTGTGTGTGTGTTCCTGTGGAGGTCAGGCAAGCATCAGGAGCCATCCAACCAGGATTTTTGAGACCAAGCCTCTCACTGTCCTGGTTCTCACTGACTAGGCTAGGCTGACTGGAGAGTAAGATCCCAGGATCCACCTGTCTCATCTTCTTACTATTGAGAGTTTAAGTGCTTGCCTCTGTATCTGGCTTTTATGTGAATCCTGAGGATTGAACTCAGATCCTCATACTAGTGGGGAAGCCTTTTACCAAGTGACCTATCTCCAGAGACTCTTCACAAAAGGCCTTTGTGATTTGCAAGAAAAAGGCACTAGTGTTTTCAACCAAAGCCAGCTCTTCTATGAGTGCATTTTCTGAGTACGAAGCCTCACTCAGATGAAGCACTCTGGTGGTTAGCTCTCCATTATGAAGTCATAAGGTACTCTGTTTCAGTTTTATGAACAGCTGGACTGGTTCCTTAGAGCCAGGCATTGCAACCAGGAGCATGTATGTCCACAGGGGACTCTTGGCATTGCCTAGTGACTGTGGGGATAGAAGATGCTCCTGATATCTGGTGTGCAGAGGCTAGGGAGCCTGCTTAGCATGCATTACTGCAAGGATACTCCCACAACAAAGAGTTATCTTGTCTAAAATGCCAACAATCACTGGCCTCACAAGGAAGCAGAACTCCATGGAACTCAAACTTCACTCAGAGCAGCCAGGCTTGCAATGCTGTGACAGGAGAAGAACAAAGAATAATGTTTGTGGAAAACAAACACAGAGATCAATCCACGCAATCTACTGACAGGCCTGACAAGTTAGCCAGCAGCAGGGAGACCCAGAGACTGAGCAAGAGAAACCCAAGCTTCAGAGGAATAGATCCAAACAGCAACTGGGTATGGCTTAGAATGCACCTGCTCCTGGTCTTACAAAGACAGCATTTCTTTACCTGGGACGGGAGCGATTGTTAGCCCATGGCACAACATGGGAGGGCAGAGAAGATCAGAGACCAACTTGAGGGCTCAGTGAGATGCTTGGCGGCTGAAGCAGGTGGCTGCTCCTGCAGAGAACCTGTGGCTAATTCCTGGCACTCACACGGGGCAGCTCACCACTGCCTCCACCTCCACCTCCACTGGATCTGGCATCTTCTTCTGGCCTCCGTAAGTATCTGTCCTCACATTCAACAATTCACACACACACACACACACACACACACGTATATACAATTTAAAACATAAACAACATTCTTACCTTGATAATAGAGAATCACTATTCCCTTTTAATGGAGTATTTGTTGAATTAACAGGAAAAAAAGAAAAAATTGCAAAATAAAGGAAAATAAACAACCATTAAATTCTGTATTTTAGGGCTACAAATCTTCATTCCAGGAAAAGTTGCTAAGTTTATCCCAAAGCAGGAGTAAGGAAGGACAATTAGACACTTGAGGTGGCTGTGGAGACGGCTGAGGGGTACTCAGCTAAGCCTTGAGCTAGATGAAAGAGACGTGTTTAAATAAGAACTGTAGCACCCATTTGCTGAAGCAAAAATGGCCACTCTTGAGTCCTGATGTCTTAATTTCACAATTTGGTCTAGGCCCTTGATGTGCTCACAACACTTTACATAATAGGAAGGGTGTGTGAGCAAGAAGACCTGTCCTACTTTGCACTTCCAGAGTATAACAGCACAAAAGGCCCTGGAAAGTAAAACATCACTTAATGATTCCACAGTAAACCATTCTGTGCAAGTTAGAATTTATTAGGTAGGGTTCTTTACCCTAAAGAAATCAGAAATGTAGATCTCTTAATGGGCAGGATCCAAATCCATCATGGTGGGGAAATGACTGGTGTCAGTTAACAGAGCACCAAGTCTATTATCACTGTGTGAGAGGTATGCAAGATATTATGAAGATCCCACTGTTGGGGGCTCAAACATATAAGGATCTGGATGGATAAGGAGTGGCCTTGCAGTGACCCACCACCTCTTGGAGGTGCTAGAAAGCCTGGGCCATGTGGAATCAGGTGATTGGTCTATGTGGTGGTTTGAATAGCTTGGCCCAGGGAGTAGCACTATTAGGAGGTGTGACCTTGTTGGAGTAGGTGTGGCCTTGTTGGAAGAAGTGTATCACTGTGAAAGTAGGCAATGAGATCCTCCTCCTCACCAAGTGGAAGCCAGTCTTCTAGAGGCCTTCAGATGATGATGTAGAACTCTCAGCTCCTCCAGTGCCATGTCTGTCTAGATGCTACCATGCTCCTGCCTTGATGATAATGAACCGAACCTCTGAACTTTAAGCCAGTCCCAACTACATGTTGTCCCTTATAAGAGTTGCCTTGGTTATGGTATCTCTTCACAGCAATGAAACTCTAACTAAGACAATCTGAACATAGAACTGCCTGAAGAAGTAGAAAGAGCCTTATCTATTCTCATGACTTTGGCTATAAAACTGTGTGCACTCCTAATGCCACCTGAAACTGAGAGCCAAGGCCGACAAAAAGGTGAAAAGGTAATCTAGGGTGAAAGAAGGCTGAGTAAGGACTGGACTTGGTATTTATGCTTATGGAACAAGTATCACAGTTGGTCCGGGCTCTTTAGTGCAGCTAATAGTCTCCTGAAACTCACACACACGTTCAAACTAGTGATCTTTCCTTGGCAATGGGGGGCAAATTAAGTAGTTCATTGTAACCATCAAGGAGTAAGTTCCCCATACCTGTGTGTACTTTCTCAGGTGTATATTTCTCCTTATTTCACCAAACAGGTGGTTATAAATGCTTCTGCTGAATTATTGCTCCCAAGATGTACTGGCTGTTACAAGGAGAACTGTTTCAGATGAGGGACTGGAATGAAGCCATGCTGTGAAGCAGCTCTCATAGCCCTTTGCCCACTAAACAATGCATGTGAGGCCATATCTGTGGGGATGTGTGAAAAACTTAACTTCATTGCAAAGAGCTGAAGCTGTGTGGACATTTCCAGAGGTTGACCTATACTATTTTTAATAAGGAGAAAGGGATAATAGAGTAATCCTGCTTGGTTATCTGGGTTTCTGGGTACTGCAGAGTTTCCTTTCCTTTGTTCATTTCAGAAAAATTAAAATTAAAATGTAGAGCCAATCCAGAGAAGGAAGACAGTCCCAATTCTGTCAAGTGTCTGACACAATAAGATGAAAAGTCACCTTTCTGTAAGACTTGGATTCAAAGGCCTGAGCCAGGACCTTGGCACCCTGGAGTCTCCTGCCCTCTGTCCATTACAGGAGCATCACATGGATGAGTCAAATTACACTGATGTTACTGTATTTATTTAAAAAATAGAGAAAGGTGGATGGAGGGAGGGATGGAAGCCTACAAGGTAGATTGCTTTATTCAAATTAGGGATGTAATAAAAGTTGTAATGCCAAACATGGAGGATTCTATATCTCTGTCAAGGTCTGAAGATCAGAACTAAATGAATTGTCATAATCTCTGACATCAATTGGTCAAAAGGTGATTTATTCCATTTGTAGATTTTAATACCTCTACAAGACTCCTCTGAACTAATATAGTGCTAGCTGTCTGTGGAATTTCCTACTTTGCTGAGAGTTCCAGATTTTTAATAACTGAAGAGCTCATGAAGAGTATAGGTACAGTTAAAGCTGCTACTGCCTAGGGTCCACCTGCAAATACATCACATACACAAATGGACCAAGATAAGAAATCCATCTCTATTGGTAATTAGATTAGATCCAAGTGGATTAAACTCTCGAGTTAAAGATCAGAGATGCTCAAATGGGTTGAGACCTGAACAAGGACTCCTTTGAAAATAAGAATGAGCTGTTTATGGAGTAAAGCTGAAAAGAAGCTATTTGAGAAGGAGAAGAGAATGGGGGAACAGTATTATGGGGTCCCCTCCAGAGATGACCACTCAGAAACAGTTTACAGCTGATTTAAAGCGTTAATTCCAGTCAGCTGGGCCTACACTCAGGTATTCCGGTGTACAAGTGTACTAACAATGTTTAGAGTAAGGACTTTTAAATTCGAAAAACACATCCTGATATCTCCCTCTACAGCTGCAGTGGGAAGTTCTATGCAAGCAAGCAGTTTAACAGAAGCTGAGATAAGTTAGCTGAGGCATCTTGACCTTGGGTTCCTAGAACAGAGCTAGGGAAATTTCCCATCAAGGAGATCAAATTCTAGTTAAACCTAAAATGGCCTTAGCAAGAATACAAGACAGAGGAACCTCTGCACTGTCTTGACAACAGTGGAGGGATGAGCAATGAATACATGTATAAAATGCCATGGTAAAACCAGTAATTTATGTACTCATTAAAAATAAATGTCAAAGGTGAACAAGAAAACTCAGCAAAACCCTCAGGGAAGTAAGGCAATTGGCAGGGAACTGGCCAACAAACAAAGCAAAGGCCATTTTCCAGTTGTGGTATCAGGACACATTCACAGCCCATCTTAATCTCAAATATAAATGCCAACACTGGCCATTCTTGTGTGATTAGATGCCATATTATCTTTGCAACAACAAAAAGGTTTGTAGCAAAATAATACAAATGAGCTCTAAGCTCATTTTATTCTAAATGTGACCCTATGGTAAAGGAGAAAATAATTGAAATGTTTGGGCTACTGCTTATACCTGCCTCTCAAAAGAAAGGCATGAGTGTCAAGACAAATAGAGAAAGGTTCCTCCTGCAGGCCAGAGCTGAGCTGGGTGTGGGTGCTGGGAGGCGGACTGGGTGTGGTGGTACAACCCTTTAATCTCAACAAGCAAGAGGCAAAGGCCTTTGTGAGTTCCAGGCCAGCCTGCTCTATCCACCCCAAATGTTATAAACCAATCTACTAATAAATTCTCTTTCTAATATGTATACATTGTGTCTATTCTGTTCCTTTAAAGAACTGCCCCCTCCCCGAAACTGACTAATGCAGAAGTGCATGCAATTAAGCTAGCTCCCTACAAAAGAAGGAAGGCTACAAATAATTTCTTTCTAAATGTTGAGGGTGAAACGAAGGAAATAAAGAGAAATCTTATTGTAGAGCAAACTATTTTCTCAGAGAAAAGGGCAAATTGTGAGAGTCTGTCTGATATACATAGCAATTTTTAATCTTATCTAAAATTGTAAACCTGGCTGAATGCCCCATGCAAGTGAGACTTGTACAGACAACTAGAAATCCCAGAACATCGGTTCCAGGCTGTCATGGGAAAGGAAAAACTTCTATAGTTGGTATCTAGGTAACAAGTGTAATAGTCCCATTAACTGGCTGCCTGGAGGACAGACTGGGGAGACACTGTCTCAAGCTTTGTCATAGAATAGAGTCTTTTATCCTGAGGTCAGAAAAAGAGCACCATGAAAAATTGGATTTTGAAAGAGTCAGTTAAAAGAAGGACTGGGCAGTGTGGCTTGGGTCTCAGTATTTTGAAATTGATATTCGTTTGCAATTACCAAGAGGAACACTGCAGCTACCTGGCCACCTTACAGTCTGTGTGCAATAAGCAGAGTCTTACATTCCTTTTTAAAATAAAGCACTTTTTAACAGAGAGGGCCACGGGCAGGTGGTGGTAGGGGTGAGGGAGATTGAGGCTGGCTTTAGAAGAGTGTTGAATGCCTCATTCACTCTGAGTATGAATCCAGGGATACTGGATGCAGTGATAGTTAAAACAGCCCACCCAGACATCCCTTTATATTTAGGAACTGTTTTCTTGCAAGAAACCACCCTTCCCATGAGACTTGGGTCAGACTTACAGATGACTCCTTTTCTAGACACAATGCCAGGCAGATCCTCTAAATTTCCATTCTTGTTCCTAAAAAAGAATAGCTGTGATTGCTCTGAGCAAACATTTGGCCACTCAAACTTTGGCAAAGACTCTCCTTGCCTCAAATTCCTTCTTAGTAGTTGTTTTCTCAAGAACTGGCCCGACCTTAGGGCAAAACATCTTGGACCTACTGACTAATTCCTCTGCCCCACACTTAGCTTCGTTTAGATACTCTTCTCCTTGCAAAAGCCCTTTCTGGTGGATCTTGGAGATGCTTGGAAATCCCATGCTCAATATCACTGCAAGCACCACAGCACACCACAGCACACCACAGCACACCACAGCACACCACAGCACACCACAGCACACCACAGCACACCACAGCACACCACACCCTCCCTTAGTAGCTCCCTGTTCCTCTCTGTAACCCTTTTGGATAACATCTCTCCTTACTCAGATATAGAGCTGATTTGGGTGTGTTGGCTAGGGAAATGGTAGTGAAAGAGTCCATCTCTGCCTGTCTTCAAGTCTGTGGGGTGCCTCTGTCTTTCTCTGCTTGGATCTTGGAAAGCACTATTGGTTCTACTTGACAGGCTTCCTGGGCAGGGATGCTGGAATATTGACTGGAGAGATCATGGGGCCAACAAACAGGAGCCCTGTCTCACATCTGCCAATTACAACAGGGGTCATGTGGCCGAACGTAAGTCAGAAACATCCTGGGCTTTGGCAGAAATGCCTTAAGTGAATCTTGGGTCATTTATTTTGATCTACCAGCTCCAACTTTCGAGATTGATTGAATTTTTCCAGCCACTGACACTCTGGATTCTAGAGTGTTTTTCATCCAAATCTTTTACATGTCAACAAGCATGCCTGCTATCTAGCTGTTTTCTGTGTGAGGGTGTATATTATGTATGCCTTTACATGAGTGTGGGTATATGTGTGCATGAGTGTGTATGTGCATGTATGTGTTTGGGGCTGAAGAGGCTGGGGAAGTCCGTGAAGATCTTTCTACACAAAGCATTCTTTTACTCCTCAGTTCAGACTTCAGCTGCACTGATTAGCTGTCTTTTGTCTGTCTTTCTGGATGGTTGTGAGCGGTTTCTCCAGGCACAGGCATGGAGGTACCTAACTTCCATGTGTCTCCAAGGGCTTTCTCTGTGCTTTTCCCAGGGATATGTCCTATACTGACTGAGCTCATTTTGCTCACTGAGGTCACAGAGATGCTTGCAGAGGATCTACAGGCCCTTCAGTGAAATGTTCAAAGCAAAAGCCTCAGAGATAACCATATCAGACCCATATAGATTACAGATCAGAAGCAGTGATTGACAACCTGCCTTAGTCTTCCTTCTATAGCTCCTGTAGGACCACTGCAGTGTAAAGTTACTGATCTGGGTTAGTCATTAACATTATTGACAAGTGAATCTCAGACAAGTTCCCTGTCCATGACTACCAAACTGGTTAGGACAGAGCTGGATTCTGAGCCTTTAGTTTACCTCATGTTTGCCACCTCCCTCACAGAAGCTGCTTTCCTTGCTCAACTCATCTTTATGTGCCCACCCTTCACTGGAGGAGCTCCATGCTTGACAGGTACATGGGTTTCTGTGTGGAGACCTCTGATCTCATTGGCTTTCAGACTGAATTACTCTGAAAGAGAAGAATGAAGAAAAAGAGGAAGGCCAAATCTTCAATGTTGTGTGTTAGAGTGTGCATGTGCGTGTGCGTGTTGTGTGTGTGTGTGTATCTACAAGTGCATATGATATGAGTGCTGGTACATGCGGAGCCCAGAGGTCATGTGAAGTTGAATATTTTCCTCAGTTGCTCTTTACTTTAACTTTTGAGATCGAGTCTCTTGAATAAACTGGATCTCACTAATTCAGCTAGGGTGGCTGTCCAGCATCCCCAGGGACCTGCCTGTCTCTGCCTCCCAGTACTGGGCTTGCAGGTGCATGCTTATACAGCACACACTTTACCATCCCTTCATCCCCAACCCCCACCCCTTTTAAGGTCTGAGAGTTGACTGTGGCTTTCAAACACCTTAAAATGCATCCCACAGCAATGCAATAAGAATGTTTGCTATCTCTTGTCTGACAACATGCATTCTTTATTTTAGGGCCAGACTTCAGTCAGTTTTTAAAAGTGGCTTTGCTTTAAAGAAAAATACATCTTCTTACAGACCTCAGAATGGCTCCAGAAGCATAAAAGAGTCAGAGATGTGTAAGAATTTGAATAAAACCTTAAACTCCAAATTGCATCGTTAGTAATATACCCTGCAGGCCGCCATTACTGGCTGGCAAGATATTCATCACTGCCTGGAGATTATGAACTGAAGAAGAGCCACAAAATTTGCAACCTAGGGGATTAAGGAAATCTATCAAGCTGATGGAGAGCGACATGCCCAAGAGAGACCTGGAGTCTTAAATATTTAAGCTTATTGTATTTGGATTGAATATGCCAGTTTTATAAGTCTCTCTCACTCACTCTCCCATTCTCCCACTGTCTCATTCTCTTCCTCCTTCTGCTTACAGAATCCAAAGAAGCATTCCTAGTCTGCACTTCAGAAGTAGTATGGTTCTGTAGCTTTTTCAAGAGCTATTTGTATATCTGTTGTTACTTTAGGACCCCGTGATTGGGTTTGGTCAAATGGTCCTCAGAGGAATTGGCAGATATCACTTTCTGGGGTAAGATTTAGTTTTATTATTTTTAATTATTTGTGTGTGTGTGTGTGTGTGTGTGTGTATCTATGTGTGTGTATCTGTGTGTGTGTATCTATGTGTGTGTATCTGTGTGTCTGTGTATCTGTGTGTGTGTGGTCTCTGTGTGTGTGTGTACATATGAATGCAGTGCCCTGGGAGACCAGAGTCCTAGGATCCCTGGAACTGGAATTATAGGCAGAGGCAGTTGTGAGATATCAAATGGATGCTTGGAACCAACCTTGGGTCCACTGGAAGCACAGCAAGTGATCTTAACCATTGAGCTATATAGTACAAGTTATCTAAACCCCAAATAAGATCTCCTACCCGAAGGGGACCAGTAAGGAAGACACAACTCAATAATTATTGGTATAAATTGCATGCCTAGATTGGGCAGATTTACTGCTACACTACTCTAATCCCCGGCTATGAGATCCCTTATAACTTGCGGTATATCCAGGCCGCATGCTTGTCGAGCTCCGGCTCCTCCGTCGTCAGCTTCCTTCTACCAGCTTCCTTCTGCTTCTACTTCCTCCTGCTTCTACCTCTGCTTCTTCTTCTGCTTCTTTTGGTCTGCTTCTGCTTCTACTTCCTCCTTTTATATCAAATTCCTCTCACACTCTCCTCCCCTAAGCCTTTTTCTCCACCTCCCTTTCTACTGCCCAATCTCTGGCTCTAGCCTTTATTTTACAGGTTTTAATTGGACAGAAGGTTTTCAAGACATCACCTGTGTACAGATTCAACCCTCCTCTGCAGCCCCTCCCAGAAGGATGGAACTAGGATCAAAATACAAGGCTGGGGCTATCCACAACATTGATTCAATCCTCCTCTGGAGCCGCTCTCAGCGGGGTAGAACTAGGATCAAAATACAAGGCTGGGGCTATCCACAACAGAGCTGTCCTCCCAACCCAGGTCATTTCTAATATTAAGCACTGAAGAGCAGGGTTGAGGCCTTGTACCTTCTTGTATGGAGCTCTGGAAGTCCTGCACAGATGGAGACCACAGTGTAAAAGTGTCCTGTTCTTCACATTCTAGCAAGAGTACACACAGTGGTGATGCTCTTGATGTTGATTTTAGTTGCTTGGCTATGAAATGTTCACCAGGTGAGACAGTCTACTGAGAGTTGTCTCTACTGTGAGACAACCCTGTTTCTACCGTTGTGCTTAGAGCTTTGACAGGAAGGCCTTACACTCAATGGACTGGTAAGGCTGAGACATTGGGTTCCTCAGTGGAGTGTCCACTGGTCCTAGTTTACCTTCTAGTTTATCTTCTATTCATGACAGAAAGCAACACAGAGGAGGAAAGGGTTCATTTGGCTTACAGGTCCTGATCACAGTCCATCATTAAGGAAAGCCAGGGTGAGAACTCAAGACAGGAACCTGGAAGGCAGAAAATGAAGCAGAATGTAGAGGAATTCTGATACTGGCTTGCTCTCTTGGCTCACTCAGGCTCACTCAGTTGTAGTTTTCTAGAACCCAGGACCACCTGCCAAGAGGTATTATGACCCACAATGATCCGATCCCTCCCACATCAATGATTAATCCAAGAAATGTATCCACAGATCTGTCTCCAGCCAATCTGATGGAGACATTTTTTCTCAACTGAGGTTCCTGGTTTCCAGAGAACTCCAGTTTGTTTCACATTGATAACCACCCACCCACCAACCAACCAATAAAAAAACAACACAAACAAAACAAAACACAACTGACTAGCACACCATTTAAATTACTTGAAAATCTCCTGTGTGGAGGGTTTGTCTGTTTCTCCATTTATATTGATACATGCCAGTATGAACTCCTGTATATTTAGTTTACACTTTGGGCTACAAACTAATTTATTTCCTTGCAAGTATTTCCCTTTCCTTGGCCACAGGGAGATCTTTAGGTGGCTTGTAACCTTTGACATACTCCACCAGTGTTGGATGTCTTGTCTGCTTGAGTTTTTTTCTCATATGTTGGCAGTTAGGTAGTCCAGGTTTGTATTCTTTTTGTGTATTTATTGGCCCTGTCTTAGAGTCAGTATTTTCCCAAGCAGCTCTGTTTCCTCTGACTGGAGAATGGCATTAGAAACCAAGGCCTGGGAGTGAAGTGTTCTTATGATTAATGAGGTAAACACAGCTTATAGTGCAGGGAAATCCATAAGCACATATAATCTATATAAAATCTCACTTGTAAATATTTTTTTACAACAATACTTCCATTATGCTTTGCTGTTGAAATAGCTTGGATGGGTGCTTAATTTGATAACTTTGAATTTTATTATTTGGGAGGGGTGGTAAGGAATGAGATTGTATGTAACTCAGGCTGACCACAAACTCTCTACGTAGCTGAGGATGGCCTAGAACTTGCCTTCACCTCCTGAGTGCTGGGATTACAGGATGCATCACCTAGCTTCTGTGGTTCTGAGAACTGAACCCAGGTCTTTGTATATGCAAGGGAAGCCCTCTGAGAACTGAGCTGCCTCCTAAATACATTTGTTACTCTTACCACCCCTATTAAGGACTATGATGTTTTCTGTAAGCATGCTGTTATCTCTTTCCTACAAGTTTTGCAATTGCTTATTGATTCAATTTATCATTAATTTAAAAAATGTTTTGTGTGTGTTTGAAAATGAGTTCCTTCTTCATGGGCCTTCAATGGGTTGTCTTCATTTACACTTCCTTATTCCACCACCAAAATTCAAGGAACAGAGTGGAAGAGGAAGGGGAAAGAATATGAGTCTGAGGATAGGGAGGTGTGCTGAGAGATGCTGTTTTCTAGTCATGAGGACTAGACCTGCTCACAGCAACTGCAGTTGCCTGCACAAGATCAAGTCAGCCAAAGTTCCAGCATAGATGGGGTGGGTGGTCTCACTAGAGAGCAGTCCTCACTCTTATTGAAGGACATGGTCACTGGTATGTCCTGTTCAGCAGGGCATTAAACAGGGTCCAGGGAGATCACCTAAAAGAGAATGGGGGAAAATGGGCAAACGCAAAGAGCCATGGCTTGCCTATAGGCTGATCAAATCGTAATTTTTACTTTTTTCACACAGGGATTATATACACAAAAAGGCAGGATGTGGGGAAGGGGATGACCCAGGAGTGTAGGAGTTCAGGGGGAGTACAGATATCTTCCAGAAGAGACTGTCAGCTGGGTGAAGGTTCAGGGGACAGATCGCTATGATTCTGCCTATGATTCACTTGTCCTTATCTAAGTTGGTACTATCCACCAAGGTTACCTATTTGCCTATGACTATTCAGGCTGGCAATTTTCCACCAAAGATGCTTGTTTACAATAGCTTCTAGCTATCTGTTTTAGTGTTTTTACACAGAGACCCAAGACTTTGTGTTAGCAGGCATATATGCCAGACCTATTGCTGTTTTTAGGCCTATGGCTGATTCTAGTGTATAAGCAGGGCTGCCCCTGACACTGGTAGGATGCCTATGCTCCAGTGGACAGCCTCACACCCTCACACATTTGGTACCACTAACTGGACTTAGTGGGTTATGATTTCTAAAAAAGACCTGAAGTTGGGAGTAGGTCATGGTGAGGGGGCTATAGGGAAGTAGAAATGAAAAAATAGGGGTACCATAGTTTGGGTTTCTGTAAAGAGACACCGTGACCAGAGCAACTCTCATAAGGGAAAACTTTTAATTGGGGCTGACATACTGTTCAGAAGTTTTGTTCATTGTCATCATGGTGGGAAGCATGGTGGCATGTAGACAGGCATGGTCTGGAGAAGTAGCTGAGAGCTCTACCTCCAGATCAGCAGGCAGCAGGAAGAGAGTGGTACTGGGCCTGGATTAAGCTTCTGAGACCTCAACACTGCCAGTGACACACTTCCCCAATAAGGCCACACTTCCTAGTAGTGCCATTCCATATGAGCCTATGGGGACGATTTTCATTCAAACCACCATGGGCAGTGAACATGATCAGGTATCATTATATACATATATAAAATTCTTAAAAATAAGAAATTTTGAAAAATGTGCGTATCTTTGGCTCTACATTTGCATGTCATTCTAACAATGGTACCAAAGTCTTTTGAACCTTGACTGATATTATCATTTACTTGTCCAATAGGTTGTTAGAAGAATTCAAATAATTTATCCTTCATGGTTGCAGAGATTGAGAGTTGGGAAGACTAAGACATTAAATGTTGTCACCTTTGTACTTTATTGTAAAAAGAGCAAATCTAAAGACTGTTCCATATTAGTATATCCCAAAACAGTTTCCACAATGTTGCCCAATTTTTAATATTTACCTGAAATTCTTACCCTTTGCCCAAGATGTGATAACAACAACAACAAAAATCCTCCAAATATATCAGGTTTATTGATAAGAGTGACAAGTTTGACAAAACTGTTCTATTTGGTTCACTATGCCATGGCCCAAAGTCTTCCTACTTTTTCCTAGGAACTAGTATTGTTGACTTTGACTCATGCTGCAAACTAAAGTATGGTTAATATTTGTTTGTTTATTAGAGTATTTGTATAGATGCTGTGTTCCTTAGAAAGTAAGGTTCTTTCCAAGTAAACAGATCCACTGTGTACTAATTGGTGTTCAAAACAAGATGCCTTTCAGCGGCTCAGCCATTTCATCCACCACTTAACATCCAGCATGTGTAAACACGCATCTCTATCTACAGACGCTATTTCTAAATTTATAGCTTCTAAACAGCCATTAATTTTGCTACCATGTGGGTCACAAGAGGCGAGCTGATAAATCTTAGATCTGCAACAGGGTAATGCTTTCCCATATGCACATTTATTTTCAGAATCCATGTGTATTTCAGCCAGGGTAAGATTGATCTCCTGCCAACACTGTGCTGGTGCATGGAGAGAATCAATAACACACTGGCCTCACCTGCTCTTCATAGATTGTCTCCCTGAGTTTGCAAAGGAGAATCCATGGGGCCTCTGGCTCTGTATCTCATCCCATATGACAAGTTACTTAAAAAGTCAATGCGTAATGAAGCTTGACCTTTAAGTAGATAGCAACTTGCACCCACCCCGTCATCGGCAGTGAAGCGATCTGGCATAATCAAGTATGTGATGAAACACTCTTTCCACCCCCAGAACAAAATATTTTTCCAGAATTAAAATATGACCAAATTCATTTATTTATTAATTAATAATGGTCTAAATCAGCCTCCTGAGAGCCTTGCTGCTAACACCTGCGACACAGTAAGTGCTAAATCGAATGTGTTTTAGTCAACCTTTTCATGGTGGACTATATTTATATGACATGCACAAATATAATTTTAAATATTTGGTAGAATAAATACAGCAATATGCAGATAATCCCTGCACATAGAATGGAGGGATCCTTATACTCTTAGGGTGCTAGCCTCACCTGGTGTTTGAGACACCAGTTGTAGCTCTTTGTATTATTGAGAGTAAATTTTAAATGTCTTGCAACTCCAATTGTTTGGCTTCCATATCCCTAAAGTGTAGCTCTATGAAGTATAAAGGCTATTTCCATGTTCTAGGAGAACCTGGAGCCAAGAATATAAATGACTGTCTAGAGGACACAGCCTCTCAGCACTGAACTGGACCAGGGCCCATGTTTTCCGTTCCACAAATGTTTTTGTTCCTATTCTATGTTGCTTCTTCATATGATCTTTTCATTCACTCTTTCTCTCTGTGTCTCTGTCTCTCTCTCTCTGTCTCTCTCCCCCCCCTGTGTTGTGGTGTGTGTATGAATGTGTTTTCATATGTATAATTGTATGTGTGGAGGCTAGACGTCAACTTCTGTTGTCATTCCTTAGAAGCCATCTACTATGTTTGTTTCCAAGTGAGGCCAGCTTAGGGAAAGCTGACTGGTCAGTGAATTCTGCAATCTACCTGCCTCTGCCTCTCCATCTGAGACTGGAAGAGCATGCCACCATACCCAGCTTTTTTATGTCAGTTCTGGGAACTGAACTCAGATCTTTATGTTGCTTGCAAACTGAGCCAATTTCCTAGTCCTGGTGCTGTGATATTTCTTGTCTGTTAGTTTTCTGAGCCTCATACCAAGGCATCCTAGAAACACTGGTCCCACACTGGTCATGGCTGTTCCTAGTCTATGACCTTCAATTTCAACACAATCAGTCACATGCTGAGATGTAACTCTCTGTCCTGTAGACGGATGGCTGCAACACTACTTCCAAATGCCACCAGACACCACTGTGTTCTGTCAGAGTTAAAGCTGGTGGGGGACTTGGCATTGACTTTAAGGGAGAAGGTGCTGCTCCTTTTCATCAGCTTAGGACAGGTCCATTTTGCCCCTGTGCCTTTCCTGCCTTTTCTCAGTGGCCTCCACAAAAGGGCAAATCAAATTCTTTCAAAAGCATCTTGAGGTAAACCACGCTGTGTTGGCTTCCCTGCATTTGCATAGAAATTAAAGGAAGACAGTATTTTTTTTGTTACAGAAATAACTTCGTAATAACAGTTTGATATGAACTAATTGCTTCCATGGCTTTGCAGGCACCCGCAGGAGCTATTCCATTAGTGCTGCACTTTGGCTGCAGGCTGGGTGAACTGGAGAGATGCGAGATGCCCTTCTCCAACACATGTGTGTGTGGGCGCCTCTCATCACACACACACACACACACACACACACACACACACACACACACACTCCCCAAAGTCATTTTCTTTTTTTCAAGTAGGTGAACTTGAAGCCTCTAAATAGCTACCCTATAAGAAACATTCTTTTGCAAACTTCCAGAGGCAGAGGGCAAAGGTTAGCTCAAAACAGTCAGTATTGGGTTGGGGAGATGGCTCAGTGGGTGAGACATGCGCTGTGCAAGTGTGAAGACCTGAGTTCGAGTCCTCCAAACCTCCATGAACCCGGGCATGGCAGCAGGTGTCTGCAACTCCAGTGTTCCTTTAAAGAGAGAGATAGCAGGTGGAGGGCATGAGACGTCTTGGAAGCTCATAGGGCCGTTCAGCTGCCATACACAGTGGCAAACAACAAAAGAGATCCTATGTCAAGCAAGTTGGAAAGTAAGGACCAACTCTGGAGTTTCCCTGTCACAACCATAGTGCACCATGGCATGGTGGCACCTGCACTTTCACACACTGATGGGCACATGCACATACATTGTGCACACACATCACACACACAAATGAAAGTCAGTGGTTTGGCTGAGGATGTCCTTCAGTGGTCTGTGTGCAGAAACTTCTCTGCTAGCAGTAAGTGTTCATGTTTGCACACCTGGCTCATTTATTATGTGAAGTCTGTAGAGTGGACCAACTTTAAAGGGAAATTAAGACAGGTTCTCTTTTGGGACAAGAGTAAAAAGGTTCCGTGCTTCTGTCGAATAGTACAGGGTCAGACTGAAGATGCAGGTGAATTCAGGTGGAATCCTTCTGGGCACCAAGACAGATGGCATGGGTAAAACATGTCCAGACCAGAACTTGAGGGAGTGGTTCAAACACACATCTGGACATGCAAAGAAAGCCTACAGGTTTAAATGGATTTTTATTTGTTTTTGAATGGGAATATCACATTTAGTAAAATAATAATAATTGTGCTCTTAGGTTGAGAATTGTTGACTGTCCTAAAAAGCCAAGACCTTGGAGTGTTCATTAGGATAGAGCCATAGGACAGGCAGAGAAGAGCCCAGAAGCCTGATGTCACACCCACCTGCTCCACATCTAGATGGGAACCGTATCTTAGGCTGCCAATCTGCTAGCCCAGAACTGATTAGAAAAATGGGCTGAACTGAGGATTTGGAGCTAGCTGTTAATATGACTAGAGAAACCCACTTCTAAGGATCTAAGATTACGATGGGATGGATTAGGTAGAGTAATGATGTCCTTTATGCTCTGAGGTTGACAGTGTTCTGTAGATGCAATCTTAACATCCGCCTGTTTTAGTGAATTTACAATATGACTATTCATTTGATTAGTGTTTTCATTGTGGAGAAGTGTGTGGAAAGATTCTGGAACCAGTGTAAAGAAATTGTAAAGATATTATATCCTTGGCCTTAAGGGAGATGTTATTCATCTGGTAGAATAATGTCGCCATCTAGTGGACAGAGGAGTGTTTGTTTTTTTTTTTTTTTTCTTTCTTTCTGTCCTTGCTAGAATGCTAGGGTTTTGTCAAGGAGGGATGGGAAGGTAGATCCACTGGAAAAGAGCTTGGTGCTCAAGCATGGAGGCCTGAATTCAATCCTCAGCACCTACATAAGAAGCTGGGATTGGTGGTGGACACTGGTCATCTTAGTGCAGGAGGCAGAGACGGGGACTTCCTAATAGGTGAGCCCATTGGTCCCGTTCTAATCTGTTCTTGGGCTTTTCCATACAACACACGAGAGATAGAGATAGAGATAGAGATAGAGATAGAGATAGAGATAGAGATAGAGATAGAAAGAGAGACAGAGACAAAAGAGACAGAGATATATGAAGGAGACAGAGATAGACAGAGACAGAAGTCAGTGCTGGTATATGTAGTGGAGTAATGGAAGCAGAACTTGGGGGTGAAGTGGGCCTAAGAATCTATACCCACCTGACTTCCAGAACCCATGTTTTTGTTTGTTTGTTTGTTTTTTAAAGAAAGATGTGATGATGCATGACTGCAAACCTTGTGGAAGCTGGAGACAGGCAAGCTGGGAGGCTGGGGCTCACTGGCCAGCCAGCCTAACAAATCTGCAAAGACGGTGACCAAAAAAAAAAAAAAAAAAAGCAGGCAGCTTTCCTGAGGAATGATGACAGTTAATACTGAACTGTGGTCTTTAAGGAACACCATCCCTGTGGGGCAATGGGCCATGCCCAGAAACTTGGTACAGCACCCACCACCTAAGATGGTGGGCGGCTCCCTGCTCCCTACTTGTTTCCTGGCCTGGAACACACGCCTCACTTCCCACCTAAGCCATGTAGCCCAGACCAGAGTTCTCCATGCTAACGAAGTATTGAGAGGCCCCGAGAGTCTAGGCAATAAGCTTCCCGTCCCGGACATTCCGCCCTGCAAAAGGTATTCAATCTCTGGTCCACCCTGAGGAGTTGGTATGCACCCACTTTCCATGATGAACAGTCCATAAACAGTATGGATAAACATGGGCTGTCTCTTTCAATGAGACCTGCTGTCGGGGATGCATGGAGAAAGACTTTGACTATTGATCTACTGCCTAAGTCTCCGCAGAAGGCATCTCTGCCCTCCCAGACAACCATCATTGCTAAGCTAAAGACCTTTTTCCAGGCCCAAGGTTCATTGTGTCATCCTCAGCCCATGGGCCCCCAAACTCTCTTCCCAATTCTTCAAGACCCAGTGGTGCCTGGATGTCCAGGAGTTTGGGAGCACCTGGTCCTGGCCTCGTCACGGCCCATGAATCTTTCATTCCTGACTCCTTGTGCAGCACCTCAGGATTCCCAGGAGTCAGGGAACACTAGCTTTAGACTCCTCATATCCTAGGCCATGTTTCCCCACACCTGAGTGGTGTCTCAGGGCTTCCCTAAAGCCAGCACCTGATGGCAGCTGTGCAGGGTAAACACAGTCTAGGTCACTTCCCATGTTCCACCTGCCTAAGCAGCCATGCCCAGCACCCAGTGGAAGGGCGAAATACAGACCTATACATGTATCCACACACGCTAAAACAGGTATACACACACACACACACACAAAACACACAAAACGTGTATGTGCACATGAAGAATCTACCCCACATGTACTGTGGACACCTTCAGCACAGTGCTTGTAGGCAGTGCTCAGCAGAGGACCAGCACATCGCTAGTGCTGACCTGAGAGCAGCCGCAGAGATTTTCCAGGTAGAGCATGTCTCCACGCATCCCACTCCTTGGCTTATCCAGAGAAAAGAACTTATTGCAGGTCCTCAGAATGGAACATCTCTGATGCCTGGCTCCCTGCAGCTAGGATGAAGCTGAAGAGTAATGGTTCTCAAACTTTACACCTCTGTTGGATCCTCATTCTGAGTATCCAGGCGCACTTCATTTAAGCTTACCCACTTTCATTTTGTAGTACTGGTATTTTTTGCTTTGAGTCTTTAGAAAACAATCCAAATTCAGACCCCACCTGGCTAATTTTGCAGTTAATTAACAAACTTCCTTAGGCTCTTCATAAGGAAAAGAGCAAACCACCACTCCCTTCTTGCTGCAAGTGCCTAGAGGAGTAAGAGAGAATTACTGTAATTAATGCTAGGTTTAAAAATACCAACCCTGGGGAACTAGCTACCATCTTCCAAACAGAGATGAACTGGAGCCTGAGAGATGATAAAGTGCTTAGAGAGATGTGATTTATGATGTGAACAGAGAGGAACCATTAGGAGAGGCAAGAAATAGGTCATTGGTACAGCTCACCAGCATGAAAATTGGAAGCCATACTCCTAAGCACTCCACTGGGTAGACATTGGGTAGAGCAGGTTTGTAACTTTGAAACAAGTATAATGTATTATAACCAATTGTGTTGCGTGTGTGCATGCATGTATTCCCTCCAACAAAGACAGGGGTCTGAGGTGTGCTAGCCATGACTTTGGGGTAATCATTTTGTTTCTAATGTTCTGCCCTTCAGTGCTTTCCCCACAATCCTTACTTGGAAAAGCCCAGTCCTTTAACAGCCACTGATGGTTACTGTGGAATTGCGGAGCACCGAGCTGAAAAATCTAAACTTCACAGAGCTCTGGGGACCTTTCCCCAAAACAGGAATAAATCTTTGTTTGGAATTGCTTTTATGGTCAGTTTTAAGAACAATCCAAACAAGGTTTGGGAAGGGGGAAAAAAACTGAAGCTAATATAAGCTGAAGTGGAGGGTGTTGGGGAGGCCTGGGCACAACTCCCAGAAAGCAGCAATCCATCAGGAGTAGAATAAGTGCTTTTCTTACCCGCTCATGGGTCACTGGTTCATGCGATAAGAAACAAAGAGAGATGTGAAACTCGGGTCCAGACTCAGCAAACTCATTATCCCGTGAGTTGCACCACAGGAAGAATGGGAGTTAGGCATGAGCTCTGCATCAAACATGGAGAAATGAATAGACTCGATGTGGCTTGTCCACCAGCGTCTTCTGATCCAGGGTAGCTCAGCTGTTTGCCAATGTGACCTCCCCGGGAGTATTATTTTTCTACCAGTCTTCCCTATAAAACTGGAAGTATATGATACAACATCTCTGGATTACAGCCTTTGGAGGATCAAAGCCATTCTTAGATCTAAGGTTTCTCTCCCTCAAGAACCAATTTGACCTCTTGGTGCTTGCTGCGGCCTACTCAGTATGTCACCCCTAGGCACTTAAGATATACCTTCTCCTACATGGGATTCATTCATTCATGGATCCACTATTGCCCACTGACCATGCACAGTGTAGGAAGGTCAGGTGGCCTCTTTTAAGACAGAAAGGAGTGATTTGGTCTTGATATTGAGCATCAGCCTGTCTCCTTCATTTCTACACTCCCTCTTGGACTAGGAACCTCACCCTCACCTCTGACTTGCTGTCCCAGCCCGTTTCTGCTGCTCTGGTCCGAGGGTCAGGGTCTAGCAAGAGAGAGAGTGGGGATGGAGGGGCAAAAGACTCAAAGAATGGAGACAAGACAGAGAGTCTGTTCAAGTCCTGTTTATTGAAAGGAGATCATGGGTATATATACACTTTTACCATGTGCCTTGCAGCCATGGACAAGCAGGGGAACACAACTGAAGACACTTTACCAGGTGAGCCTTGCAGCTGGGGGCATTAAACAACAAAACCAATATGTGAGAAAAACAAGATGTGTATCAGAGTGTGCTCAGCTGTCGTAGGCTGTTGAAAACAAGTCTCTTGTCAGGGTATATGGCCGGAGATGGCTGCAATAGCCGCTTTCTGCTAGGAGTCGGCTCCCAACAATTTGCCCCAAAGCACACACTCTCCTGCCTTCATTCTGAGGTGTCTGACCAATTCAGCTAGAGAAAGAAAGAACACACACACACATTCACACACACACACACACACACACACACGTCAACACACATGGTGGGGGAAGTGTGCGTATGTGTGTGTGTGTGTAAGGGTCAATAACACTATCACAATGAGGAGTGTGGGGAAATTTAAAATAGTTCCCATTTTTCTCTTAAGACTTAAATTGATTTTTGACTGTAGGGGAAAGTACCTGCTGCTTCTGGGTCATGTTCATTGAAAACCTCCAGTAAGTTAGGGCTGAAGTGATTAAGAGAGCATTTGTTGCCCTTGCACAGAGTACCTGGGTCCAGTTAGTTACCAGCACTCACATACTGGCTTGAGACTGCCTGTCGCCACCATTCCAGAAGATCAGATCCTCCATTCTAATCTCTTCAGGCTCCTGCATGCATACAGCACACACACATAAACTCATGCAGACACATGAATTCCTGCATGCATATGACACATATAAACTCAGAAAGGCACATGCACTCCTGCATGCATACAGCACACATAAACTCAGGTCAGGCATGTGCACATACATCCGAACTTAAACATGTTTTAATCCCTAGAGAGCATAGATCCAAATAGCTCTCCTTAACACAGTAGAGTGTGGAACTAATTCAATTCAAAATGGCACCATGGCTTTTCCCTGTGGATAGGTAGGTATCTAAAGATACACCTTAGGCTTCCTTTTCATATTCAGCTATAATGATAAGTGTTTGGTGAACAGGCTTGAGTTCCTCTGTGCTCTCCTAAGAATCAGAAGGCCCAGGACACATACCCATGTGACTGTCACCCATGTTACCAATATGTCCTCATTTCCTGTGACTCTCTTCTTGTTCACCAGCTGTAGCATCTGCCTAGAACATTCTTCAGATATCCAGGATTGCACTGTGATACACCTGTCTCAGTGACAGCCACCCTGAACGCTCTAATCTGCATTTCTGTCTGCCTATACCTCCTGTGTTCTGACCCCTTCTTCATATTCTATCTGTTATCTTTAAATCCTGCTCTTCACTTTATATGTGTTTTGTGTCTCTTCCTCTTAAACGGTATCTATACAAACTTTTACCAAATCTATTCTATATGTGATTCTTAGCCTATCAAACTCAATATTTTAATGTGATATAACTCACTCATCAATATTATGCATTGTTTTGCTTATATAATAAGAGCACAATATCGGGTCCATGGTGAGTATCTGATTAATAGTTTAATAATAGTAAAAACTTAATTATTTCTGCTTAAGTGTCACTTGATCCCATATTGCATGATGCCTTTCAGCAAAGTCCTTACCCAATCAGAGCTTGAGTTTGATTAATTTGAAAGGAGGATAATAAAACCAACCAGGTTTCCTCAAGCAACATAGTTGAGATAGTACATGAGAAAGTCATACATAATACAGGTTAGAAAAGTTGCTGAATTATATAGTTTAATTTCTATTTTAGGCACAGTAATAAATTAACAGCAATAACCAATAAGAAAGCAGGACCATTCAGAGAATTATTATTACATTGTATCACTGCTCTTGTTCTCCAGGGTGTCCTTAAGTAATATAAAAGTTACTTAAACCCAAGCACTGCAATGCTCATGCAAGTGACCAATGGGCAGGTAGGGTATACAGAATGGATACACTAAACAAATGGTTAATTTTTGTCATAGTTGAGATAGAACAGCATGGCTTGAGAGTTTGTGTCACTACTCTGACATGCAACTCAGATCTTATGAAACCATCTAGAGATAGCTGCAATTTTCATTTAATATTCAAAGATTGCAGCTGAGCATGGGTAACTGAAACTATACAAGGCAAACCTGTGAAAAGAGAGGCCTCTGCAATGCATTTAAATAAGAGACCTTTTAGAGAACTGTAATGCTGGGGTACTTTGTGCTTTATCGTTTGCTGGGAGAAATTGGATGCATAAAGGAGAAGGTGGCATTCTTCTTAACATTAGGAAATGGATATACTGAGGGGACAGAGACAAGAATGGTCACAGAAGTAAAGAGAGGGCCCCACACAGACTGGACTTCAGTGATCAGTCCTGGTTCTCATATGATGCCACCTAACGCCGTCTGCATGGTCATTGGGAGAGGAAATGGGGCATGGAACAAGTACAAGGAGGGTGACTGTGAGAGCTCCACACTGGAGAAAACATGGCTGAAAGCTGATAGGAAGCTGAGCCAAAGACGTTATCTGGGCTCAAATAGGAAAAGGTGTCATGTTTAGAAAGAGGGAAAGACCACCATTTTTGATCAGGGCTCCATCCTACTGCCATGATGCACCCAGTGTAGATAGCATGGCGCCTATGAAGACTCCCTGCATTGCCTGTCTTCTAGCAGCCATAACTGATGAAGTAACTCTCATAGGAAAATGGAAGCACTCAGAGTGTTGGTAACATGGTCAGAATGGTTAATTTTTCAGAGTTTAAGGTCAAGATTGCCCTGAAGGAGCAGATAGGGGAGTGTATGACAATCCTCTGTGAACTACAAAGGATGGGCACATGTCAATTGTTTTCTTTTGTCCCCGTTTTAATATTCACTTAGTATGATGTCATACATTCATTAAATTACAAAATACCAGGACACAGATGTCTTGTAGAGATTATCCTATCATTCTCTTATTTAGCATAAATTCTCCAAACATCCATTCTGTCAGACTTAAGGATCAGCACTGGTCCAGCAAGAAATAAGTGTCAGTGCCCTGAAGTATTCATTCATGGGAGCATAGCAAGCAAAACAGGCAAGACAGCAGAATGTGTATCTTGAGTAAGGTACCCACAGGTGCCTAGAAAGCATACAAATGTGTTTAATTCAGAAAGCGTGTGCTGGATGACAGTAATGCCAATGGTCCTGTTTGGAAGCCAAGGAAGAGACCCCCAAACAGTTATGGAAGAGGGATAGGAGAGTGAGGGGGAGGAGGCATCCAAGGCCAGTTTGTTTAAGGAAGTGCCAACAGTTTAGACTAGCTCAGATGAAAAATAGAGACAGGCAAAGTTGGCAATGGAGGGATCTTGGCAGACTGAAAGATACAAACAGCATTATAATTTATACTTTAAGCAAATTACTCTGAACTTAATCATAGGGACAGAAGAGGAAAATGTGTGAATTAGTTTGTACAAAGATCACTCTGTTGGCAATGTGCCTCCAAAAATCAACTGTAATGAAATCGAACAAGTAATTGGAGAGAATATGAAGTTCAGAGTCAAGACAAAGAATATGGGGAAGTGGCCATGAGATAGCCCCCCAAGCAGGATGAGACTATCCTACATTCTAATTTCCCAAGAGAGGGATTTTCTTCCAGAGTTTTGTTCCCTTTGTGACATTCCTGGACTCTTGCACTTTTTGTCCTTCCTGAAGAAGGAAAAGAGAGTTTAATTATTGAAATTAGAAGGATGATAGGGCATGCTCAGTTTCATTTACCTCCATCCTTTTTTCTGGGAGTGAACCTGCTTCTGAGAATGCAAGGTCTCTACTCCTTATGCCTGGATCATGCCTACACAGGAAAGCCATGAAGGATGTCCCCCTTGCTACCATGACCAAGTGGGTGACCCTGAGAAGCTGTGAGGTTTAGCATTTTAGGATGTCCCCCTTGCTACCAAGACCAAGTGGGTGACCCTGAGAAGCTGCGAGGTTTAGCATTTTCAGGTCCATTTGATCCACAGACATAAAGCCATACCTTCTACCAAACTCTCCTGGAGGAGTGGGCAGTAGCTTCTTGGTGCCATGTTCAGATCTTGTTTAGGCAGCCATATAGCTGAGGTATCTGGATGAAGCTTCCTGGTCATTTCTAGGAGACACACTCTCAGGGCAGATTTCCTGGTCCTCTGGATTGTAGTCTTTCTGTCTCCTTTTCCATGTTGTTCCTGAGCCTTGGGTGCAGGGGTTGTGTTGTAGATGTACCTCTTGGAACAGGCATCCCACTATCAGTTTTCTATGCATTTCAATGAGTTGTGGTTTTCAGTAATAGTCTTTCTCTGCTGTAATGAGAAGGTTCTTCAATGAGGGGTAGGAGCTCCATTTATCTGTGGGTTTAAGGATAACTACTTAGAATGCACTTAGAAATTTTGATGGTTTAGTAAAATGGCAGTAGTGGGTATTTTAAACCTTTTCACCTATAGAGGTAGCTAAGTACGGAGCATCAGAAGCTAATCAGTAGTACTTGTTAAACAGTGACTCGGTTGAATTAGCTCCACCAATATATGTACATTCTCATACATTCCTATAGCCTTGGAGTGTCTGGTGATGTGTGGATCAGACAGCTAGAAATATCTTGTCAGATAAAGGGTATCTTCACACCAGCAGCTTCCTCCCCAGCCTCTCTTCTCTCTCAGTCACACCTCGCCTCTCTTCATTCAGACTCTCTGTGCTCCATGATATTTAAAAGAGAGGACAAGGTTTTGTGTGAATGGTTCCACCGTTTCCACCTCATGTCGACACAGTGCTTGTCAGCAGTCCCAGGCATGTCAGTGGACTGCATTCTGTTTACACACGATCCCAAAGAGCGATGTGTGCTGTGTAAGGGCAGCTGGCTGGGGCTGGCCCTGAGAAAAGAGCACTCTTCATGAATGGCAAAGAGGGCATCCAGGGCTAATTGTTGCTATTTCAGAGACATGGGTAAATCCAATAGCAGATCTTGAATGCTAGTGAAAAAGCTACCAGACATCTAGGGGACAGAGAAACCTGACAGACTTGGGTCAAAAGCACTGAAAGGTAGTCCTAAGAAAGGGAAACTAGATCTTTGTTTAACATAACAGACACATAGAAAACTACATCAAAAAGCACAGCTTAGTAGTCACAAACAAAAGACCTATGTAACTACCACTTGGGCCAAATTTCCCAGCCAGTTTTTCAAACACTATTTCTTGTCTCCTCCCAAATACCTGCGCCCTTCCCTGACTGGACCCCAATATTGATTTGCCACATAATCACTTCTTGGCCTTCTACATACAATCACTTTGCCTCCCCATACATCTATGAACAATATTGCCTGTCATGCTTGTCCTGTTTGATATGAATGGAGGTCTACCATGTATGCTCTTTGTGGCATACCTACTTCATTCTGCATTGTATCTGTGGGGCTCATTCTCGAAGCTGTGTATAATTGTAGTTTCTCTTTTGACTTCTGTAATGTTTTATCACATAGCTAGGACACTGTAGTTACCCCACCATCCCCTGCTCATTCATATAGTCTGCATAGTGCTGATGGGACCATTCTTGTCTAGGCTGATCTACTTCTGCAGAAATTATCCAGGGATTTTTCTGGTGATGAATTGTCTTGGGTTACTGGGTATATGTGTCCTTCAAGTTTAAGGGCAAATGCCAAACTTTTCAAGGGGAATGTATCTATCTCAGTGCTAGGGATTCTTCTGAGGCAGCCCCTCTCCTCAGTGTCTACTGCAGGACTCAGCATAACCCCCGTTGTCTTAGAATAGGCAGCTTCAGCTGGTATTTGGAGATTATTTCACACAGGAATATGGCATTTTGTCATGCTTTTAGAGTTTAACTTTTTCTCTCAGGGGATGAAAGAGCATCATACTGTGTTAGTCAAAATGTCATTCATCTCCTTTGGACAGGCAGAAGGGCAATTTGATTGCTATCAGATAGATATTTTTCCTTCTAGAGTTGTGTATACAGAAGTACAGTTGTCACAAGGAATAAACAGAAGAATGCCTGAAATAATAGTCTGGTTTCTTTCTTGGACTCAGCTGATTTGCTGTCTACATTTCCATGAGAAACAAAGATTCAAGTAATATATTCTACAGAGGGTCTGAGTCAAGACCTGTTACTCTTTTCTAGTTGTAAGAGAATAAGATAATCAAGAAACACATTCTGAGAAATCTAGTGCTAAGCCTGTCTAAAGAATTTTCAGGAGAGGTATAGCCTCATTTTGAGCCTTTTCACAATGCATGATCAGAACCAAAGATCATTTTGTGGAATTCTAAGACTGCCCTTTTGTCCAGGCAAACCAACAGTGGCACTGACCTGCTAATTGTCTCTCCCTCACTCTCTCTCCTTCATTCCCAAAGTGAAAACACACCTTGCATACCATAAGTACTCAACAGAAGCCAAATGAATACACAAAGAGAGCCATGGTTTTTAAATTCTACCCTTTAAGGCTCAATCCCATTCAGTTACCAACCCTACAAAAACATGTCATGGTTTCAAAACATTCGGCTGACACATGTTTTCTTAGAGATTTTTTTTCTCAAACATCACTTACTATTTGGTCCAACAAAAAACATGAAGGAAATTAGAAGTCCCCCTTGCCTTTCCCTGGTCTAGTTAGGAGATACTTTCCCCAATGTGATTGCTGAATCAGCGTTTGAAGGTGGGTCATACCCTGAGCTAGCTCAGGCAGAAAATACCTTTCCAAGAGGAGATCCAGGGTCTGCAGGGGTTGCCCTGGCAGGTTTGCCCAGCTCCAAGAAGTTGATAACAAGGAAGGAAATATCTGCCAAGAGAGCAATAAATCTTCTTAATACATCTCTGACAAGAAGGACCACATGAGCTTCAGAGCCATGAGCATACAAATTAAATCAGAGGTGCTGTCCTGTTGATTGATAGATACTGCAGGAAATCAGATAATTGACCAGGCATAGACTGATAATGAGATACTCTTGGCTAATTAAAGGAGGAGCAATGAATTGAATCCAGATGCAAAGCAGCTATTCACAGAAGCCATTGTAGAGGGATGGGATGATACCTAGAGAGCTAAAAGTGCCTGGGAGTGGAGAGTGCAAGTTATAACATTCTTCATAATGAACTGTCTGCTTTTTCAATGAGCTCAGATCCTGAAGGTTCAGAAATTCCTCCATGATGGTGTATAATATAAAAAGTTAACAATGTCCAAAAGAAAAATTTTAAAACAAAAAGTAGTGGGCACATTATCCCATGAACATGTTTACATTTTGTCCACAATTGTATCATACAATTGAGACTCAAGACTAGAATTATCAATTTCTTTGGAAGACATAGTAAGTCAGCTTTAAATTGAATGTGGATCTCAGAAGTGGCTCCTAGAAGGGCTTATTTAACCCACAAGGACACATTGGAATGTTATATGATCTATACATGTTTGAGAATACAGTTATAATGATTAATAAGGCAACACTTCCATCCATCCTTACTCTTAAATTCTTTCCCTCTTTTCCCCTAACATATACAACCCACTGAATATTCTTTTCTTGTGGACCAATGGGACAAAGGGTTAGGGGAAACCTATGAGAAACTTAGGAGGGGTGTAGGTAGCCGTGTTTAAGATAGCACCTGGGACAGTTGCAAAGTCGTATGACTAGCACCTGACAATGTGAGCAGCTGGCTTCCAGCGTGGCCAGCTCAGCTAAACTGGTAAACAAGTCCTTTGTGCATGCGTCAGCCTCGTGCCCCTCCTGAGCGGGCTTATGCTAATGAGGTATTGGCAGTCTAACTTATCCTGAGAGAACACGTCACCCAGCCTGCCTTGGGAAGATATATAAGCAGCTCTTTTCTGCTGCTGGGGGTCCCCGTCCAGGTCCACCCAGTCCCAGTCCCAGTCCCCATCCCATAAGTCAAGAGTTGTTCCTGGAATAAAGCTCACTGAGAAGGATCCGATCGTGTCGTGTCTTAATTGCTGGTCAAGGTGGACGCAACAGAGGGGGACAGTGAGAACCCTTAAATATTCATGTTTCCCTCCCTTCTCACTGGCCCTTCTTTGCTTCTTTATTCTCCCTCACCCACTCCTTTCCCCGTCTCCCTGTATCTTTCAACTACAGATCCATCACTGTTCTTGGTCACTTGACAATAAGAGATCATTTTACCTACAAAACAACCCAAAGTAGGTACTATCATAATTTTCATTTTAGATTCAGCTTCTGTGTTCTTCGAGTTGGTTAATCTTGACTAAAAACACCCAGAGATGTGCTTTATCATCTCCCAGGTGCTTCTTAATTCAATCAAGTTGATCATGAAGATCAAATATAACAACTCTACTTCTTATCAACTTGACACCCAAATATATCTTCTTAAATCATTTTCAGTCTCTTTCTACTCCTACCCACCTCCCAAATTAATGTTTATCTTGTAATGCAGAATGCATTTGATCTATTACCAAGAGTCTGGAGTTAATGCTTCAATATTATTCAAAAGTCCAGGTTCAGGGTCTTCTTTGAGACTTGAGATTCTTTCTTTAGTTGTAAACTCTTGTAAAAATCAAAAGTCAACTCATGTATTGCTAATCCACAGTAGCAAAGAATAAAACAATCCTACTCCAAAAGGGAAGAGTAGGAGAACAGCAAATGAAGATGTATTGATATCACAGCCAAGCTTCAGAATGAGAAACGTCAGCTTCTGTGGTTCTTCTGGCATTGAGTACACATGATAGCCTGAAGAAAGTTCCCAAGCAGTTAGGCAACCCTGACCTTATGACCTTATGAGTTGAAGTCATCATGGCCTATCTTTTAGGCTAGATCTGCTTACTGCCAGTAGCTTTTATTGGAAGATATTCTTTATTGCTCTTATGGGTAACATTCTGAGGCCTCTGTTGTTATATCTCAAGCTTCACTCTCATACTTCAACCACTGTCCCTTGAGGATCTACCAACAGGGGCTGTGGATCATATGCTGTCTGGCATCCTTTTAGAATCTGGATGGAATTTTCCATGACACCATAACTGTTGCATTGAATACACCTGAAAAGCCAGCATCGTGTGAATGACTCCAGGGTCTGTTTGAATAGTTGATGGGCCCCTTAGACTACAGCTGAGGTAGACTAAGTGGTGTCTAAGTGGATAATGAGTGTAAGAAACTACTTCCCTACTTCCTTTTTTAGTTGACTGTCTGCAAACAAGGAGCTCTGGACCTCTCTTCTTAAAGCAAAGTCTTTCAAATGAATTAAAAATCTTTATGTGTTTAAGTCTGGGTGGGTGGGAATCTGGACAATTTCTGAAATTTCTGAGTGTTCAGCAGAATGACCCATTCTGATCCACTTACAGTATCCTAGAGCTATTCTAGCCTGAAATCCCAAACTTTTCCAAATTCCCCACAAACCACTTCTAGAAACGTCTAAAAACAATTTTCAGGTAACCACAGCAACTAATCCACCTGAGTACCAAGGTCCTAATTATTTTAACTTTTAATTGCTGTGGTAAATACCTAAGAAAAACAATTTACAGGAGGATAGATTTATTTGGCTCACCCTCACAGTCATGGTGGGGGTGTGAAGCAGAACACCTCACACTACTGTGGTCAAGAATTAGAGAAGGGGAAAGAAGGGGAGGTGCATCTTATGTCAGCACAAATTATACTACAAAACCATATGCTGAGTTTCTCCTATTCACCTGGACACCCAGCCCATGGGAAGGTGCCACTAATATTCAGAGCATAAGTTAATCATCTGTGGAAGCTATACAGACAAAGATACAAACATGCACACTCACATACATACACATACACTCACATACATACATACACAGAGAGACTCCCACTCATGCACACTTGCATTCACGCACACACAAACACATGCACACAACATATACTCTTTATTAATTATGAAGATGTTTCTCATCTGGTCCAGTTGACAATCAAGAAGACTATCATATGGACTTCTCTAAAGCAGAGCAGCTCATCCCATGTCCACCTTTTCTCTAAACAAATGGCCTTGGTTATCTTTTTTCTCTACCACTTCACAGCTGTCCATGCTTTTTATGATCCTACCTTGACATTTCAGCAGCTAGTCATTGTGTTTATGCTGTGAGATAATGTGGTCTTAGATACTTGGGTAAACCATTAAAATGGACCTTGATTATGTGATCATCAGTGTTTGTTTATTTTGTTGGTCAAGGGGCTTGAACAAGGGCTTTGGGGTGAGCTTCATGATAGAACACTGGCTTGGAAGGTCTGAGGAACTGAGCTCCATCTTCAGCACTAGAGAGATGAGGGGGAGAAAAAGAAGAGAAGGAAGATGAGAGAGGATCAGGAAGGGAAGAAGAGAGGACAAAAAAAAGGAGAGGAGAGAAGAGGGAAGGAAGTGCAAGGAAGGGAAGGGAGGGAGGGGAGGAGAGGAGGAGGAAGAGGCTGAGAAAGAGAGGGGGAATGGAAGGAAGAAAGAAAAATGAATAAAACAAAATTGTCTTTCCAAGTAGAAAGCATCTTTTATGGGTGCAAAGCTAATCTTGCATCAGAAAAAGAAATACCTCTTCTGAATGATGACGTCGTCATTTGTGCAGAGCCTATTTGTGTTATCCTTAAATCTTAAGAGCCCGGATAGCAAGATAATATTGATATTGAGTAATCCCGCTGATACAATGAAGATTTTGGGTCTTGGGAGACCGAGGTTGCTGGGGAAAGTGGTTCCATCTTCACCTAATAATTCAGTAGAAAATGAATCTCTTGGAGGGTGATGTTTCATATATAATTTGGTCTGTGAATCTCCTAAATTTTCACAGAAGAGTGGTATAAAGACCGCGGGATATTTATTTCCACTGAAGATTTCACAGCTTCTGAAATGAAAGAAGTAGTTCAAATAAAATAATTACAGATTTTGTTATTCTGTCACCCAGCCAAGAGATCACAGAACTCTAGGTGACTAGAAACAGGGACTCTATGACTGGCACACCCAGGAGAGCCCACTGGCAGATTCAACATGGAAGATACATTTAACTTCAAATCAAGGTTAACCCCCATACTACACCCCATCCAGGGGCTAAGTTCCTTGCCCCAGCAGGTAATTAGTTCATTGAGGTAAGTGGGTTGTAGCAAAGCATTGTAATAGATGCATGGTGGGATGGTGGGCACTCTGTTCTCAAACACCATGAAACTGCACAGAGGAGGAAAATGCACTTTCCAAAGAAGAAAAGCCATATTAAGTCAACTTAGACTGCATTATTCTATGAGAAAGCTGTATTTGGGGGAGGGTTCATTCTTGGCAATTCTATTATAGTCCATCTTTCTATGTGGGGTCTGTCACCTGTCCTCAACACTGAATATTTTTTTGAGAGCAGCTCCCCAGTGCTGGATGACTATTGTTGTGTACTGTTAAAGCTCAAAGGCTCTTTGATATCACCGAAGTATTTCTGGTTAGGACAGTGAAATCCAGAGAGAGGACATTATCCAGAATAATGTAAGATGTAAGAAAAATGGTTCCTTTGGAAGAGAGTGAATCTGGAGAAGACCTTTGGAAATGTCAGTCCAGCAACAGATGTATGAAAATCAACTCTCTCCACCACTGCACCTGCTACACATGGACACACACACACACACACACACACACACAACATAATACAGAAGCATGAACCCTAGCAACCACATGTCTATAACATGGCCTTAATTTCCTAGCTGTAGGTAACTAGAAAGCAGTGACCCAAGCCAACCCTCTGCCCCATCTCTCTAACCCATGAGACAAAACGACAAAGAAAAACACTGTGAATAATGACGGACTCTAAGAGTGGGCTATAAAGGCTCTGACTTCATCCTCCCTTCCTCTCTACAGGGCTTCTTTGAGGACTGCTTCTTCAGTAGCCTCATGGGCTTCCAGCTAAGGAGCATGGGCCTCTGACACTTAAATCCAAAGAGTGTCTACTGTGTGAGAACCCAGACAAGTGACACAGATCTCTCTGATCACGCCTGTAGTACAGACTGACAAGCAATTAGTTAAGTGACCGTCAGTTTCTACAGTTTTATAGACTGAAGCACTTATTTAAAAGTCAGTCTCTTTCCTGGTAGTTTGAGCTCTCTTAAAAGGCAGCTATTAAAAAGTCTTGGCTCTTTATGCTTTAGTTATGGTAAATTTCACAGACAGTAACATCAAGAATAATAGGTGTATT
The DNA here is from genome assembly GCA_021653895.1 of Mastomys natalensis. NCBI lineage: Eukaryota > Metazoa > Chordata > Mammalia > Rodentia > Muridae > Mastomys > Mastomys natalensis. The sequence goes on from JAJTUV010000431.1 coordinate 790,905, forward strand.
GGCATTTGGAGAATAAAGAAGTGGTTTAAATTTAAAGTTCATTTTTACTTTGGTTCATTATAGAATATTATTTACTCATTACAGAAAATCTGACATTATCTAATAGTTATAAGCCAGACATTATGCTAGAGGTCTTTCCTTTATTTTATCTGATACCAACCACAGTTCATGAAGTAATGAGGGAATGAGTATTCCTGTTTAGAGATAAGAACGGGGCATGGGGAAATATACACATGGGGAATATATACACATATATGTGTTTGAAAAAGATGGAGTGGGGGGTTGTGTGGTGTGGGAGTTGTTTGTGTGTATGGTATGTGTGGATATTATTGTGTATATGGTGTGTGATATCTGTATCTGTATGGTATACTGATCTAAACCCTTAAACCAAAAAAAAAAAAAAAAAATATTTGTAGTGTGGAGGAACCATAAAACTATAAAAAAAAGACTTGAGTACTACAAATAATTCATAATACTTTTAGTCATTTGGATCAAATGCAGACAACAAAACAATACCTCCACTGAGAATCCATTCAGATCAGTCTGTTTGACTGATGGGAGGGTAGAAATTACCTAGTCCCTTGGGCTGTACTTGGTGAGGATGAGTAAGGTGAGGAGTGTTCATATGCCACTTTCGCCATTCTATGGAAGATAAAAATTTTCAGGCAGTTTGATGTTTATGGAAGTGTTCTCTTGCCATCGCATCAGCATCAGCATCAGTCATCAGCATCAGCACAGCATCAGCATCAGCATCGCATCAGCATCAGCATCAGCATCAGCATCAGCATCGCATCAGCATCAGCATCAGCATCAGCATCAGAGGCAGGTCTCCTGAAAGAATATGAAGTGTTGTATTGACCTGACCTGTGCTAAATGCCCATGCACAAAGCAGTAATGGAATTGTAAGGGGCCTCTTGGTTGAATAGTAGAACATTTGGAATTATTTTTTATTTAAAAATTTAATAATTTAATTACTAGTAATATATGTTAACTAAAAAAATTTAGCTAAAAAACAATAAAAATTACCTCTCCTCTCTTGATATCTGAATGAATGTTTGAAGTGGAAGTTTCTGGTCCTGTTATATGATGCAGACTCATCTTGTTTCTTGCTGAGGCAAGACCTGTGGGAGGACACGTGATGTTTGGAGAGAGTATAAATAGGACTCAATGGACAGTGACGAGGTACTTGTATTGTCTTGGCTGATCTTCACTTCATTGAGATAGACATGGCAGAGAACTTCGCCTGGCATCCTGGCGGGTTCTGGTCATTTCCGCTGACTCCTGCTGATTCGATGGAGGCCTGGCTGTTTCTGTTGGATTGTGTCACCGCTGCTGATTTGTGTTTGCTATCCTGACACTACTAAACTGGACTGATTGTATCCTGACAACAGAGATTGGAATTGCCCCCAAAGAACTACTTCTAAATAGGTCCACATCCCCTTGCCCTATTTACCATCTTTTCTCCCCTACCTTTGGACAATTGGCTAGAAGGGTTTGAGAGCCCTTATTAAAAGTAGGTTTTTTTAAAAATCTAAGCCTTCTATCCTTTTCTTCTATCCCTTTCAAAATAATTATATAAAAAGCAGTATTTTATAAATATGCAGTCAACCTGTTCCACTACCTGCTTCACTTTTACTCGCAGATTGTCTGTGCCTCGTCATTTCAGGAAAACAACCCAGAAATTTCTCATGTTCTCATGTATCTTGTAAGCAGAGGCATGACTGTCTTCATCACAGACTCTTTCCCTGGTTATCTTTCTAGTAGTTCAGAAGACAGAGGTGCCATTTCCCTTGGAGTGAAGGGAAGATTCATTTCCTGCCTTGATAGTAGAGCAAGAGCAGGTGTAGTTATTGTCATTTTAAAATGTGTTTTTTTCCTGAGTACTTCTCCTAGAATGCAATCCACCAGCTACACTGGGGCGTGTGTTGCCTCTTCATGCCTCACTATGGGAACTGTGGCTTGGAGGCCTGGGGGAGGAATCTTTATATTCTAGCTACTAATGTTTCTGTAGAATTCCTGTCTTTTACCTGGAGTCCATGTTTTTTGTGGTGATACGGACATGCTTCTCCCAGCACCAGACTGAGATTGTAGGACTGGGGAGAGAACAATAATTCACAGATAAGCCTCTGGCCCCTGCCCAGGACTCCTTCCTGCCACACATCCCTCCCCAGATACTGCGTAGATCACCCTACCTGAGTATCTTCCTCACTAGAAGCTGTACTGTGTAGAAACAAAAGTGTATAGAGATTTGGCCCCCAGGGCTCTGCAGTTGAGCAGACAGGATGACAAGCCTCTGTTCTATCTTCTGCAATAGCTTTTGCAGCCCTGTATAGACATGTGGGTTTGCATCCCAGAGCCTCTATTTTTTCATAAGCCAATGGAGTAAAAAGGGATCTGCCTCACAGGGTGAGAGGCTGGATTTAGTAAAACAGTTGTGGGAGGGAGCTTGCTACTATGTGGGACAGAGTTGGTGCAGTGTGGCTCTGTGGTGTACCCCCTTGTAGCATGACTTTTCCTGGGAGCTCATTTCTCATCACCCCAGATCAAGAAAGTAACACAGAGCAGATAAATGATTGTATCTGAGTCCATCTTGTGGAACTATTATATTTGCTATGGGTACTTACAGGAGCTTGGGTGATTACAGAAGCTATGTCCCTAAAAGGCCGACCCAGAATGGCTAAAATGCGGATGAGCTGCAACTTGCAGGCAGCTACACCACTGAAGACTCTCTATCCCCCAACAAGAGTGTTACAATGTACATATCCTCGATGAAGGACCTTGTGAACTTTCCTAGTTTCTTGTCAGCTTCATGCACCTTGTGAGCCCCCCTATTCTCTCCAGGTGAGATGTTCCAATGCCAAGGAAACAATAACACTGGATAATAGGTCAGGAGGATACATGGCTCTATCTGTGGCTACTGGGCATCTTCTCAGTGCTGAGCATAGCTTTGCATCATACTCAGGAGCTAGATGTTGTGGAGGAGACCAGGGATACTGAGAACCATATGCTTTCATGCCTAACATCATCATCGATAAGGAAAGGCAAGAGTTCTTTATTTCTGACAATAAGCTCTAAGAGACATGAGCCACAGCTTATGGCCTATATAGAGAACTCTTCATCTCTGACTGTAGCTTGCAAAGACCAATGCTGTGTGACCCATATGGTAAGCTATAAGCACAAAGAAAATGAGTTAATAGCCTCAGAAATCTGGAAGATCTCATGGACCCATAGTTTTCAACCTGAGAACCTCCCTAATGCTGCAAGTGACCCTTTAATACAGTTCCTCATATTGTGGTGACCCCCCACACACACATACCATAAAATTACTTTTGTTGCTACTACATAACTGTGTTTTTGCTACTGTAATGAATCTTAATGCAAGTATCCGATAGGCAGGATGGTCTCAAGCTATCTGTGAAAGGGTCATTTGGCCCCCAAAGGGTCTTGTCCTATAGGTTGAGATCCTCTGCCATAGACACTCTTGAGATGGTAGCATCTTTGAAGTCATAGCACCAGTAGAATCTATGGCTGTTTTTCTCTGATTTTTTGTTTTTACATTTTTATTTATATGCATATATATTTATGTGAGTGTATGCCAAATATGCAGAGACCAGAAGAGGGCGTTAAGAGAGTTAAAGGCATTGGGTCCCTTGGAGCTGGACTTACAGGTAGTTCTGGGCCACCTGTTGTGCATGTTGGGATCCTAACTCAGATCCTCCAGACAGTCCGCAGTGCTCTTGGTTGTTGAACCTCTTCCCTCTGCCTTGAGAAATCCTGTGCTGTTTCGGATTCAGAGGCTGTGTTCAAGGCATGGGCTCAATCTCCACCCACTCTAATGCTCTGCAACTGTAAGATTAATTGAACCACTAAGATGAACAGAGTTCCATGCAGAAGCTCATTTTCCCATGGCCAGTGTGACCTTTTATAGAAGTGTCTGCTCAGCATTTGGAAGTGACGTATTTCCAAACACTTCCCCTGAAATGGGAATCAGAAAGCAAAGCTTTACAGAGATTCTCTTTTATGCTGACACATAGAGCCCTGTAGAAAGTTCATTTGCCCCAGAGTCAGCAAAACAAAACACAAACAAAACACCAGCCTGTTATCAAATCTGAGGATATTACAATTGACTTACAGCCATGCCTGTGACCATGTTACAGCTTGCAACCAGCGACTCAACGGTCTTAAAAGACTTTAGTCAGCCAGGTAGAGAATTTCCAGGGGAATGAGATTCATTAAGTGACTAAACAATTAGGCCTCAGAGTATTTTCAAAGATTACAGGCAGATGAAGGGCCTTGCAAAGCGGCCTTTGAAATACATCAGAGAATGAAATAGATGAAAATAAAAATGCACAGACTTTGTTCAGATCGCGTTCTTTTAAATTCTCATTAATTGGCTGTTTTCCAAATAAAGTATTCTTCACATGTATTAACATGCAAATTATCTTTATAATGTTTTTATTACAGATCCGCTAAGATGAAGAGGATGACCATTTTAAGAAATAATCAATCACTGTCAATAGTTTTCTTAGAGTTACAGGAACTGCAACTTGGTTCTGATTCTTACTGACTCTGGGATCTGAGGAGTTCACTTACATTTTCTTTGATACTATTTTTCTCATCTATATAGTTGGGTCTTAAAATATTACTTTCCTTATAATTTTGGGGGCGAGGATCTGATTAGATAATACATGTAAAGCCTTTAATTAAATCCTGGCATTTGATAAGTTTTCAATAAATAGTAGCTATTTATGTATCTTATATAGATGGCATGCAATTAAAAGGGTTTTATCAATGTATCTAACTTGCCATTTTGTGGCATATTGTAAAAAAGAGGTTTTTGTTTTGTTTTTGTTTTTTTTAAAAAGAGATGCCTATTTTCTCCTTATTTCTAATTGCTGTATACACCATCATATGAGTTTGTGTTAAAATTTCAAATAGGAAGCTAAGTAAATCTGTGTTCCAAAGAAGGCAAATCCCCTGCTGTAGCCCAGGGCTCCCTGCTGGGACAGAGTCAGCTGTCGTTCACCTTTGTTGAAACGCTGTGAGGCCTCTCCTGGGCTCCTCACACTGATGCCTGCTCCAGGAGGTCCTGGAGATTCCCTCGGTTATCTGTGGCTTATGCAGCCTTCTGATGAACCAGCACCTTGGCCGCTCATTAAAACGTCTGCAGAAAGGCTGGCTTCCTCCAAAGCAGCTGCAGCTGGAACTTACTTAAATAACTCTTTCAAAAGCACCATAGTGTGGGAGCCAGGAGCAGCATGCTTGTTTCAACCTTAACCCCAGCGGGACTGCAGGGAACTTACCAGCATGGCCTCTCTACTGCAGAGAGTGGGAGGCTGGCTGGTCCTCCCTCCCAGGGGAGAGGACAGGGACAAAACAGGGAAACTCCAGACTTCCTGTCCGAATTCTTTCCACTCATGCTACCCCTTTCCACTCTGCCCTCATCAGAGACAGAAAGTGGTAGAAAATAATTCAGTTCTTACACCATTGATCTTGTCTGTCCTCACTGTGCGGTCTTGGAGAAATCAAAGTGGGCAGAGATACTTGGCGGGGGTAGGGGACAGAAGTAGAACACAGCAAGATCAATGAAAGTGGACTGGTAGAGAGAGGAAATTATGTGGCCAACTGTGGCTTCATTGCTCTAAAAACTGCCTAACTCAGCAACTGTTTTCTGCCTTTACCATGTGAAGGATTTTGTCTCAGCATTTGCTGTGCCAAGAGAGGAAGTTCAGGTCTTAGCAGGATACAGGGGGTTGTCTGAAATGCAGTTGCCTCAGACCTAGCAATTTCCTCGAAGGCAGATGCACATTGCATCCTAAACAGTCTTTTCAAATTGCAGGTTTCATCTTGCCTTGCTGTTCCTCAAGCCCGGCCATGGTGCTCTCCAGCATGAAGCAGCATGTGGGCTCAGGTGGATATGAATCTCTGAATCCCTCATTTGCAGAGGGCTGGAGCCTCTGGGACCAGCATCCAGTGTAGTGCAGCCCTGAGGGAGATAAGCTTTGCCTTGCAGAGTAGCCTGGTTGCAGATAAAGAGACAGAACACCCTTCTCCCCACCCCCACCCCAACCCCTTAGCCTATGGATGGCAGCAGCTCATTTCAGATGCTGAGGGTAGGACAAAGTGAAGTCCTGAGGGTTGTCTGGTTTTTGGAATAATAGCTAATTAGGATTAAGCACTTAAGGATGGGGCAGAGCCTTGAGAATCTCACGTGTCTAAGGGCAGAGGATCTTCAGAAGTGAGTGGACACAGAGGGACCTAGCAAGGAAGAAAGCTGACATCGTCAGATGGCAGTAGAAGGAAGAAGAGGCATCCATAATGACCCCGAGAGACAGCTTGGGAGCATGAAGTGTCAGCAGAAAAGCTGCTAAACCTGATGTCTAGTGTGTCGCCAGTTCTGATTACTCACATGCATGCACAGGTGTCCACTGCCTCTTCTTTCCCACTGTTCAAAGCCATTACCAGAAAGACTAGAGAAAGCAGCTCAGCAGGATCCTCTTTTTACAAGTTCACCAGGTCCTAGAAATCAGAGAAACCACTGAATTTATTCCGAGTGTGACTGTGCAGAGTCCAGGCACAGTGAATAGCCCTGTCAGAACCTTCAGTGGGTGTGTAGTAGTGACTGTGACGGTCAACATGACAGGAGCTAGAATCCCCTTCTAGCAAAGCTCTGGGCATGGCTGTGAGGGAGTTCTAGATAACTGAGGTGGGGAGAAGCTTATTAAATGTGATTAGCACCATCCATCCGCTGGAATCCTGAGTAAAAAGGAGAAAGCAAGCTGAGTACCAGCATCTTGCGCTGCTTCCTGACCGTGAACCCAATGTGACCAGCTGCCTCATTCTGCTGCCATCATGATGGACTGTACCCTCAAACTGTAAGCCAATAAACCCTCTTCTCCCAGAGCCTCTTGAATTACCAGCTTGTGTTAATGAGTTTCCTCACTGCTGTGACCAATTACCTGACGAGAAGCAACTTAAGGAAGGAAGGAATTATTTTGGCTCACTGTACAAAGGGATTGTTTCGTTATGGTGAAGAAGACATGGCAATAGTCAGGAAAGCCTTGTGGCAGGAGCAGAAGCTGGCTGGTTGTATTGTATCCCCATTCAGAAAGCAAAAATACAACCAGGAAGTGGGGTCAGGCTATTACCCCTCAAGGCCCGCCCACAATGACGCACTTCCTCCAGTAAGTGTCTACTTCTCCAATCAGCACCACCAGCTGGGACCAAGTGTTCAAGCACTCCACATTCAAACATAGCACCGTGGGAGTCAGTTCTGATTGCCTGTTATCTCTCAACAGCCGTAGTGAAATAAGATGGAGGAACTGTATCCTCTCACAGTCCACAAGGAGGAAGTCACAAACATAGCATGAGCAGGACCACACTCCCCATGAAGGCTCTGGAGAAGCCTTCCTGTGGGCAGCCATGGCAATTCTTGCTTTATCAGCCAATGGCCCCCTTCCTTTGTCATGTCTCTGACTCCATGTCCCCATTTAATACATGTATCTCTCCCTCAATAGTAATCTAGATATGAACATCTTCATTAGATACATCTATAAAACTTTATTACCAAACAATGTCTTAATCACACATGCCTTAGGTTAGGACATACCTACATACTTTAGGGGATGGTGCGTACCTACAATGGGCCATATATCCAGCTAACAGAGAGCCAGGCCATTATCAAAAAATCCAACTTAGAGGTTGAGGACATAATTAAGTTGGTAGAGTGCTTGCCTCGTATACAGAAAGCGCTGGCTTTACGTTACATAAATGCGTGTCTGGTGATGTGTGTCTGTAATCCCTGCATTCTAGAGATGGAAGCAAAAGGATCAGAAGTTCAAGGTCTTCTTCAGCTACACAGTGAATTCTAGGCCAGCCTTGAACCCTGTCCCAAGATCTAAAACAAGGTTAAAACATAAAATGTCTATGACTCAGTCAGTAAAAGAAAACTAAACCATGAACATCAATATGACTTTTAATTTAGTAATCCAATCCTCCTGCCCCATCGAACTTTCAGCTCAATATTTTGATGTAGCAAAAGTTTATGCAACCAATCACTTGAATATTAATCATCTTCAAAGCACAGCATGACATCTGTGATCTGAAAGGAATCTGTTTGCTGACATGTTGTCCACTCAGAGTCCGAAAGAATCTGCAAACTCATGATAGACTTCTCCACAGCCTCCACACCAGCCCTTCCTTCTTTCCAGTCTCCTACCTTCACCACCACTGTAACCTGTGGCTTCTTTCTGTCCCCAGAAGAATAGGCTTATCCTTGGCTTCCGAGCATCACTTGGGATCCACTCAGAGTACCCTAGGCACTGAGATGAAAGAAGCCACAGTCCTGGTGGATTTTTTGGCCTTGAGCTTTCAGAGGACAGACAAACACCCTTCCAGCTAAACCAGACAGCTTTAACTCTACAGTTCTTTTGTGCCACCCTCCCCCATTTTCCCATCTTTTTAATAAATCTTGCAAAAGGCTCCTTTGTGAAATGTTAGAGCAGTAGTTGTCAATCTGTGGGTCATGACCCCTTTGGGGGTGTTGCATATCAGACATCCTGCATATCAGGTATTTGTGTTACAACTCATAACAGTAGCAAAATATAGTTATAGTAGCAATGAAAATAATGTTATGGTTGAGGTCACCACAACATGAGGAACTGTATTAAAGGGTCACAGCATCAGGAAGGTTGAGAACCGCTGTGTTAGGTAAGTGGGAAAGGAGGACAAAGGTAAACAAACATATTTCCCATGTACACAAAGTTCTGGGAATTGGGAGATAACAAACTAAAGTTCGAGCACTTATTTTAACTTTCTCCATCTGAGAGAGAAAGAGAGCTTAAAACCCCTAAGAACCTTCTCTGAGCTGCGCAGAGTGGGTGGGGAAAAGATGTTCTGATTTAATTCCTACATAATAGTGAAAGTAATTGTCCTATGTGTGCCATTATTTCTCCATTATCTTAATGCATCAGTTAATGAAGATTTTTCCAAGCTCTTTCACGCAGCTACAGGAGCTGAGCAATCAGATGGCAACTCACACCCTGTGGATACAGCCTGGCTTCACTGTAGCTGTGGGTCTGACATCAGACCAAAGTGTCTCGATACTGCTATTATATCAGTGGGCTGCAGAGGCCACCCTAGAGTGAAAGGTGCCTCCGTGGCATCCAGGTGAGCTTCTCCCCCACTGCTGTTCATTTGTGGTAGCCATGGGAATGCTACCACTGGGCTGGTGACAGTAGATTGACAATTCTTGGACAGCATGAACACTGGAGGATAGCATATGGACACATGCTTCCTCTATGATAACAGACACACCATTTTCAATGTGTGAGCAGCTCCAGGCTGTCTTTCCTGCCTACACAATTTCAGAGTGGTCAACCAACCTTATGCTGCTTCTATCCTTCACGCCTGGGTAGGAAGCCTCCCCCTGAAGGTTCATATGGTGAAGGATTGATCCTCAATCTGGGGTTCAATTATTGAGACATAGCTGAGTTCTGAGAACTCTGAATCAGTGGGTGAATCAATTGATGGATTTGTAATTTGGTGATTTTATTTGAAGGTTGTGGAAGCATTTGGATTGAGTCTCTGAGGACACTCTTTTGAAAGGTGTCTTCTCCTTGTCACTATCACTTTCTTCTATTGCTTTCTAAGTGTCTGTGTCATCATGCAATGATCAGCCTTCTCTGCCATGTTTCCCTTTCCATGATGCTTTGCCTCATTTTTGACACAATGGACCCAACCTACCATGAACTGAAATCTCTGAAACCATGAATTATAAGTAGCCCCCTCCCTGCTTAAGCTGTTACTCCCATCGATAAAAAGCTGACTAATAAAAACTTCTCCCTCACAGAGGGCTGAATGACTCAAGAGCCTATTGAGAAAGAGGTCAGATAGGAGGCTGTGAATGAGAGAAAAAAACAGAATTATGGGTTTTCTGAGAATGAAGGTAATTTAAGATAATGTATTCTGACCTCCTGTTTAACTTGAGACACGTTCTAACACCCTCTGCTCCTCAGCCTGGAAGCATCCTACTGTGGTGTCTCAGGTCCGATGGGCCACCACAGTCAGAAAGGCATAGTTATTTAATTCTGCTAAGTCTCAACTCCTCCCTTAGAAAGGATTGTAGCAATCTCTCAAAAGTGTGTGTTGTTAGCCTGGTGTTTTTTGTGGGACTCCTAACAGTAGGAGTGGGGGGGTGTCTCTGACTCTTTCGCCTACTCTTAGGATCCCTTTCCTCCTGAGTTGTGTGTACCAACCTTGATATGAAAGTTTCTCCCTGGCTTTGTATCTTGTGTTGCTGTGTTTGGTTGCTATCCCTGGGAGGGCTGCAAATAGAAATGTGGGAGGGGTGGATCTGAGGGAGAGGGGAGGTAGGGCGTACTGGGAGGATTGGAAGGAGGGAAAACTGTAGTATATTGTATGAGAGAAGAATAAATTAAAAGTATAATTGAAAACTGTGTACGAGTTAATTAAGCATTATGTTGCTGTGACAAAACGTATCTGACATAAGCAACTTCAAGAGGAGAGGTTTGCTTTGCTTACAGTTTCAGAGCTAAGTCACAGTTCAGGGCAGTCACTTGGATGCTGTGCTTGAACAGGGCATCATGCTGAGGAGCAGGTGGTAGTGTAGGTGTTCCACTTCATGGTGGACAGGAAGATACCTGTAACCCTGTATAACCCGCAAAGCCTGCTCCACTCACTCAACATCTCCAGCTAGATCCCGCCCCCCAACCCCCACCAAAATCTCTACTACTTCTCAAAGTAGCGCCACCATTGGAAGGATCAAGCATTCATCCACCAGTCCACAGGGGAAGTTTCATGTTCAAATCATAACACAGAGCATCTGTGAGAGGACAACAAAGTGAACATGGCTGTGCACACAAAAAATAGCATGGATTTTTGTCCGGCGCCCTTCCTGGCCAGCAGAAATTAGACGAAAGACAACAAGGTTCCTTCTCAAGGCAGTTTACTCAGGATTGTAGCTTTCTGGAGGTGGCGGCCCCACCTACCCCGGGGACCAGGCTTATATCTAAGCAAAGGCCAATGAGCATATGCCACGTATCATCTCTCCATATGTCCACGTAGGACTATTCCCTGCCCCTGCACAGCTGCATAGCCAAATGAGGACTTATTTACCACAAGGAGCACTCTCAGCCAGCACCATCCTCAGGTGCAGCGCATAGCGGCTCTCTACATACAGTTCCCCCTTTTTGTTTTACAACGAAACAGGCAAGAGTAGAGGTCTGATCTCAGAATGGAGTAATGGACATTGTACTAGCACCCAAAGGATGCTAGACCCGTCCGGTACCGATTTTTTCTGAGGCGGGTAAAGTGAGGGAATTTTGGGGGAAAGGACGGTACCAACCCGCATCTCTCAGACTTGCTCTTCACGAGACCGCAGGCAGCATTCAGCATATCTCGAGTGCAGTGCTTTGCCTCGCAGCCTGAACGTGATGAACTTTTCAAGACTTACTGGCAACGAGCCATGCTTGTGGGGACTGTCCTGCCTCAATGGCATAGAATGCTTGTGCAACCAGGGCAAGGTCTCTCTTTTCTCGGGATCGGACAATACGGCAGAGACAACACAGGCATAGCACAGAGACCCCTACTAAGACAACAGCCAGGGTCCCCATACCCGCCCGCTCTCTAAGATGATTCATTGCTTGATGTATCCACGTCGTCAATCCCTCTGCAACAGTCACGTCAACGCTGGTAGAGTTTTGCTGTCACAATTGCCAGGTGAAGATCTCTCAACAGGGCATCAAACCCTCCAGACTAATTGCCTTTAAGATAAGAAGACAACTCTCTCAAGACATATTAGCAGCCTTAGTCACATTATTATATTGTACAGAGGTCACACAAAGTCCTGAGAATTTCCACTCACACCCTAATTGAGCCAATTCAATTAACATCTCTCAGCTGGCTATACTTTGAATATTCAAGGCTTGAGCCACGGTAGCGGACATATTGTTGACAGCCGCAGCTATTGTTGACAGCCTCAGCGGTTTAAAGAAATTGCTGCCCTGGTAGCCGCCGTAGCCGCCGTAGCCGCCACAGCCGCCACAGCCGCCACAGCAATTGCTGTAATGATGGCAGCTGTTATGCCAAAATCTCTCCTTTCTCTAAACAGGGTATACTCAGGTTTTGTTTATTTACTATTACTGGCCATACCCCCTGCATCCACTTAGCATTGGTTTGAGTGGCTGTTAACAAATTTTAGAATCAAGATAATTTGTTTGAATTCTGAAATCTAGTCTTCTGGAGGCCTACCTCTATCATGTCTGATCCATATAATTCTGGGAGATATAACTACTACCTTAAATCATTTCTTTTGAAAACATACAGACATAATCTTCTAATAGGCTGTAAGGATTGCTGTCTGGATCTCTGTCACCAGGTCCTGCTCGATTAGACTCCTCTCTCTTTTCTGACTCTGTCTCAGAAGATGTGGAGGGGTCTAAGCTGGGGCCATAGGCAGGACCACCAGTCCTCCGGCTCCTGCCCCCATAGCTTCTGGTTAGCAGTGCCTGGGCATTACTGATATTCTCTCGTGTGCTAACAAATATGAAGGGAACCATTCCCTCCTCCCTGGGGTTCTTCTTGTCGTTATCACCTTCCACACAAACCCTTACCACACCAGACCTATCCACAATCTCCTGAATCACTTTCCCATTCTTTCCAATCACTTTGCTAACCAAGTTCCTGGGCACTTGTACAGAGTCCTCAGAAAATTCAAGGTAACTTTGAGCCTGTCTACATGCCTCTGGCGTCTCCCCATAGATTCTGAAAGTGCAGGTTTCTTTGCCCAACTCAATGGCAGACACTCCTAGCACTTTTCGAGCCTGCTGGATGTTTGCACTATAAGTTCCAATTGCTAGATCCATCAGTAAATATAACCTTGGCACCTTTTATTGGGACAGCGCTGGTCACCTTTGGAAAAACCACTGGATGTTCTTTCACAAATTGTAATAGAGGATCCTTTGGTAAATGATTATCTATAACACCCAAGAAAGAGCATCTCAGAACAGCCCAATCATCTATCATAGCATATAATACTTCTTGTTGCTGGGCCGTATAAGGTACTACAATTCTGGATGGCTCAATTCCAAAATATTGTATACTTTGTTGTAATCCTTGCATAGCCAGGATAGCCACAGCACTAGGATAATATTCCAAAATCTTTCCAGGTGATATTTTTGGATGTATCCAAAGCAAGGGTCCTCCTTGCCAAAGAACTCCAGTGGGCTGCTTTGAGGTAGAAAGAATACACAGTTCTAAAGGGGCTGTTAGGACTCTCCTATGCAAGAGGTCGACAAGGCCTCTTCTACTTCATTTAAGGCTAAACGAGCCTCAGATGTCAAATTTCTAGGAGACATCAAATCAGTATTTCCTGGCAACACATCATATAATGGTTGTAATTGACTATTAGTTAAACCTAAACAAGGCCGAATCCATTGAATATCTCCCAACAATTTTTGAAAATCATTTAGAGTACGCAGGCCATCCTTGCATATTTGAATCTTTTGTGGTCTTATGCTCGTTGGAGTAATAACAGATCCTAAATAATTAACTATTTTATCCTGTTGCACCTTTTCAGGGGCTATCATCAGGCCAAATCGCTTCAACTCCTCGGCCATCAATATATAGGCCTTTTTCAAAACTTGATCACTTTTGGTAGCTAATAAAATATCATCCATATAATGATAACAATAAAGCTTTGAAAACCTTTGTCTAACTTTAACTCATGCTTTATCTACATAGAGTTGACACATGGTGGGACTATTGGCCATGCCTTGAGGTAACACAACCCACTCAAACCTTTTATCTGGCTCAGCATGATTAATAGAGGGTAAAGTAAAGGCAAAACGCTTAGCATCTTGTTTACATAATGGAAAAAAAAGCAATCTTTAATATCTATTACTATTATTGGCCACTCCTCTGGTAAGGCAGAGGGTAATGGTACAGGCCCCATGATTTCCATTTGTGCATTAATGGCCCTAAGATCATGTAATAATCTCCATTTTCCAGATTTCTTTTTAATAACAAATATTGGAGCATTCCAAGAAGATGTAGATGGCTGAATATGTCCTAAGGCTAATTGTTCATTTACTAATTCTGTGGCTGCCTGTAACTTTTCTGAGGACAATGGCCACTGAGGAACCCAAACTGGATCCTCAACTTTCCATGTAACGGGTAATGTTTCCTCAGTGGCCCCTAGGAAAAACCCAGCCCCGATCTTCCCCTTTTCGGGTTGGGTAATATGGGGGATTTCCTGCCTTGCAAATACTTTCCTAACCCATATTCTGGGTGGTGTCCCATGCTTTGCATAAGTCTTGGGACAACTGTTCCATGATCTATTTCATTTGTCAAGACAAAATTCATGTCTTTCAGCAAATCTCTTCCCCACAATGACACAGGAATTTCTAAAACATAAGGTTGCATAGTGCCGGAATGGCCTTCTTGGTCCTTCCATGTTAAGGACCGTGCACTTATATCAGGAGATTTGCTATATCCTAACCCTTGTAGCAGCTGCTCTGACTTTTGAATAGGCCAGCCCTTAGGCCAATCTTTTATGGCTATAATACTTTTGTCAGCCCCTGTATCTAGAAGGCCAAGAATGCTTTTCCCTCTACTCTTAATTCAATAAAGGGTCTCTGTTCCAAATCTAAGGCATACCCGATATAGGGTGTGCCTGAGGATCCAAATCCTCCATCCTGTCTTTCTTTATCTGCCGAGGGGAAGATGGAGTGACAACTAAGAAATACCGACAACTGAGCAATTCTGTCTCCTGGGGAAATTGCTGCTATTCCCCTCGGAGAAGAAACCATAATCTTTACTGTTCCGGTATAATCTGAATCAATCACGCCAGGGTGAACAATTATTCCTTGCATGGTAGTGGAACTTCTGCCAATTAATAGTCCCACTGTTCCCTCCAGTAGGGGCCCTTTGAAATCTGACTCAACTAATTGAGGTCCCATCTGAGGAGTTAATACAACTCTAGTGGTGGAACAAAGGTCAAGCCCTGCAATTCCTTTCGTTGCTCGTCTTGCGGGCCCCACATCATCGGCCTTCTCAGGGATGGCCAATGTCCTTGATCCTCGATCGCCCCATATATTTGAGGGCCCTGGGGGCATGGGCCCCAAACCCCGTTTTTTGGCTTGGTACCACCAAACCCTGGGGCGAACGGATGTCCCTGGATATTTTCCACTGATCTGCACTCATTTGCCCAATGTTTCCCCTTTCCACAACGAGGACAGAGTCCCGGGAATTTCTTAGCAGTTTCCCTACTTCCTCCTTTCTGAGGACAGTTCCTTTTTAAGTGACCAAATTGACCACACCTAAAACAATTCCCAGCAGCAGCCCTTGTCTTTTGTTTAATTGCATCACCGCTGCTGCCAATCCTGTATTAGACAGTGGTCCTCCGATTTCCCTACAAATTTTCATCCAGACCTCTAAACCTTTGCTCTTATATGGATTAATAGCTTGCCTACATTCCTTGGTGCATTGTTCAAAAATAAGTTGTTTGATTAAGGGCATGGCCAAATCCAGATCTCCAAAAATTCTTCCTGCAGCCTCTATCATCCTGGCCACATAGTCAGCGAATGTTTCAGTTGATCCCTGAATTATTTTTGTCAAATTCCCCTGGACCTCTCCCCTGTTTGGGAGGGCTTTCCATGCTCTGGTGCCCAGTTGGTTAATCTGGTCATATATTTGCGAAGGGTATGTAGTTTGCTGATTGGCATATCTGCCCTGTCCTAGCAGCATGTCCTGATCCCAGGCTTGCTGTCCCGAGGCTGCATTAACAGCCGCCTGTTCTGCTGCAAATTCTATGTAAAACACTTTCCAATCCAGGTATTGCCCTGGGGTTAAGCATGCCCTTGCCAGACTCATCCAATCACTTGGAGTCATGCAACACCTATGAAGAGATTCTAGCTGGGCAACGACGAAAGCAGCGCTCGTGCCATAAGCACGAACTCCTTCCGCCAGCCGCTGGATTACTTTAAAATCCAGGGGCTCGTGCACTCGATTGCCTTCCCCATCCGGAAAAACTGGAAAGTACTGCTGTGCTCTAGCCTCTCTCCACACCTCCGGGCAAAAGCTCCATCCAGAAGATGTTTCTGGAGCATAGGATGGTGGTAATTCTGGGGCAGAAGGTTCCTCTCTGTCATCGACCTTTTCTAATTTCTTAATTACCTTTTCTAGTTTCTTAATCAATTTGTCTCCTTCTTCCTCATACTCCAACACCTTATCTTCAGTGTCCGTCTCTGTTGCCGTATCTGACTTCACTGATCTTCTCCTTTTTGTTCTAACGCTTCCTTATCCTGAGCACAGCTGTGTACCAGCCTCCATAACCCTTTTAGTACAACAAAAATTGGGTGACTCTGTATAAGTCCCATAGCTAAGCTGTACTTTCACTTTCTCTTTATTGTCCGAAAACCCGGAACTTTTAAACTTACCCCTAAACCGGGAACTTTTGTACTTGTTCCACTTACCAAAAAACTTACCCAGTCAACTTCCCTGAGTTGACTGCCCTGAAGCCGCAAGAAGTTCTGAACACGATCCGGAGGTTCCCCGTAGGACTTGTAGCTTCCCCGTACCAGGCCACCAATTGTCCGGCGCCCTTCCTGGCCAGCAGGAAATTAGACAGACAACAAGGTTCCTTCTCAAGGCAGTTTACTCAGGATTGTAGCTTTCTGGAGGTGGCAGCCCCACCTACCCCAGGGACCAGGCTTATATCTAAGCAAAGGCCAATGAGCATATGCCATATCATCTCTCCATATGTCCACGTATGACTATTCCCTGCCCCTGCACAGCTGCATAGCCAAATGAGGACTTGTTTACCACAAGGAGCACTCTCAGCCAGCACCATCCTCAGGTGCAGCTCATAGCGGCTCTCTACAGATTTTAATTACAACCCGTATAACCTATAGCTTGGTTCCCTGTACTGGGTCTGCACATGGACTAAAAACATCCAGCTGGATAGGGTGGTGAAGACACGTACATAAAATAAGGGATCAGACAGTGCTTTGATTCTAACATGTCATAGCAAGCTCTGATGATATGCTAATACTCAAATATGGCTGATAAATACTAAGAAAGCATTTTCAAATAACAGTCTACATCAGGCACACAGAAACCTTTGCTATCCAATACTATTCAGCATGTTTCATTTGGAGTACTTCAAAATATCTTCTAAAGCTAACATTTTATTCAATAAGCATAACACCTAAGTAAGAATACATTTAGAAACTGGAATCTTGGAAGGTTTGAAAGTAAAAATATAGAGAAAAACAATTTATTAGAAAAAAATTCCTAAATAATTTCTAAAGAGCAGAGAAATTAGAGGCTAGAAAGATGGCTCAGTGGTTAAGAGTTCATACCGCTCTTACATAGAAGCCAGGTTTGAGTCCTAGATTCCTCACAGGGTGACTCATAGCCTGGAACTCCTGTTGTAGGGCATCCAACACCCTCTTCCAGATTCCATAGGCAGCTGCGTTCACCTGTACTGAAACCTTTAATGTAGATACACACGCTCACACACACACATGCACACACATACACATGCACACACATACACATGCACATTCATATATACACACGTGCACACAGGCATGCATGCACACGTATACACACACAAATTAAAAATAAATATTTTAAAAAGTAAGAGGAGCAAGAGAACTTTGAATAAGTGTATCTTTACATATCAATGGTTTAGTTTTTAATGGTAAAAACAATGTATCTGAGCTCATAGTTTAGGGGCTATGACACCCATGGTGGAAAGTCAGGGAGGCTCCACACTAGTGGAAGCAGGGACCCACATCAAGATTTTCTACAACAATAGCATAATATTTTCTTTTTAAGACAGAATTTACCTATATAGCTTAAGCTAACTTTATTATTTACCCTGGTCTGGCCTTCATCTCATTGCTTCAGCCTTTCAAGTGCTAGTATATAGGTATGTGCCACCATACCTTGTATAGTAATACCGTTAAAATACTTAAAATAACACTTGGGATGATGTAGTTATTGGCTTTGTGTGCACCGATTTGTTAATTATTTTACCTTTCAATATCTCAGTTTCTGCATTTTCAGAGAAGGAAATTGAAATATGTTGTGGAAGTCCTCCCTTAAAACGGCATTAGTGTTCACATCCGTGGGATTTTCAATTACAAGCAATAGATGGTCAGCTGTGGGACTGCGTAAGGGTATTCTGGTTCTTGGCTGGGCATGGGCCTAGAACCCCGAGACTCCAAGGAGAAACGGCAGGAGTTCGGCCACGCCCCCAGAACTCAGAGTCCTAACAAGCAGTCTAATCTCCATAGACCTACATTGTTCCGTCACGAAGGTCATTACAGCCCCTCCCAAAGTGCACAGGGTGTAACTACAGGCCTCAGGCCCTAGGGATTTACATACTAATGAAGGTCAGAGGGCCGAGCCAATTAACCATTCCTCCCCTCCCCAGACCCTTCCTACTTCTCCCTCCCTATTTAACTCAGGCCTGCCCTGAGTTTTGGGGGGTACTTCCAGATCCATCTACCATCCGCCATGACGATAAACCCTTTTGGAACCAAGGACTTCCTCGTATCATTGGGACCTCCCGGGCCCGCCGCAGCCAAAGCCTCCAGCCCATGGAACCTGGGACCTTTCTCCGGTATGTGTGAGAGAGGCTGCCTGGAGGCCTCCAGGCAGCCTCCACCTCATGGGCCCCCGGGCTGCTGCCACCTGGGCCTGGGGCCTGCCGCTGAGCTGCCACGTGGGCCCGGGACTCCACCGCTGCGACCCGTTTCCACCACGCGGGTCCCGGGCTGCTGCCACCTGGGCCCGGGGCCTGCTGCGGGCCGCTGCCGCGTGGGCCCGGGACTCCCCACCGCTGCCCGCCATTTCTTCCTACAGTCAGCCACTCAGGAGAGCTTTTATCTCAACACTCAGATGATTAACCACGAGGAAGCCGCACATTTGTACAGCTATATGCATCCTGCCTGAGAAATAATAAATAAGAGAATGGCAGACAGAGGTTCTGAGTCTTTGAATTTTTTGATTAGTGGAAGGGCTGTCCGACTCTGTCTGTGAGAGGGTGGGTATTATTACCCAGCGCATTTACGGCTGGTTCACCAGTGAAATTGGTACCTTTCAGATGTATGAGTGTTTACTGGGCCACCTACCCCTTGTACATCAGTGTCACTGCCACTCATGGGATAGCCCAGTGCTATTTCTTCCAAGATGTCTACAGGTGCTGGGGCCAGATCAGACATCCCACGGTACATTGTGTAATTGGAAATGTGACTCCACTCCAGTGCCTGTTGTGGTTTGAATGAGAAATGTCCCCCATAGGTGCATGTATTTGAATTCTTGATCACCAAGTAGGGGTGCTCTTTGGGGAATTATGGAGCCTGTAGAAGGCAGAGATCCTTGCTGGAGGAAGTATACCAGTAGGGGTCAGTTTTGAAGGCTTACAGCCTCACCCCACTTTCTGTTCTTCCTACTTCTTGTGATGATGAAAATATGATCAGATACTTTCCTGCAGCTGCCACGCCCACCCTGCCCCCTGCCTTGCCTTTCTTGATACAATGGACTCTATCTTCCAGAACCTTACACTGAAATAAACCCTTGATTAAAAAAAAAAACCTCTATTCCTTGCATTGCTTTTGGTCATAGTACTTTATCACAGCAACATAAAAGCGACAAATACTGTGTCTTGAATATCCTTAAATATCCAAATACATAGCACATTTAAAATAAATAATATAAGTTTACGGTGATAGATGTGAGTTGGTTGAATTTTAAAGTATTATTTCCATAAAATAGAGCATTTTCTATCTAGTGGAAAGGAAAACTACACTAAAGGGATATTAATCTTCAGAATGTTGGGTTTTTGCTGAGTGATATAGTGACAAAAATACAATATCTGAGGTCAAACACAGCAGCCCACTGTCTGGTGCTCTGTACACATGCCAATGAATTTCCCTCATCTGTGAAATGTACATGTGGCAGGCTCCTTTGTCCTTCCTTGGATCGCTTTAGATGTCTTCAATTCTGCGGTATAGTTCATAAAATCTTTTCAATGATTTATTTTCTGTTACTGGAATTGTTCATATGTTTGTGTGGGGTGTGTGTATGTGAGTGCAGGTGTCTGCAGAGGCTGGACTCCTTGGATCCTTTTTGGAGCTGGACTTGGAGGCAGTTGTGAGCTAATCACTGGAAGTGCTGGGAAGTAAATTCAGTTCCATTGCAAAAGCAGCACATGCTCTTAACCACTGAGCAATCCCCCGAGCCTCATAGCTGATAAAATCATGAAAATGTCTTAGGCATGTGTGTATACTTTCTTTAATAGCTTTCCTGGCACCCTGGATAGTAGCAGGCTTCATCCTGGGCTGAGTTTTTTACCTATTGATGAAGGGGGCCTTCATGCTGTGATTAATAATTTCCTGAAGCAAATAATTAATAGCAGATCTGAGATCCTGATGGGGCAGCTCCACTGAGGGATAAAAGTATTTATAGTCTACCACCAGCTATATATGCTGCTTTCTTGTTTCTTCCCTGAGCACAAAGCTCTTGTAGGTGCAGACAATCCAGTTTTGACTGCTTCTTCTGTACTTTTCAGAGGAACTGTCCTGTTCAATTTAATACACATTGTCTTATTGCAAGAATGAGAATAAAATGTGTACACTGGCAAAACTCTTTCTGAAGGCTGTTGGGGGTGGATTAAGAGAGCACTGAGCACTGGGATCCTCATGTGATCATGTGATTGTGCTCACCCCTGCCACGGCATGTCACCAGTTAAGTAGCTCCCTCTCCTCTACTTCTCCATGGTGGAACCTGGATCCATGACAGATGGAAGCTTTGAGGCCAGAGGCGCACTTTTCAAATGTTCTTCATACACCGGCAGGCACAGGACTTCTGTTCTGACACTGGAGCCTCTTGGGAGGATTTCCCTCCCTGAGTGATATCAAATGAAGCCCCATCCCATTTATCTTTGGACTTAGAAATGCTCAGAAAAGAGCAGAGATGTCAACGCACTATCCAGATACAACCAAGTTGCTAAATCAACCATAAAAATCTGTTGCTTTTGAATTTTTATTAATTGAGAAAAATATCCCTGGTTGTTTAAACTTCTTTGAGTCTGTCACATGTGCATGCACACGCACACACACACACACACACACACACACACACACAGGCTGCCAAAACATGATGAAAAGTTGGCCTTTTCTTCAGTCTCTTACAGACTGCTCCTATGATATCTGCCAAGATCCATGAAGGCTCTGACATCAGATCCTCAAAGGACCCTTCCTCCTGTCCCCCCCAACAAGAGCAGTGCAAGAAAGGGTGGCCATCACTGGTAGGTTGTTGATACTGAGATGCTGCCCAAGATGCACTCACTCCCTGTGTTCCCACAGCAAAGCACTGCCCCTTGTCCAGCAGGAGTTAAGGTCTGATCAGTGAGTAGCAGCCCCTCCAATCCTAGTGATGACCTCCGTGGAGGGATGCTGAGCTGTCCAATTGTGTATATTTTGAGAGATAGTAGCAAAGAGAGATGCTGTGGTCATCTGCTGGTGATTACTATTCTCAGTGGCTGCAGAGTAATGGGAGAAACCACAGGGAACCTCACAAGCTGAAGTAAGCAGTAATTTGCTTTGTCTTGATGGATGGTACTCCACAGGGTCCCACTGAGACACTGGCAAGGGCTTCATGAGGAGCCAAGCAATAAGGACTGCAGAGTTACCGTGCAAAGGAAACTCCATTTCCAATGTGCCCCTTCTCTCCATTTCCTACAATCCTGCCTTGACATTCATGCAGGAGAAAAGGAATGTGTTTCTGTTTCAATCACCATGTGCTGTGGAAGGAAGATAGGAAGATGGCTTTGTCTAATCAGGAGACCCAGAATAAAGGACCAGAATCTACAGCTGATCCATTGGCAAAAGACCCAAATTTCAACCAGGCCACAGATGGTCCCTTGAAAGACTTCACCCATGAGCAAGTTGTCACTTCTAGCTAAGTGACTGGCTACTTCACCAGAGTGGAAAGCTCTTCAACCCCAGGCTTCTGAGCAGGATGCTATGTTTATGTGTGCTATCTGTCATGGGTTCTTGAAAAGCTTGTGATGGCTTGCAGACCCTTTACAAATGGCAGCTTCTCCAGTCCTTTGTGCAGAAGTGTATCTGCACAGCACAGAATAGAGCAGATATTTGGCAAGAGAAAGTCAGATTGATCCCCAATCAATGGTCTCCACTGATAAATATCTAGTGACATCACTAATCTTGATTCCCAGCTAAGAGCTGTGTTGGTGCAAGAAAACACCAGGGCAGTAACCATGGTGATTAACCCCTTTTGCAAAGGGCCAGACACTGTGTTCATGCTTGGTGTCACTTAATCCTTGTTATTCTGTGCAGGGTTTACGTATTACCTGTGGGGCTTTGGACAAGCTCTTAATCCCTCCAATAGGGAGCCAGGAGACAGGACTCAAGGGATCTGTCAGAGTCCAAGTCCTGCAGTCAGACAGTAGCTTTGCAACTGTACTTGGTAAGCCTGGCCCTTCCTCTCTCCCCTTGCCACCACCCCTACCCCTCACCCCCAACACACACAAGTTACCTTCATGGAGTCTCTGATTTGTTTGTTGGTACGGAAGAGTAATCACAGGCCTATTAAAACCCAGCAGGTTCACAGAATCCTGGCTCCCTCAAGGCTGCAATAGCCACATTGCACCAAGTGTTGATTAGTAATGCCTGCCAAGCTCCACTTGACAGCCACCTCTGCCCTCTCTGCTCCCGAAGTACAAAGAAACTGAAATGTGGTTAAATTAGGATGTTTGGTCCTGAAGCTCCATACAATGTGTTATAGACAGTAGTGCTCAGTATAAAGTGATTGGCATACATTATATATACTTCCCGGGTCTATAGTCAGTGGTGTTCAGCATAAAGTGATTGGCAGAACAAGTGAGGGGAAGGAACACCACTCTTCAGAGCACAGAACACTGTATGTCCATCCTAGCCCTACAGAGGATTATGATTTAAAGTTAAATTTACAGCATAAAGATCAATAAAGTAATGTAAATTAAATCCATATGTGATTCCAATCTTCCCCATATAGCCAGTCACAAACTACAGCATGAGATGCCAGTTCATGGAACACTTAAAACCCAAGGCAGAGATTTTCCCAGAAAGAAAAACAGAATACAATAATCAATCAAGCAAACAAACAAAAATCAAGGGTGAAGACTTTTCATAAGTAAGGCAAGATCCTCAAAGACCCAATGTGCACAGTTTGAGTCTTTGTTGGAGTTGGCCTCTCAAAGCAGCTAAATAACATAATGAACTTTCCAAAATCAATCTCTAATCAAATTTGACTTTCTAGTGTGTACATGCATGTGTCATGTGCACGCCATGGCTCCAGGGTAGTGAGAGAGGCCACTTTATGGGGATTAAGTCTCTCCTCCACTGTGTGGGTCTCAGGGACCCACGGCAAACTCCTCTGCCTACTAAGCCATCTTGCTGGCTTTTGAGCTACTATTAAATCTCTCTCTCTCTCTCTCTCTCTCTCTCTCTCTCTCTCTCTCTCTCTCTTTCTCTTTCTGTGTGTGTGTGTGTGTGTGTGTGCACATGCACATGTGTGTATGCTTCCCAGAGGTCAGTGTTGTGTGTCTATTTGATTACATCAGTTGCTCTCCCCCTTTGCATTTGAGGCAGGGTCTTTCATTGAACCTAACCTGGAATATGCTGATTCAGCATTTAGCGAGGCTGACTATCCAACAAACCCCATGTAGTCTCCGATCTCTCCCTCCCCAGCGCTGGGTTTATATTCATATAACATGCCACCACATTTTAGAGGAATACAGGGGATTTGCATGCAGTTTTCCATGTTTCCTCAGCAAGTACTTTATCAACTGAGCCATCTTCCCACACCCAATATTTTAATGAATTTTTCTTCAAAGCAAAGAGCCTTATAAATCAAACATTTTGAAGACCTGAGGATTTACTGAAAAACAAAACAAAACACTTTAAAGGGGCTTATAAAACCAACCCTCAGTAACTCAACAATTTGCCTAGCAACTTCTACTTCTTCTGTGTCTAAGGACTCCTGGCTATAATTTAGTATAAAATTTCCTAGATTGTCAGCAATCTAAAAGCTAAGAAACTGTGTTCAAATATATCCACTCACCCAAACCATAAAAAGAAAAGAAAACTATCTTATTTTGCCTTTTCTGTTGGCAGAATCTCATCAGCATGATTTCATTTTATTTAATTTAAAGCAGAAAATATGAATTACTCCATTTGCTAATCAGGGAGTGACTGTCTCAAAATCACTAGCAATTAAGAGAAAAGCACATCTTCTTTATGAGAGATTGGCTACTAATTCATTTTCTAGCACATACATTAGTGGGAAATATTGGCTGTGCCTATCAGGGTTGTGTGCAACAAATGCTTCTTATTTAAAGACCCATGTTGGCTTCTCAGAAGCACTTTGGAAGAGACGATCTTCTCTGTACATGATGCACTTCTCCCATCCAAGGACAACTGAGTCTGTCCGTACTTGGGTTCTGAGAGCAGATGAGACTGGGCCTGTCAACTTGTTGATGCTTCTGAGGAGCTTGGGACAGACTTGCCTATAAAGCCAGTGTCATCTAAGCTTAATTCATTGATCCAAATGTTTTCCTTGGACAATGAAGTCATGATGATCTCCCTCTGTTCTATAGCAATCAACTGGAATTCTCAGCTCAGCCGTTATGGGTGCCTGTACCCCTCTACTTCATATGTTACAGTCTTCATGCCTCAGGACCTCTGTGTGTATCTTGGTGGGTAATATTATGCTTTGAATCTGAAATGTGCCACCAGGCTAATGTTTGGAAGTCTTGGTCCCCAGTTTGCTATATTAAAGCTGTTGACCCTTTAAAACAGTGGTTCTCAACCTGTGAGTTACGACCCCTTTGAAGGTCAAACAACTCTTTCACAGAGGTCGAATATCAGGTATCCAGCATATCAGATATTTACATTGCAATTCATAACAGTAGCAAAATTATAGTTATGAAGTAGCAATGAAAATAATCTTAGGGTTGAGGATCACCACCACCTGAGGAACTGTATTAAAGGGTCACAGAATTAGGAAAGTTAAGATCTTCTGCTTTAGAAGCTGGGTGTGCCCGTGGATGACTAGGGGATGGCCTTTAGGAAAGGTTTCTCCACCTGCTGATTCTGCCTGCAGTGTGTACTAGCCACCATCCCAAGATCCCACAGAAGTGACCAAGTTTCTCTGAATGCTGTGTCTGCCCTTCTGCGGGAACTGAATCTCTGAAACCTTGAGCCAAAATAAACCTCCCTCCTGTTCAGTTGTTTCTGCTGGGCATTGTCTCAGTGAGGAGAAAAGTCACTAAGACATACAAAATCTGAGGGGATTGAGTTGAGCGAAGGCTGATAGGATGGGTCACATCCAGTCTGACAGGTGTCTTTAGAGAAAGAATGTGGGTACAAAATGTGGCACTGGGCATGTGCTCACTCAGAAGGAAAAGCTAGGACTACAGGTAACCACCAGCGTACCTGGTTTTGGAAGCTCTTTTACAGTGGTAGGGGCACATAGAACCTTCCCTCAGGCTTAATGAGAAACTTGCAGAATGAGATGCTGGAACTGTTTAAATTCTTCTGACGTGGTCCTAACCCAGAGGAGACAAGCTGCAAACAGGAGAAATTTTTCCTCCATTTCACTATGGTCATTTGGATAGAGCATGAATCATCTGGGTCTATGAAGCAGCAATCTCTCCATGGTGCCTGTTCCTACTTCATTCTTTTCTTCCCCAAATGACTCCGCTGAGTGCACATCAGGGGTTCTGTGGGGAGTCCTGCTGCATGGTGTACATGTCAGCTCAAATGGAGAAGGCTTTATCTTGGTAGACCAGCAGAATACTGGGGAACACATTAACCAGTTTATCAGGGTTTCAGAACTGAAAGTGTCAGGCAACTCAGGATATTTGGCACACTCTGGAGAGTGGGTGTGTGTGGCAGGCAACTGTGCTTCCTGCTTTCACTACTTAAAAACAAAGCCCTCAAGCTTCTTCCTTGGGTTGTCAGAGCCAGGAATGGGCTGTCTACCTTGCTGGTTGGCACTTTTCTCAGACCCTGAGCAACAAAAAGTTAGGTTTATCAATATCAGCTGCAACAGATTGCAAGCCCAGTAGAAACTTGCCATCTGGGCTTAAGTATTAAATTTGCTTGGTTGTGACATCCAGACTTCCAAAAAAGACTGCTCAGTCAGTAGTGTGACAGATATGCTGATGAGGCTTTCAATCTATCATGTTTCAGTAACAAGCCTCTATGGTGGTCACTAGCTTCTGAGTCTGTGGGACAAGGCCTTGAGTGTTACTTTTCATTTGTGAGCAGCTACTTTCCTCCATGGGCCAAATTTTCAGTAGACAATTTGATCATCTTTTTAGGACATTTCCTGGAGTGTCTAGAGAAGCTGAAGAATAGAAGCATAATTAGAAAGCATCTATCCAGTGTGAGTGAGCATATCCATCAAGGATATGTTCCTATATCCTTAATGACATGTAGTAAATTTTAGGGATTGGTGGATTATAATTTGCATAAATAATTCTGAAAAATTTGGAGAATAAGAGCAAAAGTATTCAAAGTGCAGCAAATGAATATTCATAGTAGGAGAATATCTAGTCTCTGTGTGGTAAGAGAAGACAGATTTTTTTTTTTAGTTAAATTTTTATTGACTTAGTTATTGTGCATAGTGATGGGTTTCATAAAGACAATTTCTTCTAAGTATTTTAGTTAAGTACTTTAAGCAATTTCATCCCAAATATCCTTCTCCTTCCCCCTTCCCACCTCATGATGAATGTTCCTTTTTAATATCTTTATTAATTCTTTAAAAATTTTTATACAGTGTATTTTAATCATATTCATCCCTAATCTTCTGTCTAACTCCTTCTAGATCCACCTCCCAAACACAACAACTTCATCCAATGATGAACGGTCTTACTTTGTTCCTAAAGGGTAAGGGGTTGTTCATATTTACATTTCCAAGGGAAGGCTTAAGGTTTTCAATTTCCCAAGACTTAGAGCCAAGAAAAAGCTGTGGTTTAAATGTTAAGGTTAACAGTTTCTAAACTCTAATTAAAGAGTGCATGCAAGGGAGAGGAGCTGGACCCCAGTCCACCACTCATGTCTTTGAGACTTTATACAGGAGTAGACGCTCAGGGAGATTCAGGATCCCAGCCTGTGATGTGGAATGAAGAAATTATACAAAACTATGAATGGAATGACTGTGGAGATAGCTTAATTGGGAAAGTGGTTGTCATACAAGCATGAGGATCTGAGTTCAACCCCCAGAACCCAACATGCATGAGCACTTACATACATGCATCCAACACATACGAACATATAGACACATGTTTACACACCTGGGTGTGTATGTGCACAAGAAATGCTAAGTACACTAATTTGGTCTGAATACAGGGCTAGCAGTTAGTGGAATTTCTTCTCATAGAGAAAAAAGTTTATTTGATTATTTTTTCCCATGTGTACACAGCAGTCCCTATCCCACCATGACTTAATACCAAGTTCGGTATTAACCTTTCATGTCTATGAAATGTACATATTGATACATTAGATTAATGGTTATTGGAACCCAAAGCTCTCCTAGGCATTATGTATAACAGAAAATAGCCCTGTGATGTCCACCTTATAAAATTATTCTTAAGGAAAGTCACCATAAGCATACTTCTATTTTTAATTAGTCAAACCTGCTTTATACAAAGAAAATTAATTTCATACAAGTTAGACTCAAGTGTCCCTAATTTCCAACCTTAAGTCTAATTATAATGATGCCATTCATCAAACAGATTCCATAGGCCAAGCACCACTAGATGCTATTAATTTCCATCTTCATCACAGCCTAATGAAGTAGGTGTTTTTACTCAATGATGCCCCATTTAACAGAAGTAATGAATATCAGAGAGATGCCAGTGTGAGGCCCAAGGTGACAGCCACAAAGTCAACAGAGCCAATGCAATGACAAGAAGCACTGCACCCTTGCCAAGGCTCTCCTCACCCTGCTGTCTGTGATTACAGCACCTAAGGCTCAGTGTCTTCCTTATGGTGTGACAGTGAGGACAGGACAAGTCTGTCCTGGGGACTACATGGGCTAACACTTTGATCTATGTAAGGAGTCAGCAAAGGATTGCTGCACATGGCTAATGTCCCACGACACCAGGTAAAGCTTGGATGGAAGTCTTCCTTGAAATAAACATAACTGTATAGAATCTCACTGACTAGGTGTCATTAACAAGCAATGACTGGAGAAACCATCTCTTATTTGTGCCATAATGTTAAGGCCGAAGTTGACCTGCCCCTGGGCTTCTGGCCCTAAAGGCTGACTTTCAGGCCCCCAAGCCCTCTCTCTACCTGCTAACATCCCAAACTTATGTTAATCCAACATAAGTGCTGTAACCTCTCAGAATTATCTCTGAATAGTTTAGCAGTAATAGTAATATACCCCACACTTGTAGTCTACTGACTCAACACCTAACTGTTTCACATAGATCCTCTTATTTAAGTTTGCCAGCAATCCTAATAGAAGGTATTACTTATCCATACTTTGCAAAGAAGAAATCCAGTGCTGATAACTTTAGTTTGTAACATCCGTAAGCTCATGAAAGCAGGAGCTCAAAATTCTCATTTGGGGGATAGTGGTGTTTTGTGCTCTAGAAAACAAGTCCCATCAACTGAGAGAGGCAATTTCTATAGTAGAAAAGCCACAATAGAGAAATTCTTCCAGTAGTTGGTCTATAGGCAAGACCATGGAGGCATTTTCTTGATTGATAATTAATGTGAAAAGGTCCAGCCTACTGTGGGTAGTGCCACCCCTGGGCAGGTGGTTGGTCTCCCATTACATAAGAAAATAGACTAAGCAATCAATGGAGAGCAAGCCAGTAAGCAGAATTTCTCCCAACCCTGGTTCCTGCCTCCTGGTTCCTGCCTTGAGGTCCTGCCCTGACTTCCCACAACAATGAAGTAGGACATAAAAAGATAAGCCAAACAAAGTCTTTCTGCCTACAAGTTTCTCGGTGTGTTTATCTGGTGTGTTTATCACAGCAATAGAAACCAGTCCCAACCCCATGCATTCCCTCTGTAACATGATGGCTAGAGTTTTGTTGGCCTCAGGCTATTTCTTTATTCTGTTTTCTTTTCTTCTTCTTTTTTTTTTTTTTTTTAAAAGGGTTTCTCTGTGTAGACCTGGCTGTCCTGGACTCAATTTGTAGACCAGGCTGGCCTCAAACTTACCAAGATCTGCATGCCTCTGCCTCCTGAGTGCTAGGAGATAAAGGCTTATGCCACCATGTGTGGCTAAGCTGTTTCTTTTTAAAGTGTTTTTGTATTGTTGCACAGGATTTCAGTCTGCGTTGGAATTCAGAGATGTCAGGGGCAGCCCTGCTTATACACTGAAGGCCTAAAATCAGTCATAGGCCTGACATACATGCCTGCTAACACAAAGTCTTGGGTCTCTGTGGAAAAACACTGAAACAGATAGCTAGAAGCTATTGTAAACAAGCAGCTTTGGTGGAAAATTGCCAGCCTGAATAATAATAGACCTTGTAGATAGGTAACCTGGTGGATAGTACCAATTTAGATAAGGACAAGTGAATCATAGGCGGAGTCATAGTGATCTGTCTCCTGAACTTTCACCCAGCTGACACTCTGTTTTGGAAGATATCTGTACGCCCCCTGAAACCTACACTCCTGCGTCATCCCCTTCCCCACATCCTGCTTTTTTGTGTATATAACCCCTGTTTGAAAAAAAAAGTAAAAATTACAGTTTGATCAGCCTATAGACAAGCCGTAATTTTTGCGTCTTTGCCTGCCCCCCCCCCTTCAGATGACCTCCCCGGACCTCTGTTTAATGCCCTACTGGACCAGGACACAGAGTGTGATAGTGTTCTACATTAGATTGACACAAAATTATTCAAAGGAACAACAAAGAAAAAATGAAGGCTGGGGAGACAGCTTGGTAGATAAGAACACTTGTGCAGTCATGAGAACCTGAGGTCAGCTCCTCAGTGTATACGTAAGGAGCCTAGTATGGTTGGATGCTTGCAACCCAAGTATTGATATGGAGTTAAAACAGGAGGATCATTTAGGCTTGCTAGCCACCAGCCTTGGTGAAAATAAATACAACTGAGAGCTACAGGTTCAGTTAGAAACCCTATCTCAAGGGAACAAAACAAAAATCAACAGAGAAAGACACACAATATCTTTCTGTGGTCTCCACACATAAAAGTATATGAACCTTCACACTGGTACACACACACACAGACACACACTAAAATGATGCCTAAAGTAAGAAAAAATGGGGGGAGATATTTTTCAAATGAAATCAGAAATTTGAACAGTTAGTTCATTCATTTGATACTCACTATTCATTCAATAGAATTTCATGGACTTCTTGAGTTATCTCAAGCTTTGAGCCAGGGGTTAGAAATAGCTCAGTTTGTACACTCAAGACCCCTACTCTATGGAGTGAAGGCATCCATCAGTGATCATGTTTGACCCTGGCCAACACATCTATCTCTCATACCTGTGTCCAGCCCTGGACAGTGGACCTGCATTTAACATTATTGCATCCATGTGACTAATAGCTACATCCCAGTGAAGCTAATGAGATGAACTGAAGACACTGAAGAGAGTAGAGACAAGATGGGTGGGCACTCATGTGCACCCGCACTCCTGACACCCTGGAGTGCTCCCACCTACCTCTTCCTTGTTTGAGAAGTGCTCCTTAGAGCTGTAAGGGAAGCCACTCCCAGGATTCCTATTACTCTTCATTTCTATTCTTTCTTTTCTCTCTTCTATCCTTTCTTACTTCCCCAAAAATGAATTATGCATCCTGTGTTTACAATTAAAGAAAGAATTTAATCTAATACATCCCCAACTCATCACACTTGGCTTTATTTACTCTGCACTCCCTGCTCACTATTAATATTCTTATTGATCTTACCTCAGAGAAGACAAACATATTAGCTCCTGTTGTTAACAGACCAAACAGCTTTAACCTAACCTGAAACCAATCAATCTAGTGATCAGGAGACCTAGGCACTTGCTATACTGCCAAGAGCCTCCCAGCCTGTAGAGGGTAGTGGTGGGGGCACAGTGTAGGTCTCTGGATGATGGCTTTAAAGTCTGAGTGTCTCAGAACTTTCTAGCTCTCTAACTGTACTGAAATGCTGATGATAACTTCTAAAAAGTTCTAAAAACTTTCTTGCTCTTTGTAAGGGTAAAAGACTGCTCACTTAGGTGATTAACACCTGTAGCCTAAACAGCTGAGGATTAAGTAATGTGACCTTTGTTCTATCTCAGCAGGAACTGCTGGGCTCTATCACCTGCTAGTCTGAAGTCCCAGGAAGAAAAAGGACACTTAGAGAGAAGTGGTTATTAGCGATTATTACTAAATTGTAAAATGTTTTCTATGAAAGCCATCTAAGGTAAAATCGGAAAAATTCTATTCTATCTGGGGAAAGGGAAAAAATTCTATTCTATATACTACTGTAAGTAGGGAAAAGCAAAAAACAAAATTCTTCTCTCTCCTCTTTGTCTTCAGTACTTACACATCTTTCACAATACATGACCACATGTTACAAAGTTCATCACAAGTTCACACCAAAAATCAAATCATAAATTGAAATAGAAGCTTACAACAGAGAATGTTTACATACATACCCATTAGGAGTAATCATCTGGCTAAACATCCATCACCTGTCTAGCTCCACAGGTTCACTGTAACTATGTTATTCGTGAAGTTTTGTATAGATAAACCCAGGCAATATTTTATCTTCTGTCTTAGCACCTATAATAAATTGTTAGTTCCCTTTTTATGACCTTTGGTTAATTGTTTTACAACCTCTTGGAATGTGCTCTGAGTAGGAGAAAGTCTGGTTGCTATCTAAGAGCAATTAACTGGTGACACTTGGGAGACTGGCAGAGTTCTTATTACAGTTTTGACTATCAGAAAGGGACCTAATAGCAGTCCCATTATAAAAGAGCTTAATAATCACTAATATAATTTTAGGAATCATCATTAAGACTTAAGAAGTCATCTATTTGTCTATATAGCATCACTACAAGACAGTACATCTTCGTGAATCTGCAGAGATCTGCTCCAAAGGGATGTGCTATTATAGTGATTGGTATATATGTTTAATAATAATAATAGGAAAAGCATATTAATAGCAGGAATCTTTCCTAAAATGAATCCCTCACAGCCTTGCTAAATAAGGACACACCTGTCACAGATTATATAATAATCAAGGCAGGCCATTTCAGGATGATCACCTGCTATTTATCAGCTTGTGCCATTTGGCTCCTGACACTACACACTTTGCTCTCATCTCTACAAAAGACACAGTGCCAAGACAAGCCTGTGGTCCTGTCCCACTACCCAGATGTGTAGCCAGTGGCCTCAGAATAAGCTAGTGATCAATGGAAATAAGCCTGACACTCACCTGGGCCGCCCTTTCTGTCTCAGCTGATAGAATTCCCTTTACTGGTGGTACCCTTCTCTCCCTGAAGCATCCCTCATCACAAAGCTGTGCTGGCATGAATGTTTTGCTTTTGTAGATGTTTTATGACACAGCCGAATCAACAACCTGTCAAAATGTAAAAATCCCTGTGTCTCTTGGCAAGAATCATGCAGAGCAAATATTTCTGTCCTGTTCTTCCCCATTTCTGCTTCTTTTTCCGTCAGGGAAATGTTCTTTTTTTTTTTCCCCAATTATCTTAACTTTTTAAACTGCCATTTTTGTAAAGGGGTATGTCCCTATTATAATGGGATTAACCTATGGGTACATTTGCTTCTGACAGAAAATGTTAGTGATATTAGATGTGATATGTTTCTCCCAGTGGGCACTGTAGGACCAATTCAAAATATATCTGATGCTCCCTGGTGCAAGTTGGAAGGGAGAGAAGGTGTCCAGGGTGAGACTGTAGGAGGGGAGATCCAGACAGAGAAAGGTGAAGGCCAGATGAGCTAGCCTGTTTTGAGGGGAGGATGGGATCATTTACACTTGGGGCATTTTGAATTTTTAGAAGAAACTTCCAGTATACAGTGTGCTGTGTTTTTGACTAAGGTCCCAGCTTTTCAAAGCATCAGTGGCTCATACCCATCCCACAGAATGCTGGGCTTTAACCAGGTAGTCTCTGTCTTCCACTAGGCAGTCATTGCATCATGCCTCTTAGGAAGCATCTCTACCCACTTCTTAGCTGGTACAGGAGGCAGTCCCAGTCAGGGACTGAGTAGGGAACACGAATCCATCTCCACGTCTGATAGCCAGCCACAATGTTGACCAACATTTTTATTCTGTGAACTAGCAGTGAGCCTAGAGGAGCCACACCCCCACCAAAAGTGAGAGCTTTGACAGCCCCTTGGTAACACACAGGAGAAGGAACCTCTGCTAGAGCGGTCACTGCCTCAACTGGCTACTTTAGCTTGCTTCTTGTTAGATTCTTCGTTGAGTGACAAGGCATGCCATAAAACTCAAAGTTCTACATTTTAATTGTATTTATTTGGGTTTATTTTTAAATTTAGAGTCAGCGTCTTCTATAGCCACAGCTAGACTTCCCCTCACTATGAAGTGAAAGATGACCTTGAACTTGGGGCCCTCCTGCCTCCACGTTCCTAGAACTGAGCCTACAGACACGCACCATCATTTCCAGATACTACAATGCTTGAGGCTTGGTGGGTGCCTGACAATCACCCCACTGACTGAACTACATCTCCAGTCCATTGCTTTTTAGAACATACAACTTAGTTGGCCAAGTATATTGATAATATGATACAACCACTATTATTTCTAATTCTAGAACATTTCCATCACTCGTAAAAGACATCCCAAACACATTAGCCGCCCCTTCCCACTTTGCGTATCTTCCAGACCTTGGCAACCTCCAATGTATTTTCTCCCTAGGGATTTACCTATAGTGGATATTGTGTGTCAGTGAAATTAAAAACACGTTCTGTTGTGTCTGGCTTTGTAACAGGATATTCTGGTTTCTGTCAGTACTTCATTCCCTATTGTAGCTAGAGAATACCCTACAATGTGGATAGACCATAGCTTATTCATTCT
The DNA here is from genome assembly GCA_021653895.1 of Mastomys natalensis. Taxonomy (NCBI): domain Eukaryota; kingdom Metazoa; phylum Chordata; class Mammalia; order Rodentia; family Muridae; genus Mastomys; species Mastomys natalensis. Next base: position 825,013 of record JAJTUV010000431.1, read on the forward strand.
TCTTTTGGTGGATAGTGGGCTATTTGACTGTGGTTCATACTTTTTAACCTTAATTTGAGAAGATACAATTCTCTCTTCTGGGAACTTGCACCACCACATTACTGATTAAAGTTACCACCATGATTCCTATGCAAGCCTGCAAGTGGGCAAACCGAGCAGGTACTGTTGGATTCAAAATCCATTCAAACACTGAGGTACCAGGTGGTTACAGAATGGTGTGTGTCCAACACCAGGAGAAGCTATTTATATACAGAATTTCATCATTTCTTATGACAGCTTTCTGATAGGATTTGTACCTGTGTCATCAGGGAAGAAAAATCAGAGAAGTTATTCATCCCAAGTCTCAATTCAAATCAAAGAAAAACAAGTTTTGCTCAATATCTATTATATTATTGTATATATATATATATATAGTTATATTGTATTATATTATATTAATTATATTATATATCAATGTCTAGCTATTAGTGAGAATGGTAAATTATTATGGGGTTTGAGGAGGTGACATTTTGCTCTGGTATAATTCTAGACTGCAAACTCATAAGACTAGCACATGGAACTCTAATATGTTTTGCTCAGATTCAACTATATATGGAATAGAGAAAGAGATAGAAAACTTTTCTCAAAAATTTGAAAATAAATTTGAGACACTGTTTCCACTTGCCCTAACTACTGATATGTTTGTTTCCTAAAAATTAGACAGTCTCTTACTTAACCCCCCAGTGCTAAAAATCAGGAACTGTAATAGCAACTTGGCAGTGGAATCTAGGCATACTCTCCTCAGAGTTCTTCCACTGCCCCAACAACAGCCTATTAAAACCACTTCCCTCCATGTAGCCTAGTTAGAACTGCACCACGTTTAGTCATTGTGTGTCTCTTTAATCTCATTTAACTTCCAAGGGTTCATTCTCAAAGAGCTCCTCAACGTCACATGCCACTTCACTCTGACCTCTATAGAGAACATAGTCCAATTTTGTAGGATACTGTGCTGAAATCCTCTCCTGGTCAGATGCCTGTGTTTTCAGTGGGGTTACTATGGAAGATTCTTTGCTTGATGCAGTGTGTGTTCACTGCATTTAAATACTTCTCACAAAACTTTGGCAAAAACATTTACATATTATACCAGAAGTAAACCTTTCAAGCTAATTTTTAGATTTAGGATTCACCCAAATGACCATTATACTAAACAAGTGAACCCTGGTTGCAAAATGAAACCACAGATTAAAGGAAATGTAAGTTATCATCATCATCACCATCATCAATAACAACAACACAATACTGTTATTTGATTTTCACATTTTTTTCTAACTCTGAACAGTTTGAGCAGTTTAGCAAGTTGAAAGATAAGGATATACAAGTCAGTGATAGATGGAGAAAGAGTGAGTATGTGAGGCTACTTAACTGCAGAGCTTGTTTAACTTCAAGGCACCTTTTGTTGATGGGGCGTAATTGCTCTGTTGTCCTTTCTCTTCCCTTTTACCTCAGTTCGTGCAATAAATGCCTCAGTGAGAGGCATCAAGCAACAGCACAGATCCACAGAGATGCTGCTGGATGGTGGTATGCATTCACTCACCATTTGCAGTAAACACTTATAATCTCGTTTCCTTCAAATGATGTTATTAGTGTAAGATGAAACACCAGCAACGCCAACTGCTCTGAAGTCTCATATTTCTCTCACTTAAGAACCAGCTGCAGGACAATCTTAGTGAGCTGAACGACTGACACATTATGAGGAAATTATGTTTTTAATCAATCATCTGCCTAAAGCTATGAAAACTAATATTTGGCTTACGGTTACCCAGACATAATACTATTTAGAAACTCTTTGTGTTAGAAACCACCAAGTGATTTGTACAGGTTTTCTTTTTAATGGTTTTATTAAAGAAGAAAAGAGGAGAGTATAAAAAGATGTACCTTGGGGACTGGAGATATATGATTCAGTGGGTAAAAGTGCTTGAGTTTGAGTCCCCAGAATCTACATAAATCTAGACATGCCATTCCTGTTACAAAATGAGAAGTGAAGACAGAGGAATTCCTGGGAGCTCACAGGGTAGCTATTCTTGCATAGACAGCAGTGAACAACAGGTGACCCTACTTGGAACAAGGCAGAAGGCAAAAACTGATACAAAAGGTTGCCTTCTGACCTCCACACGTGTTGTGGCATGTCCATGCCCACATTCACATATGTGAACATGCATGCAGTATGCACACATATGCAGGTTTTTGATCGACCCAGATAGACTAGAAATAAAACAGAGTGGAGAAAGATAGACTATGCACCATGTGAGCATAAGGAAGATATAGTGAGGTGCTCACAATAAATCACAAGGCAAGAATAATTAATAGAGACATACATGTTATAGTGATTGAAGGGTCAGTTCATCAGGACATGTTACAATGCAAAGCATGAATGACCTTCAAAAGTCACACAAAGAAAGAGTTAAACTTGGAAAACACGAGTGAATGAGTGAATGAAACTAAAAAAATATGATGGAAGAAAAATTAAGAACAGAAATTGAAAATAAAAAACCAGAAAATATGTAAATAACATAAAATTTAGCCAGGACGACAAATAGCTTTTTAAATAAGATGACAATACTGATAATTTCTCAGCATGAGTGTTTTGATTTAAAGTGTGTGTGTGTCTCCGGTGTGTGTGTGTTGTGAGAGGGAGAAAGAGAAAGAGAGAGAGAGAGAGAGGAGAGAGAGAGAGATATTCTGTTTATGTGTGTGCCAGTAACCACAGTGAACAGAAGAGGGCTTTAACTTCCCTGGAGTTTGAGTTATAGGCAGTTTTGAGCTTACCGACATGGACACTGGAACTGAATTCTGGTCCTCTGCCAGAGCAGCAAAAACACTTACCTGTGCCATGTCTTTAGCTGTTTATTGTTTGAAAGGCAATCAGAGAACCTGAGCCAATATGAATCATATAGAATATAGAGTTTATTACAGGACCTTGACCTTATCCAGAGGGAGGACTTGGGTGAATAATCTGAACAAAGCCATTTGTCAAAATTAATGTTATAATCACTATAACAAAATACCACAACCAAGGCAACTTAAGTAAAGACTTTGATTGGAGGCTTCCTTACAGTTTCAGATGGTTAGTCCATGAATATCACAACAGGAACCACTGCAGAAGACAGGTAGGTATGGTACTGGAGCAGTAGCTGAGAGCTCATATCTTATCTGCAAGATGCAAGCAGAGAGAGAGCAAGAGAGGGCCCTACATGGGCTTTCAAGACCTCAAAGCCCATTCCCAATGACACACCTCCTCCAACAAGGCCACACCTCCTAATCCTTCCCAAATGGTTTCACTAACTGGGGATCAAGCATTCAACCATATGACTGACGCTACAGGGCCATTCTCGTTCAAACTACTACACCATTGTTTTAGAGTCTGAAGCCCATGAGGTCATCAGTCAGGAACAAACCTAGACCCAAAATGGGAGAACCCAAGGGCGCACTGGAACCCCAGAGGACCAGATGCAATACAAGGCAAGATCACAGACAATAAAACTGTGTCTTTCACCACTTCTGAGCATCCAACATCAGTGTCCTGCATGAAGTCCTGGTGCATATTTCTCCAACTGTAAAACACCTGGACTAGAACTAGGATCTGTGAGAGATGAAGATAAAGTATCCAAAAGAAAACTGATTTTCCCACCAGGCCTCCAGTTGGAACTGCACACAACCATGAGACCCATCTATTGCCCAAAGACATTGTTCTTTCTTTGTACATGTTCCAGCTCCATCCTTCCCTTAAAATACCACTTTTTTTTTTTTTATTCTTGTCATCAGGAATTTATGGCTCAAAATTCTTCACCGTGATGAAAATTTCGTAGATCATGAGAAAGAGGCCAACAATTGAGTTTCTGCTTTCTCTGTCCATTCAAGGAGAACAGAGCCTACAGAATTAAACTTTCATTATGACATGATTTCATGCAACTCGGCATGTATTAACATCTGTAACACGTTAGGCAAAGCAAAGGCCTGATCGAAGACTTCTCCCCAATCCTCCTAGATGCCTCTATCTCCCTTGCTGGTAAAGATCAAGCAGTTCACCACGTAATATAGAGGTGCCTTCTCAGAATCTGCCTGAAATTGTAGGGTCATGACTTCATCTCTGGCAAGTCTAGGTTACAAGAGGTTTTAGATTCTGTGACGACAGCTTTTAGATTTTGATGAATCCCTTTCTTCCTCTGGAATCCCTCTCTCTGCCTCCTTCACTGTTCAGTAGATTCTGGAGAGGGTCAGGTATCTCATAAGCAGTGGGATAGCCTCTGCTCTTGCCTATATACTGAATATCATCAGTTCCCTGGCAGGCAGTTTCTCTTTTTATCATGCCTTGTAGGGATATTATTTCTAACTCTACATGGGCCCAGAACACTGGGCACCTGCCTGACAGTGTCTATTATCACACTTCATGTCTTTAGGCAGAATTAATGGTGTTCCAGTGTTCAAACATAAAGCTGAAGAAAGGCTCTCAAGGGAAGAGCCGACTGTTCCTCAGCCATGGAGTCCCAAAGCCACCAGCTAGAGAACAACGTATGGCAGATGAGAAGCATCTAGACAGTTCCATTGACAGAGAAAGCTCTCACAAGGTGGGCAGTTATGTAAACACTCTCCAGGGGAAACTACAAGAATGATTTGATGAGGTTCTCTTCTCCTAGAATTAATTACACCAGTAAAGCCTGACAGCTTGATTTTATATTACAGCTTTTTCCAATTAAACCTCCATTTCTTTCCATCTTACTTCATGCCATCCCACTAATTGGTTTCAGCCTCTACTTTTGCCAATTGCCAACACTATACTGTTTTTTATGCACTCTACTAAAAGAAAATTAAAAATGTAATTTGTATCCTATCTCATATTGCTTCATTGTTTTCGGGGGGGGGGAGGTTGTGGCAGAGACGGTAGAGGGGAGATCATTGATCAACAAAGCCCAAAGACACCCACAATGGAATTTGATTTTGCAGTGTGCTGGAAGGTGCTTGCTGAGTCCAGGATATACCTAGCACCCCAGGTCCTTCCTTACTCAGTGCATTCTGAGTAAACCCACTATGCACCAAACCCTGTTGCAAATGCTTGAAGGTCTGAGCAGGACCATTGAATATCCCAAGAGCACCTCCACCTTCCCCCAACAAGGGCAGAACCACTATTTGTGGGAAAGAAAGCAAAACCCTTTGGTTCAGTGGCCTTTCCCTCAGATGGCTCCCCCAGTGGCAATGTCACACAATCATTACTTCAGTGAATCACTAAGTGCTGGTAGCTATTATGATGCTACAGTCTCCACCACCATGTATTTTGAAAATCCAGGGTAAAAGTGAAGGAGGAAGATTAAATAAAACGAGTGTTCTGTTCTGGTAATGTTAAAAGACGCTTGGTTCAGAGGGGGATCATGAGCTTCCACCCCTAGTTGAGGAGCTATTGTCGATGGAAACACAAATTTGACTGAGTAGATTATGTAAAAAAGAGAGGCAGAGTGGAGGAATGAGGGTGAAGAGATGGTTCAGTGGTTAAAAACATTTGCAGCTCTTTCTGTGGACCAAAGTTCAGTTCCTAGCACCTACATGGTTCAAAAGATCTCCAGAACCAAAAGATGGAAAGTGTTTCGTAAGAGTCAATAATTGTTGCAACCACGCTGTGGGTAAATGGTTCTGGTGCATCACATTTACATATATTACATATATACATACTGCATAATTTACATATATATTTACATATATAATTAGATACCTATTTCTATCATTTTCAATAAATGAGAGATTTAAATTTTTCAGGACTTAGTCGAGGCCAATTTCATGGAGGTCAACTAAAGTTTGTTGAATGGACAGATGGAAAGATGACTCCAGAGTTGAGACGTGAAGCGATTTGCATGGCTCTCATGACCAGCTAGGATTAGAACATCCCATGGAGCAGAAGTGAACATTTATTTTTATATTAACTTACCTTTTATAACAGCCTCGTGCCTTTTCTGACTTAGTCTATACAATCAACTAATGCTACAAAATCAAGGTACAGACATCACACTGTGCTCTGTGGTAGGAGTCAGAGCCAAACCCAGGCCACAGAGACCACATACATTTTCTTCCCTGCCCACATCCCCAGTTTGGTCTAAGTGTAAAAAATCACTTGACCGTCTTAATGACATTTAGCCCTTCATAACTATTGTGTGCAGATCTTCCTTTAAGTGTCTTACCTATAGCAGCTTATCTAACACTATAGCAACAATGGCAGATGAAGAAAATGAGGCAGTCAGGAAAGAGCACAGGGCTCAGATGGCTGTTGGGTAGAACTGGAGTTTGAGCTGGACAGTCAGCTCCAGAGTATATGTCTTTAACAATCACCTCCTTCTGACCCTTGTATATGAACAGTTTATAGATGCCTGCTTCAGGTAGGCGTCTAGAGAACTGATGTACATTCACGCTCTCATTAATGCCTTTCTTCTTTCCCTCTACTAGAAGCCATTGTTTCCTTCAAATTATATGAAGAAAAATTAGTTGTATGGTCATCAAATTTGCCAAATAATCAGGTTATCAGGTTGATGTGTGCCAAATACATGTATTATGTAGAAAAGGATACTGACCCTGATTCACTTTCTCGATTCTGAGGCAGAGCATTGTTAGAAGAAAATGTGCTTTGTGGTTCAGAGGATGAAACCGTGGTTTGTATTGATTTTGGTCAGACAGCCAGTTAAGAATGTCTTTAATTACCTGGTCCCAGGGGTTCTGTTTGATTTAGACAAAGTTGGTGCCTTTCTTTACGGGAAAGCTTTCTCAATTCATTTCTATTGATGGTAGGATGATCGATAGGTAAATGTGCTCCTAAGTAATATATAATGCTTGTTTAGAAGATTCAATAATTCAGGATAATAAAATACTTCCACAGCCTGTCTCATCAATAACAGCCATTCTCAATGGAAGGTGACTTTGCTCCTAGGGGGCGTTGGGCAGTACTGATGGTCTCAACGGATGAAGAACCCAGGGTGGTTCTTAAGCACATTACAATGCTCAAGCCCATTTTTATTGGTTACTGTACACGTTGCCATTATAAACTGACAAAAGGTATTTTAAGGGAGAAAGTGTTTATCCTGGCTTACACTTTGAGGGAATCTTTCCATCAAGGTGGAGAAGACATGGTGGGAGACCTGTTATTGACAAGGGCTGGTCATATGCTACAATCAAGATGCAGAGAAAGAGATGGATGCTGGTGTTCTTTCCTGTTCTCTTCTCTATGCAGTCCAGGACCCCAGTCCATGAAACGGTGCTGTCCAAATTCAGAGTGGGTCTTCCAGCATCAATTAAACTAGAAAATGCATGCCAGAGATGCCCAATGTTGGTTTTCATCATTATCTGAAATATCAAGTTGATAATCAAAATTAAACATCATATCACTCCTCACAAAATAATGACTGGGTTCAGTAGTGGGGTGGTTTAGTGGCTAAGAGCACATGCTGCTCTTGTAGAGGACAAAGGTTCTGTTCTCAGCAGCCATGATGGCTCATGACAATTGGTAACTCCAGTTCTAGGGAATCCAGCAACCTCTTCTAAGCTCCAAGGGCACCAAGCATACAGGTGGTATACAGGCATACAGACAGACAACACTCATGCACATACAATTAGATAAAAACATCTAAAACATTGTTTTGTGCATCAGTAGTGCCAAGGCTGAGAAATTCCAATTTATAATACTACCAACAAAAGGCAAATAATAAGAAAATAAGTATTAATTTCACAATGCAGAAAATACTTCACAATAATAGCTTGATCTTGATGATGACCATATGATCAAAACCCTGAAATGAATTATAATAGTTTATTACTTAAAGACAGTGCTGAGGTTAGCATTGGAGACTTTACTAGCTCTTTCTACTTTGGGCAGATGCTCTTGTACAACAAGAGTGTACTTCTGGGACTCTGGAGACTCTGAGATAATGTGTAGTCTTGGCATCAACTTAACAACCTTGATTTTCAACCTTAAGACAAGTGGATCCTCTAGCAGCAGCAGTGACATCTACAATTAACAAGATTATAGCTGTGGGCAGGTCATTGAATTCCATGCTTTATAATGGAAATAATAGAAAGATATTTGGGACATTAAGGTAATGGTATCCAGTAAAGTACATTATACCCTATTAAATATAAAGTGCTATCTTGAAGAAGGTTTTACCAGGACATCTATATTATACGAGGAAATGGACACTTCAAATGGCCACAGGAAATTGCCCAATAACATTTAAATGCTTAATAACAAGCCCTAAAATAGTTATGCCCAAGTCAATTCAATCCAAGACTTAGCCATTCTTTCCTAATCAAACACAATTACATGAATTAGATGCTCTTGATAAAGTCTGGGAATTGACTGGGACTGGGATGATGTTACTGCATCTGGAGCTGTCTCAATTATCAATGCAGCACAGCTCTGAGAGATGAAGCAACAGCTCAGTACATTCGGAATGAGGTCAGAGCAACCAGAAATAGATATGAGGAGAAGGGAAAGCATATGAAGCCATCTTCAAACACGTAAAAACAACCAACAGAAAAGAATTGTTTACTCCGGAAGTATGGGAGAGCATTTTTCTCTATGGGTTCTGTTGTATGAGCTTGTCCATATTTGAAAAGGACACAAACATATTTTACTAAAAGGAAGCTGGTATTGAATAACTAAAGGTATGGAACTGGGACAAACTATGTGCACGTGAATGTGAATATGCATGTGTGTATACATGTGTGTGCATGTATGTACATATACCTATGTGTACACATGTATGTGTGTGTGTATATGTGTGTGTGTTTGTGTGTGTGTGTGTGTGTGTGTGTGTGTGTGTTTACAAGCCAGAGTGTCTTTCTCAGTTGTCTCTCCAGCTTACGTTTTGAGACAGGGTATCTCATTTCTGCCTGAAACACATCAACTCAGCTAAGCCGACTGGATTACAGGCCCAGGGACCTGTCTCTGACTCCCCAGAAGTGAGTTCCCAGGCATTAGCTTGGCATTTTTAGCATGAGTTATGGGGAGTGAATTCAGCTTCTTGTGTTTGTGTGGCAAGCACTATGCTGGCTGGGCTATCTTCCTGGCTCAGGAAAAGCAAATGACTTTTTAAGGCAAACAAAATGCTCCAAAGAATAACTTTGATTATGTAATTTGATTTGTCTAACTGCACCCCGTTGCAGCTTTGTGCTCAATTTTGAATCACTCCCCTCTTTCGGTACACACAAACCCCCAAACTATCAGAGGCTACACAGACAGCAAGCTCTCAGACTTTCCACACATCCTTCCGTCCACCCCACCCCCTTGCCTTTTTACTTACTTCTCCAAAAATCTCTTCTCTGCACTAGTGCTGGGCCCTGGGATGTGAACCCTCTCTTTCTAGCTGCCCTTGTTTTTCTTTTTCTGCAGAAACCTTCTCCTGACTTCCCTTACCTGGATCCTAGCCATCTCAGCAGCTGCTCTCCCCAGAAGTCTACCCAACTTCTTCAGCTAGAGGGATGCCCTCCCTCACCCTGGGTTCCCACAGGCCATTGGGTACATCTCCAGTCACAGTTTGATTGTATAATTCTGTCTACAGCACATCCTCCCACCCAGCATCACAACTCAGCAGGAAAGGGGGAGAAGCAGGCCACTCTTATTTTCACTATCCACAGAGCAGGTACTGTATACCAAGGTTCATCTACACCCTTCACCCTTCCACTTACTGCAAAACTCCGAGAAGTCAGAGCACCCATTTTAGAGAAAGGGAAACTGCAGTTCAAGAAGGTCTATTATTTTTTTCTCAACTCCAGATGATCACAACCCCTTTAATCTGCCTAGGAGTTATACATAAATACTCAGAGCAGAGTACAGAATGATGTATAGCCTGACTGTAGACTTTCTGGACACTTGACGTGCTGATACCAAGAAAGTGAATTACACAGCGTGACCTCAGCATCAGTAAGTGGAAGTCAAAGAGCTCAACTGCTTTTGGCATTCCTGGAGCATTGCCCAACCCTCAGCCTCCTGGGTCTCTTCTCAGAAGCAGACTCACTCAAACACTCCTGTGCAAGGCCATCTTTCTGCCACGTGCAGAATAATAGAGTGACATGCTCTGGCGTTTGCAGCTGCACATTTGTAAATAGGTAGAAAAGTTCCTTAGACTCACACTACGCTTTCAGGATTGCATTATACCAAACGCAGCCATGATTAGGGGTGATATCTCCACCCTGCCTCTTTCCTCTCTCTCTCATTGTAACTCTCTCCACTGATTGCTCCCGTGCTAGCCCCATTTGCCTCATGGTCATCCCACAGATGCACTGAGCATTCTTGAGCCTAGGTCACACCGGGATTATTCTCTCTGTCAGAATAGAGCCACAGCTACATGGTCAGCTTCTCTCCCCACTGTCAGGTGTTAGGTCACATGATGAGGACATTCAGAGCACCCATTTTGAAAATGCTCTTTATCATCCTACCCCAGCACCGAACGCTCAAGATCCGGCACCTGATCTGTTGGATTCTGCATAACTTTCTAAGAAAGACATACCTTGTCTTTCTTTTTTGTCCTTCCTCCATCCACTTACTCCCCATGAAAGCAACAATCCTTTTATCTCTTTTTAAAATCACTATCCTAAATACATACAATGAGTACTCTGTAAATAACTTTTGATTACATAAATCCTCTCTGCACAGCTCCTCAACTTGGGACATCTCCCTCACGAATGCATGTGGCCCCCTAAATCCACATGCTGCCAAGAGCTGGTGCCATTTGGAGACAAAAGAGGCACTGGCCCTGCAGCCCCAGGAATGGGATTAGTGCCCTTTGAATTGAGCCCCATGGTAACAGACAGACCCTGTCTGTCCTCCTGCCTTCTGATGTGCCCACAGTGGTCACTCCTTCTGCAACATGATGACGACACAGGAACACTCCCCTAAACACTGGATGCCAGTGCCATGATTTGGAGATTTTAGCTTCTAGAACTGTTGAAGATAAATTTCTGTTATAAATTTTCTAGCCTGTGGTATTTTATAGTAGCAGTGCACACAGATCATAGGATTCCTGGCAGATTCGGTCTTTTTTTAATCTTAGAAATAGAAGCTAAATTAAGGTGCTGTATTAGGTTTTTTAGTGGTGCTATGGAAAATTACTATGAGTCTGGTAGCTTAAAACAAGACAGTTTCACTCTTTTAACTTGTGGAGATCAGAGTCCTGTAGGAGGTTATGAGGGCTAAAGTCACACAAAGCTGTGCTTACTCTGGAGACCAGAGGAGACCCAGGGAGGCTGTTTACATGCTCAAGGGATGGCTGCTCTCCTATAACTCCTGATTATATTGACGCCATCCAGAAATTCCTGGTAACATTTTTATCTTGTGATCCTTCATCTCATCTGAAAGACTCCTCTTGCAGTTAAAGGTTGATAGGATTCGGGAATCAGGGCATGGATATCTTTGGAGAGGACACAGTGTTGGTACTCTACCAAAAACGATTCCCATTTTTCTTGAAAATTACTCAACTAATAATGGAATGTTTATAGTACGTAAAAGAGGAACAACAGTATCGCCTTCTACCTAAACGAGCAGACAATATATTGTTTCTGGATATGGTCTTCTCCCAACATCTGGGAAAATAAAACCTTGAAAATGCTGCATCCTACTGACCTCTGGTGTCTTCTCTTCTTGTCCTCCTTCAGAGTTCCCACTACCCTAAGACTGATGGGTGTATAACCGCTAACTTGTTTCCATCCCTACAATTCCAGATATACTATTGGTTCTGTGTGTTTTCAATTTTTATGTAAATAATATAATGCTGTTCATCTCAAAGTTATATTCTTTAACACTACATAGATCTAGTTGAGGCTTCCATAATATTCCAAGACCTTGGATTATTCATTTCTCCTCTAGTGTAGGGTTTCCACTAACCTGTGTGGACCAACAGAGCACTGAGCACTGGTGGGTGTAGGTCTCGACCAAAACATGAGCTTCTCAGACAGAGAACCAGAGGAGCCAGATTACTGTATGAAATAAGTGGCCAAGACCCCTTAGCCTCTCCAGCAATGGGAGTCCCCATCCCCATGTGTCCTTGCCAGCACTTTGTCACCATAAACACATGCGTGTGATGGGCTCTGCAGTTTCACTCTGAAATTCACTTATTTATATAAGGACTTGATAATAGTTTTCCATGTCTCTTGGCTGTGAAGGATTTCTCCTCTGAGAATGGCCATTCATTTTCTTTTCCTCATATTTCTATCGGATTTGGTCTTTATTTTTCTTCTGAGTTAGGGTTGCATGTCATCCAAGCTGGCCTCCAACTCACTAGGCAGCTGATGATCTTTTTTTTTTTGATGTTTTGATGTTTGATGTGCTTGCCTTTAAATTCCTGAATTCTAGAATTACAGGTATGCATTACCACACCCAGTCTATGCAGTGCTATGGCTCAAACCTAAAGTTTTGTGTATACCAGGAAGGCACTCTACTAAACTTTATTTTACGTATATGAATATTTTATTTGCATGTTTGTATGTGTACCATGTCCATACCTGGTGTCCTTGGAGGTGAGAAGAAGACATTAGATACTCTGGACCTAGAAGTACAGACAGTTATTTATGATCTGCTCTGTGGATGCAGGGAACTGAACTCAGAGTCTCTGGAAGTGCAACAAGTGCTCTTAACCACCGAGGCAGCTCTCCAGCCCCTAAAACAGACATTCTCTATAAGTTCCACCTATTGATACCTGTGTTTGTTACATAGATCTCAAAAGCTCCTTTATAGTCTCACATTTTTTGCTGCCTCTTTGCCTAGGAGTTAAAATTTTGACTATACAACTTACCACTTTTATCTGTGACCTGTGCTTTTCCTACTGCTAAAAAGAAATCGTACAGATTCATCTATACCATTTTCATAAAGACACTTACCTGTTGCCTTCTAATAGTTTCTGTCTTGTGTTTGATATTTATATCTTTTAAAATATGAAATTATCTTTAGCATGATGGATGTTTAATATTTATATCTACAGGATGGCAACAGTGATGTGATATAGTGTTACTTTCCTCCAAATTGAACATCTGCTATTGTATTAGTGTTACTGATTGGTCTAATTTAAAAGCACTCCTTTTGTGTACCAAGCTTTCACACAGACTGTGGTTCTGTGTCCAGGCTGCCTGGCTCACTTCACTGGCCGTTGAGAAAGCCAGAGCTTACTGCTTTCTTCAATGTGTGTTGTGTGCTTGGTATCAAGAGGCAGCTTTAAGGACTGGAGAGATGGCTCAGTGATAAGGAGCACTCATTGCTCTTGCAGAAGATTCAGGTTCAATTCCCAGCACCCATGTGGGGATGCTCCACCTCTGCCTATAACACCAGCTCCAGAAGATCTGCTGCTCTCTTCTGGCCTCCACAGGTACCTGGACACATGTTACACAAACACACACACACACACACACACACACACACACACTATAAAAAAAAAGAGAGAGACAAATTCATCTATCATCCCAACAGTCCTCCTTTAGGAAACTTTCTTGATGTCTTTCTTGACATATTTCTGTCCTTCCCTCTTACATGTGGCTTTGGGACCAGTTTGTCAAATTCTGTAAAGAACAGTTTGCACTTCAAATTGTTAGACTAGCACTGACATGATCAAAGTAAGGTGGCTTCTTCCTAATGTCTGTGACAAGCAGAAGCTTAGATCTCTTTTGACATATTTCAGTACTATTCTATGAAACTTAGTGAGGCTTTTCAGTGTGTGTATGTTGATTATATGTATATATGTTATATATATACAATATATATACATATATGTGTATATATTGTTACTGTGATGTGTGGTACATGTATATATGTGTAGTGCATGTGGGGATATGTGTGCATGCTGCATTATGTACATATGTGTATATGTGTTTACCATGTATATGTATGTGTGTATGTGCATGTGTGAGGGGTATGTGTGTGTATATGTGTTGCATGTGTGTGTCTATGTAGTATATGCATGTGTGTGCACAGTTGTTTGTGTGTGCTCACCTATGAACACTCAGACAGATGCCGAAGGAGGATCAGGTGTCCTGCTCTGTCATTCTCTGTCTTACTCCTTTAAGACAAGGTCTCTCACAAATCTGGAGATTACTGGTTTTGGGATAGAATATCAGTTCAGCAAGCCCATTAATCCTCCTGTCTCTGCACTGCCCTTACCCAGTGCAGAGGTTACAGGTACATGTGGCCATGTTAAATTGTTTTTGAATCATGATGGTGGAGACCTGGATTCAGGTCTCAGGCTGACACAACAAACATTCTTACTCATGGAGATGTCTCTCAAGCTTCAAAGTCAATTTTTAAATTACACTTTCTAATAATTCCTAGAACATAAGAACAGCATTAGTTTCTGTATTCATCTTCTGCCCATCAATTATTCAGAACTGTTCTGTTTTTCCATAGGCTTTTTTGATCCATTCCAACTTTTTGTGTCAAGAGAAGTTTGGCTGCAAAGAATGGAATTTTCCCTTCTGCCTCTGTAATTCCCTTACTTATTGTTTCTTACTTTGCTGCACTGACTTAGAATTTTCTGTGCCACGCTGCACAGAATGGAGAGTGAGCAGGAGCAAGGCAAGCTTGATTCTAGCTTCAAAGTAAACTTGTCTAATGCCCTGCCTCCCTCACAGACTTTTCTGTAGGCTTCAGGCAGAGACTTTGAGCTTATGATTCTCTTGCCTATTCTTAGATTATTGTTTTGCATAGAATAAATGAATGTTGAATCTTGAAAGTGACTGTGTTCTATTTGACATCATCGGAGGAGAGTGTACCTAAAGAATGAATTCTGAAATTGATACCTGACCTTTCAGATGGTAGATGGCATGTTCTTGTCAAAGGCACACAATTCTCACACATGGTGTCAGCAGCAGTCCTGCATCTCTCGAGTCTAAAGACTATAAGTTTTGGGTTTGGTCTCAGATAAGATAGATAGATAGATAGATAGATAGATAGATAGATAGATAGATGTTAGATAAGATAGAATAAATGTTAGATGATGATGATAGATGATAGATAGATAGATAATGTAAATTAAACATATTTAAAAGTATTTGTTACTTAAATTTTAAATAATTTTAAGCCCAATCCATATCAAAGTAAACAATACCTATATTTTAAAACCAGGAGCTGGAGAGATAGCTCAGTGGTTGCATGTGCTGTTCTTACAGCGGATCTAAATTAAATTCCCAGCAGCCATATTGGGCATTCACAACCACCTGTAATTCCAGCTTCAGCTGATCCAAACAGCTGGTACCTGGCGCGGCGCACACACACACACACCACACACACACACACACACACACACACAGAGAGAGAGAGAGAGAGAGAGAGAGGGAGAGAGAGAGAGAGGAGAGAGAGAGAGAGAGAGAGAGAAAATCTAAAAGTCAGTATATTCTGCAAACTCAATCCAAGTAGACTGTATACATATAAGATAATCGTATTTTCACATATTATAGTATTTGAAATTTGTTTCTTTCTTTTTTGGTACCCAATAAATTCAATCAGAGTTCCTTATAGGAGCATGACTGCTGGGTTGTTTACAGGAGGAAGATAATTTGCCAGTGACTATACCACTGTAGAAAATGTCTCCCTCCCTGGTAACATTAACTACCTACCAATTCTCTGGAGCCCCTCCCACTCCGTGACAGAGTTTCGGCAGATAGAACCTTTGCAAGTCTTGTGGAATTAGCTGTTGGTATCAGGCGCAAACTCAGTGACATCACATCCAGGCGACAGAGGTGACCTTACATCGTTGCCAAAGCAATCACCATACACTCCCAGAATTCACCTGGCTACCTCACCTTTACCTGGGAAAAGGCTATGTCACTGCCCATATAAATAGGCAGAACGCCTGACCTTGCTCTTTTTTCCTCTCTGCCATTTCCTCCTGTTTCTCTCCCCATCTTTGCCTCCTGCCCTGCATACTCCCCACCCCTACTTTGGAACCATTTGGTCTGGTGTTGTCTGTTCTAAGCTGCATGCCAAAATCTAACACTGGTGCATTTGGGCCGAGATTGAATACTTCGGTACACGCAGCTCCTGCTAGCCGCTGGCAAGACTGAAGCCACCTCCGCTGCCATCCACTGCTACCCAACCGCTGTGTCACTGCGGCCCCCATATGGTGCTTTGCCACGTGGGCTGGGTATTCAGACAGGGACACAGACCTTATGGTTCCACCTTTCCTGATCCCAGACTGCACAAGCCCGCAAACACACACAGGCATATTAATTGGTAAGGAGCTTCCAATTGGTGAGAGGGACCCTGGGCTAAGGGGTTGGCTTTTCATTGCCCCAGTCCATATGACTGGCCTCTAGCTGAACTACGAGCTAGGACATTGGCCATTGGGTGATTTCCCCTCCTCAAAAGTAGCTCACAGCCCCCAAAAGCTCTTGCAGCAGCTGGAAATCCTGGTACGAGGTGGGCTACTTTCTGGTGAAACTCCAGGAGTTTAGCCGCAGCTGAGGCCCCTAGATATTCTCGTGACGACCTGATATCTAGGCTGTTTGCCTGATTCTGTTGCCAACTTTTCTTTTGGGACACCAATAGAATAGCTCCGGTAACAGGCCCCCCCCCATCACCCAATGTCTTCGACTGCACCCACAGACACCCCACTGTGTTGTCTCCTAAAAAACCTCAAATCTCTAAAATTAAACCACCTGATTTGAGGCCTTCCAAATTGATACACCTCTGCAATAAGGTCTGTGTTCGGGACCCTCTAGATAATGGTTTAAAGTGGCCACTTAATGGCACGCTATACCTGACCATTTTAAAGGGTCTTAACACATACTGCCAACAGTCTGTAAATGGAAAGAGGTCCCCTACATCCAAGCATTTATCTACCTTCACCTAATACCTCTATGTGTTCTGCCTGTTCCCCCATTCCCCACTGGTCAGAGTAACCGTCCACATGGTCCCAAGAAATATTTCTTGAGCTCAGGGCTAACCTGTCCTTCCGTGACAATCATTCTAGGACTCCCCCTCCTCCTCTGCCATCTGGGCAGCCTGCACCCACTTAGTTCAGCTGGTTTGCCTGAAAAGCAGCGGTCTGGGACCCTGCTTGCTCCCTCTCCCCCTTCGCCTCCTCTGTGGCTGATCAGTCGGTTTGCCTGAAGCAGCGGATTCAGGACCCGGCTTGCTCCCTTCCCCTCTGTGGTTCTTAGCTCTGCTCTGGGTCTACTCCTTGCACCCTGCCAGGGACCCTCTCTGAGACTTGCTTCCCAACATGTGCAACCACCCACGCAAAGGGCTGGCTGCCCGAGCATGCGAGTGAGGCTCTCTCTCTCTCTCTCTCTCTCTGCCCGGGACCTGTAAAGTAAGTGCCTTCTGCCACAAGAACAGCTAATATGAACGTTCCTATGATATGGGACATGCTTGTTTTTCCTTGCCCACTCTAGCCACCAGAGACACTGGCAATGACTTCCAGCTGTTATTAGGAAGTCCCGCCCTGTCGCTGCTGCAGCAGACCTGACCGAAGCACCTGTGGCTCACAGCCCCAACCTGCCAGCCATACAATCCAGCTTTCTTATTCTGGTCCTAGCCAAATGTTTCTTTGCTAATACAAAAATGTGCTTTTCTCTGCCTACACAACCTGCCAAAGTTACTTAAGACAGAATAGGAAAGGCTCTGTCTTAATAGATTTTTACTACTGCTATTAAATTCTATTCAGTTACAACCAATCCTTATGGCTCTCAGTCTTGTCAGAAGTCTGCTAATAGTATAAGTTTATGGCTGACAGAATTCCCAAAGCCTCTAACAATTACCCAAGATGTTTCAGAAGACTTGGACACCAACTCATAAAGATACAGCTAGATTGTATGCTATTAATGCAGTGCTAAACTGGATGTTCTGAATCAAAGCTAGACCAAGGTAAGTCATTTCTCAGTCATCGTATCCATCCACAGAGAAAAAGCCCTTGTCTTCTGTGCTTGAGCCAAACTACTTCGCCAAAGACTATGAGACCTGGGAACTGTTGACTAGTGACTCTGTAATTTTTAAAATAATTATAACTGTAGATTATGTTTACTCTTTCTCACTTTGACTACTGACAGCTAAGTTTTCCAGATTATCTGTTATCATTACCTAAACTCAGTTGCATCAATTAAATGCTTCAATTTTCTTCTTGCTATGCCACTGTCCAATATTCTGGGTTCCTATAAACTTGCCTAACCATATAAAATTCATAACATCCACAAAGGCTCATCTTAGATGCTTGTGTTGTTAACTCATGCTGTTATATCTTTTGTAAACTTATATAGCTACAGGAAACCCACTCAGATCTACCTCTCAAGGACCAAATAGATGACATCCAGATAAGTACATCTGCTTAAAGTTCCCACCTATTATGTATTACAAAGGGTGGGATCCTCTGGGTTTCAAATGTACATCTTAGAAAAAATTTTCTTTCTCTCAAATGTACTTAATCTTATTCCCTACATCTTGTCAAGTCCAGGCACATCCAAAACAGCTCCAGAGAAGCAACCTCCAGATGCTCCATCTCCTGTCACACACACAGCTGCTTCTACTGGACCTGTTCCTTCTGGCCTATCCTCAGATGGCTCGCTCCATAGACCTGGACAGCAGGAAACAGCCAACTCTCCTAAGACCAGACAAACATCCCCCATACCCATTCTTCTAGGTTGCCCGTAAAGACATATCACCCCAATGCCAGCAGGAAGTAGCCAGATATCACGATGACCCTATTCCTGCTTCGCCGTCACCTCTTTCTAATTTTTCTTTTTAATTAAACCAAAATGGGGGAATGTTAGTATCTGTCTAAACTCCACCTCCACAGTTATTTGGCAACAGCCAGTATGCTCCTTCCCACAGTTACCTGGCAACAGCCAGGTAGGCCTGCCCACTATAAAGGGTCACAAGAATTACCTAAAAGGGCCCTGCCATTTGGGAGAGAGGGTGAGGGCCAATGATCTGGAGGGGAGAGGAGTTGGTCTCCAATGTTGACAGGCAGTGACAGGAGACAGTGTGTGGTTGAGGTAGATGGTGAGAAAAAGAGAGAGAGGAGAGATGTAAAAGTAGGGCGGCCATGACCACGTGGAGAAAGGGGAAGGGAAGGGGAGAGGATGAGGGACAGAGGGAAGCTAGAGGCAAGAGAGCGAGAGAGCAAGAGGGTAAGAGAGAGAGGAGGGGGCAAGCAGCCCCTTTTGTAGTGGGCAGGCCTACCTGGCTGTTGCCAGGTAACTGTGGGGAGAAGCATACCTGGCTGTTTCCAGGTAACTGTGGAGGTGGAGTTTAGACAGAATACTAACATTAGCTACAGCTGTGAACATTTCCAAGTGTGACGGCCATGTCCTGTTTAGAACACAATGTTTCACAACTCCTCACCCTTCTTCTGGCTCTCAAATTCTTTCTGCCTCTTCTGCTATCTATGTTTTTGAGCTTCAGAGGGAATAGTAAAACAGTTCCCTTTGGGAATGAGCATCAACAGTCACTTATCCTCAACACTTTAATAAATCCTAAGCCTCTGCAATAGCAGCTACCCAGTGCAGTAAAAAGCTTCTTTGACCAAAGCTCATGGCACAAATCTATGACCATACACAAATATGTAGAAGGCAACTTGAAAGGCATATCATATGTGTTTACTGATACAATATCTGTTGCTACCTCAGAGGGCATATATATTTCCATCCATGGGCTTTTGGGAACTTTTGAGTTTCCCCTTCTCTGGAGTGGTCCTCAAGTCCAATCAGCAAGTGATTGGTTACCTCCAAAACAGTTATGTCATTATTCTACCAATGGGTACATCCTGCCTTGCCAGTCAATAGTGCAGCTTGCAGGGTCACATCCAAGACTGTTGGTGACAGTTCTGACCCAACAGTTTACACAGCACCTTGCAGCATGATAAAAGCTAGCCAATAGGAAGGGAGGCTTCCACATTTCGTTCCAGCTTGGTTTTTCTATGTCTTGCAACCAAAGTATGTAGTGTATTCAACAATAGGGAATTAACATCTGGCTCTAGCTGGTAATCAACAGCAGAGGCAATAACCTTATTGTTTTGGGATCCTTAGAGGCCTCCTGGCCAACAAACCCAGGGGGTGGGTGGTGTGGGGTGTCAAGAGTAGCCCATTCCTGACAGTGGGATTTCCTTTCCTTCTGGCTTCAGGAAATGCTTGTTGGTCAGGTTTGGAAAGACTTTGATACATAGCCCAGGGTGTCCTCTAACTTGAGATATTACTGTACTGCCATCGGAGCTTCTAGCACAATCTCTCTTCAAAAGAAGTCAAATAACAGGTTGTCGTCCTGTAAGTTTGTATCTCCTAAGATGACATTGTAGCCATTTTAGCTTGTGTCAATACTCTCTGTGAATGTGTACAACAATGAAAGCGTACAATGTTGTAGTTCTCACAGGGTGTCCCTGCTGCTAGATGACACATGACCATGTGATTACATCCCTTCTCTGTCCATTTTGCATATAGCACTGCCCAGATTTTTCTAGCCTTCCATCCTTTTCTCTGGGCTTTCATTTCTCCTTTTTCATGACTGTTAGTGAACAAAAGGCAACTAAACATCTTAGCGGAACTTTAGAAAGGAAATACACAAACCCACAGATACAGGAAGTGGATCAGCAGTTGTCAGGGGCTGAGGCATGGAGAAGTTTTGTTTTTGTTTTTTAAGTATGGAAAAGATTGTTCATGGGTACAGGCTATCTTTTGAGGGCCATAAACATGTTTTGAAATTTAGAAGCAATTATTGATAAGCTCCGAGAAT
Source organism: Mastomys natalensis (assembly GCA_021653895.1). NCBI lineage: Eukaryota > Metazoa > Chordata > Mammalia > Rodentia > Muridae > Mastomys > Mastomys natalensis. Next base: position 845,723 of record JAJTUV010000431.1, read on the forward strand.
ATAAACTACATGGAATTCTACAATTTAAGGGGTGAATTTTATGATGTTACTTTTATCTTAACAGAAAAAAAATAGAATGATGGATAGATAGATGGTTGATAGATGATACATAGGTAATAGATAAATACTAAAAGGTAGATAGTCAAAGAAGCCCAGGCTGGAATGACTCAGCAAAACCAAAGTAGCCAAGGACCTCCAAGGAAGCCCCTAAGAGATTTTTCTCACCAGCATGACTTTGACTATCTGGACCCTGGACCTCCTCAGAGTTCTCTTTTCGAGGTTTGCTGCATGGAAGAAATGCAGTGATAAAGAAAGGCAGGGTGTGGGTGTCATTTAGAGCTCTCTTAGAGGGAAGAAGGTATTTCCACTTCACAGAGCCTGGCATGGAGACAGAGCACCAGCCAGATTCTCTGCGTTGACTCCTAACAGCAGGCAGTGATTGCTAATTAGAGAGAAAAGCATGCTGTTGTCATTTCAAAAAACAAAGAACACAAAGCCAAATGTTCACTCATAATCACTCAGCAAAAAAGGCACCGATGGTCAGGCTGAACACCCCAGGGCCCAGGCCATTAGCTAAGGGGTGAATGTCTTAGACCTGCAGATGTCAGATGAGACATCCTTGCATGTATTAATGACAGATGGAACTGGAAAGGCCGCAGCTCTAAGGCTGGGTTAGAGATGGCTCTCTTTCCCTGTATTTCCAAATCGCATTCCTGTAAATTAATGAGCACCTCCATTTTTCCAAATCTGGGAATCTTCATTGCCATGGACCAGGTCGGATGATGGTTTTAAACAGAACTGTGCTTTAGGGCTAGGCTGATAGCAGTATGGACAAGGATATACATTTCTGGTGATGAAGGAAAAGCTCTTCTGAGTTACTTAGACTTCCCATGTATCTTGCCCTACACATAGTCATTGTTTGAGTAATTATCACCTGACTGTGAGCAGAAAAATAAGCTGTTTTAGCCAGCCAGTCTCAGCTGAGCAATGGAACAGCCCCGGTCTTATGAAACAAGATTGTTTATCTAATAAGAGAAGTTGCTGTAATTAGTCAAAACTCACTGCTTTTTTGCTGAAATAATTTCTCTGCATACTTCTTCTTCCTTTTTTTTTTCTTAAGGCAGCACAGCCATGGCTTCTGGAAATTTATTTTTATTACTCTATTAGCTGGGTCACTAATTAAGTAGATTGATTTGAGGGGGAGTATTATCAAGATCATGCAAATAACATAGAGATCCTCTGGGACTTGTCAGCAAAGACTTCCTAAGGCACAACTTCTCTGTAGTATTGATAGCTGGTCACTGTGGGAAAGGGGACCTTCTCCTACCAGGAAGTCCCTCTTTTCCAAGACTAGGCTCCTGTTCCAAATTCAGCTTCTTCTGTCTTCACCATCATCAGTCTTTTATGGAGATGTGTGCCCAAACTGCAAAGCATGTATTTTAATAATAGTTTAAATGCCAATTTCTGGAATTCCATATTGGGTTTCTTCAGTTTATGGGAGAATTATTAGAAATAATGCTTCTCTCTTCAGAATCATGGCACATAGAGAACAAGGTAGAGAGACCAAAATCATGGTAGGCTGGGCCTCTAGGCATTTTGAGTCCTCTCTCAGCTTTCTGACTTTACCCAGCAAGCAGGATCTGTCGAAAGAGATACTTCTTCCCAAACTTGCCAGACTAAAACCAAGAATTTAAGGGATTCCACAAGTCCATATATGACTTGTAGATGGTAAGGAAAGAGTAGACTGGGATGGGAGGAAGCATGGGATGAGAAAGCAAGATTGGAATCAAGAGAGGCTGCTTGAGGACCAACTTCCAACCCAGAGACCTTCAGGTACCCCTATGACTCCAGAAGCCTCTTCAACTCTACGGTTGGCAACTAATACCTGGCCAAGTTCTGGCTTTGTCCATGCCCAGCCCAGGGTCGCTATCAGACTGAAATATATCCTGTTGGACTGTCAGTCAGATTTGCCACGTTTAAAGAGAAGGGAGTGTGTTTGTGACAGTAAGACACAGAGTTTGGGACCATGGCAAAGAAAAGTGTGATTCAGTGGCAAAGAAAACCCCCTTAGAAGCTCTCAGAGAAGGCATCATACATCCTTCCTGGTGGTGGTCAGAAGTTGCTGCTCCACGCCCACAACTGCCACCATGTCTCCAAAGAAAAGAGGGACCCATGGCACCTTCATTCTCATTTTTGACTGAAGAAATACAACGATGGTTTGGGTGATGTGGCCTACCTCAGATCACGACCTAACAGTTTATCCGTGTCATGGCCTCTAAATTAAGAGAAAGCCAGTTCTCTCTAAAGACATCACTCTTCTCATGCCCTCCTTGATGTTCATGCCTTTGCTTCCCAAATAGTTCACACTTAACTGTACTTTTAGAGCCCCTACCACTACTGACCCAGTTAGCTTCTGTTATCTTCCCAAAGCGCTCATGGACTTAACTAGAAGATTTGATTTTGAGTTCCAAAGAGAAATTTAAACAAACAAACAACAACAAAATAAAACAAAACAAAAAACCCCATAAGGCTGGGGGGTAGTAGTTTCATTTACTACTTGATATTTTGCATTTCCCCGGAGACAGCCCTGTGAAGGGGAACCCCTTCCCAGACACCAGGCTTCCATGCTCTACTGGATCATGGCTGATTAGAAGCTGAGACACAGACAATTACTGCTGCTAATTAAAATCTGCAAGTAAATCTCTTTCTAATTGAAGAAGAGCGTATCCAAGGATGTCTTTAAAGTAAAACTTTCTACTCATTTACATTTAGATGTGAATAGAAGAAAGGGGGGCAGTATATGTACCCACCTTGGTCATCTTGCTGCAGAATTATGCTAGTTCTAAATAGTTACAGTCAATGTATTGTTCATGTTGTCCTTGAAACCTAGGCATATCTGGGGTGGAGTAGCCTGACACTTGTCTTACGAATGTGACTGAATCATTGTAATAGGCACACATAGAAACCCAGGTGTCATACCTACCTACCTCCTTTGCTACCCAAAAGCACCAGCCTCAATGTATTTCAATTCATACTTGTGAGAAAAAAAATGACTAGGTCATACAGCCTACCTTTCAGGATGCTAGCAAAGACCATAGTAAAGGGGCCCTGACCTGCCTCTTTCAAATGGTGAATTTTCAAATCCAACTTTGTCTGCAGAGCAAAAACCTCCTGGTAAATCTGTCACCAACAGATGGCAGTGCTAGCTAGGGTCAGCTTCATGGAGGGCAGAAGAAGCTAGTGAGAGCCTTTGGCATCTACTCTGTGGGCCAGCTCATAAAGGTCAGGCATCTTTAGGCTGGGGGGTATGACACATTGCCAATCTCTCGATGCAGCATTTGATCACTTCTGCCTTTCTGGACCATGGGAATGGGAGGGGCTAGGACATGTGTCTAGGTGATGTCTGTTGTCATGGGGCAATTGTAAATGACATCTCCTTTCATCCTGTCCTGGTTTTGAGGTAAGACCACCCAATAAGACTCTTCATTCACTTGAGAGTCAGCCTCTGGCACCAAGATGTGTTTTGCTTCCTCAGTAAACTAATCTCAACCCTGCTTCCTCATCAACAAGGACTTTGATAGAATCAGAGGAGCCCGCTTAGATGCAATGGAGCCTTTTCTGAGAATCATTCAAAAAGGATTCAAAGAAATTGAAAACATTGCCTTCTTACTGAAATGAAATGTTGCTTGGTAATGCATGTGTGATGATCAGAATAATTTCAGCGAACTGTGCCATATGTTTTAGAAAGGCCATCTTACTTAATCTTTAGTGGACTAGGATTGTTATTATAATCTTAATTTTGCATTTTTTATGATTAGTGAAATATCCTGCTAATGAGGGAAAGAGCAGGGGTTGGAATCCAGGCAGCCTGGGTAAGACCAGTGTTGATGTATTGCCTCACATAAGGGGAAGGAGGAACAGTGACAGTCCCTGGCCATGTTTGCTGGTCATTAGCTTGACACAGAGTCCCAGTTTCTCTCCCTTCAGATCCTTCAATGGCTGTCTTTATCTCTGAGACAGATACTTGACAATTACTCATGTATAAAGGAAGAAAATTTACCTCAAGATGAATGTTGCAAAAAGTGAATTTGTAGACACAAATAATGGTTAATCTAACATGCTCCATCATTTCATGTCACTAAAATTCTGCCAATTATACTATATCAAATTATCAGTCATGATATATTCAGTTTCAGGAATGTTTTTAAAAATACAAAACAGGGGATGTTAGTTAAAAAAACAAAACAAGCCGGGCGGTGGTGGCGCACGCCTTTAATCCCAGCACTTGGGAGGCAGAGGCAGGCGGATTTCTGAGTTCGAGGCCAACCTGGTCTACAGAGTGAGTTCCAGGACAGCCCGGGCTACACAGAGAAACCCTGTCTCGAAAAAAACCAAAAAAAAAAAAAAAACAAAAAAAAAACAAACAAACAAAAAAAAAACAAAAACAAACCAAAACAAAACATCATTTAGGTATAATCAAGCTTCTGTCTGCTTTCAGTAACAGCAGTGAGAAGCAAAATTGGTGCCTCTTTTCAGCCTCCTGGGGACTAAACCAAGTCTTATAGCACGCTACAATGTTTACTAAAGAAATACAGTTGAATTGGTTAAAGACAGTGAGCTTTGTGGAATTCAGCTTGTCCCAATCTCCTCCCACTATCTAGTCACTCAGCACCCTTGAAAAACAATAGCACATTTCCAATCACAGACTGGAAACCACCAGAGAGAGTAGAATGGGCAGTCTTAGTCAGTTTTATGCTGCTATAACAAAAGGTCTGAGTCTGGACAAGTTATAAAGAACAGAAATGCATTCCCCATTTTTCTGGGAGCTGAAAAGTACAAGATTAAAGGTGTCAATGGGTGGTAAGTGGTTTATAACTGTGTCCTTCCATGGTATAAGGCAGGACAGGAAAGAGTGAGCTACTTCCACAATCCCTTTTCATAGCACCATTGATCCACTCTGTACCACTGGGGTACAGTTCTTATGACCTAAACATCTCCTAACACCATTTAATTAGAAGTCAAATTCTAACACATGAATTTGGGGGTGCATATGCATGCAGACCACGGCAGGGATGCAGCTCTCTTAATTAAGTTCTTGTCATTATCCAACCTGGGTACTGCCTCTTTGAAAGACCTCATTTTGGGAAATCTAGATTGAACCTGGTTTAGTATTTTCCCAGTTTAAAAGCCTTTTTGTCCAGGGTGTTTTGTTGAAAACAATTACAGGAGTGTTTTCGTGAAAACAATTACAGGCAAGCATTTAACTTTATAGCTGCCCAAGGCAGGGAATAACAATTGATCAAAAAATTTACTAGCTGAACAGATTAACACAACTAGTTAACCTTTAGCTATAAGCAAGAGAAGAAGAAAAGGAGGGAGGGGAGGAAGGTGGAGACAGAGAAAAAGGAAGAGGAAGGGGAAAGAAAATGAGGAGAAAGAGGGAGAGAGAAGGATTCAATTGTTAATATTAGGAGTGAAAGAAGAGACACTATTACTTGTAGAAATAAAAGGGATGGAAAGGGATAATGTGAATAATCTCATACCAACAAATTAATAGTGTGGATGAAATGGACAAATTCATAAAACACAGCCAAGCAAAACTGACTCGAGAAGAAATAGAAAATCTGAATAGATCGATAACAAGCAGAGACTACTTACACACAAGACCTTCCCAGAAGGAAAAGTTAAGGCTGAAGAGTCACAGTGGTGACTCTACTAAACATTTAAAGAATCAAGGACAAGCTTCCAAAAATAGAGAAGGTTGGACTACTTCCCAAATCATCTCCAGAGACCAGTATTTCCCTCCTATTAAAACCTGAACTTATAAGAAGAGAAAATTACTAACCAATATATTTCACGTGTTTAAATGTGAACTCACCAATAGATATTTAGCAAATTGAACCCAGAAATATGTAATAGAATTATTTACCATGACCAAGTTCAATTTATCCTAAAAATTAAAAGTTGGTTTTGCATAAAAGAGACTGAACACAAGCAGAGGAGTTGAATTCCAACAATACTAAGGGGCATTATCAAGTCAGTGGAAAGATGTCACAGAATGGGTGGAAATTGTGCCAACTAATTATAATATCATATTATTTCATACCCCCTAATAAGATCATAATGAAAAAAGAAGAAGATAACAAAAGTTGAGAATGTGAAAGAAAAAGTTCAATTCTCATACACTAGTAAGTGAACTATATCAAGGTGTAATCAGTTTGGGAAAAAAAAATCTCACAAGTCTTGAGAACTTTGGTCAATAAATGAAGGGCTATCAAGATGGTTCTGTGGGTAAAAGCACTTGCCACGAAAGTCTAGGGCTCTGAGCTCAATCACTGGAGCCCAGAGTGGAGGCAGGAAACTGATTCCTAAAAGCTGTCCCCTGACCCCATAAGCCCTGTGGTGCATGCACACATGGAAGGAGCACACGTGTCACACGCATGTTTATATACTGATGCAGGAAGTAGATTTTTAAATAATAGAAAAGAAGATAGGTAAGCAAAATGTCATGCTGCCATTCGGTGCAATGCAATTTGGACCCAAACCATAAATGGAATATTGGCATATGCCATGTGGCTAAACCTCCACAAACATTCTAATGAAAGAAGCCAACCTCAAAAGTCACATGCTGTGTGATTCCGTGTCTGTTACAGGGGAGATAAGAAGTAGATTAGTAATAAAGGAGATAAATTAGCAAGTGATGCAAGTGAATCCAGGAGTTCTCTGAGGGTGTTAGAACTTCAAAAAGTAACTGGTGTGGATTACTGAACAGGCTTACAAAAAGAGCTCACTGGGTTTATTTTTTTGTGTGATAAGTCCAGGGTAGTGTTTGGAAATAATGAGCGAAGGCATCAGTGCCATCATCAGGCCGAGCCTGTCTCTGTAGTAGAAGTTGTTACTTAACCCCCAAATTTGTTCACTGTAAGATCTCCTACCTAAATGAGACCAGTAAAGGAAAGCATAACTCAATAATTATAGTATAAATTGCACGCCTGGATTGGGCAGATTTACCACTACACTACTCTAATCCCCGGCTATGAGATTCCTTATAACTTGCGGTGTTATCCAGGCCGAGTGGTTGTCCTCCTGCTTCTGCTTCTGCTCCCCCGGTGACTTCCTTCTCTTCTCCCTCTGGCTTCTACTTCTACCTCCTTTTATATCGAATTCCTCTCACTCTCTCCTCCCCTAAGCCTTTTTCTCCGCCTCCCCTTTACTGCCCAATCACTGGCTTTAGCCTTTATTTTACAGGTTTTAATTGGACAAAAGGTTCACAAGATGTTGTCTGTGTACAGATTCAATCATCCTCTGCAGCCCCTCCCAGAAGGGTGGAACTAGGATCAAAATACAAGGCTGGGGCTATCCACAACAGTCTCTGTGGAGCTCTCCTCTCCTCTGAGGGGACCACCTTCAGGATGCCATTTCTAGCAGGCTTACATTCTCCCAGCTTTTGAGGTAATCCCCAAAAGAGACCTTTTAACTTTTTAATGTAAATGCTTAGCTTAACCCTCTGTGGCCGTGCCAACTAATTATCATAGCCAGAGTCTCTGTGTGAAGTAGTTACTTTGCTTGTTGCTGTGACAGAATGCACGGACAAAAGGAGCTCAGGGGAGAAAAGATTCAATTTGCCTTGAAGCTTGAGGGTGAAGTCCATCATGGTAGGGAGTTGTGCAAACAGGAGTGAGAAGGAAGTGATCGAATTGTGTCCACAGTCAGGAAACAGGAGCAGTGAGTGCCAATATTCAACTCACACTTCAGTCTGTGAACCAAGCCCTGGGATCAGTGCCACCTGCATTTAGAGTCAGTCTTCCCACCTCAGTTTAAGCGATTTAGAAAACCCCTCACAGATATGCCCAAAGCTGTCCCCAAAGTGATTCTAGATCCTGTCACATGACAATCTGCTTAGCCTAGGCCTAACTCATGCATCCACTCACAAAACTCTGTAAGTGCGAAGTAGGGAGTTTGAAGCTTCAAGAAAATAGTGACAATCAGATACTGTGTGTGTTGTGTGTGTGTGGGGTGTGTGTTGTATAAACAGTTCCCTGAGATGTATGGGATATTCTCACCAAAAGTAGGCAAAGGCATCCACTAGGCAAAATGACAATTGAGGCAGCACAGGTAGCTGTGTGAGCATGTGAGTGTGAGCGTGAGTGTGATCATGAGTGGGCATTGGTGCCTTAGTTTCCTCATCTGTGAAGGGAGAACAGTAGGAGCTGTCTGCTCAGGTTGTTAACACTGAACTGAGTTATTCTATAAATGACTGGGGACATTAAGGGCTATGATGCTAAATTCCACTATGGGCAGCAGCATCTCTTCCTCGATTTCCATAACTATCCTCAGTTATGACTTTGTTTACTTTTTTATCAGAATGAATCTTCCTTTAGTGCAAATTCTTACACAAGAGTTTGAAGCAGTAATAACAGCAGCAATAATTTCTCTGGTGTTGCTAGGATAAAGTTATTATTCCAGCTCTCCAGCCAGACTGGCAATCTCTTAAGCATAAACTCCAGTCATTCATGGTTCTGAACATAGGATCCAAAACTATGCGGAAGGGGATGCTCCTTAAAAGAGCCTTATATAGATGTTCAGTCTGCACAGGTGCCTTCCCTGGGGACTCACCATCCCTAGGACATGGATGGTGTCTTTGAGTCTAGGACCAAGAGTCCACCTTCTTGTTCGTGTCCTGGGAGCTATAGGTCACATGACCATACTTCCTGTACCTGCCCCAAACCTAAAAATGCCTCCCTACACATGGACAGATGCTGAGAACACAGAGATGGAGTTTCACTCTCAGAGCACAAATCCATTTTCACAACCCAGTTTGCAAAAGCAGTGTACTGGTTATGTGTTTGTCAACCTGTCACAAGCTATGGTCACCTGGGAAGTGGAACTATTGATAAAGGAATTGCCATTATGAGGCAAGTTTGTGGGAAACTTTCTTGATTAATGATTGACGTGGGAGGGCCCAGGCCCCAGCCCACCATGTGTGGTGTTATACCATGGGCAGGCTGTCCTGGGATCTATAAGAAAACAGACTGAGCAAGCTAGGAGAAACAAGTAAATGCCCACCTATCCTCTGCTTCAGTTCCTGCCTCCAGGTTTCTGCACAGCTTGATTGAGTTCCTGCCTTGGCTTCCTTTAGTGAAGGACTATGAAAGAGACATCGAAGTCAAATAAACCCTTCCCTTGCCTCATTGCTTTGGATCACAGTCTTTATCACAGTAGAAGAAAGCAAATAAACACAAATACTCTGGGTGATTTTTTTTTTGTATGAATAGTTTCAAATGTAGGATTATAAGACTGTCTGCTTTGGGAGATTTGAAATTAAAAGAAGAACTATTATATCAGGGCTCTCAGCTTTGCTATAAGGTGACATGAGAGAAAATAGCAACTTTGTGGCCTGTGAAGAGAATAAATATGTTATTTTTCTCTCTGGTTTAGACTGGTTAGACTGATGGAGACAATGTGGAAATAAAAGAATGCAGACAGGCATCTCCAAAAGCAGAATAGGTCTTTAATCAGAACAACTGAAGAGCCGTAGTCTCCTCGGAGTGGGAACTGTGCAGTAAGGTTGGTAAGTAGACTCCCTGATCAGAAGCTTCCACAGCGGTTGTCAGTAAAGTCAGCTTTCCTGTCCAGAAATTCTCTGTCCACCTGAGGCTTTAGGTCATTAACCCTTCACTACGAACCATGAGAAGTCCATGGGAGGATATGTATAAAGTTCTGAGCTTTAATGGATTGCTCACAAATGTTGTCCCCAGATCATCTTTCTTTCTCCAACAGTGTGTGTTGGAGTATACATATACAGTACACACACACACACACACACACACACACAATGCCAAAAGACTTAGTTACCTTGATTCCCATAGCAACTTCCAGCTTTGATCACCTAGGAGACAAATCTCTGGGTATATCTATGAAGGTGTTTCTAGAGATGTTTAATTGGCTGAGAAAACCCCACCCCCAAATGTCAGGATGACCATTCCTTGGGCTGGAGTCTCAAGCAATATATATAAAAAGGAGGGAATGAACTGAGTGCCAGGGGCTCTCTCTTTCCGGGATTGTGGCTGCAGTGTGGCCAGCTGCCTGGAGCACTCATCTGTATGCCTTCCCCACCAGGACAGATGGCACCACCTCAAACTAGGAACCAAACAAACCCTTCCTTAAGTTGCTTTTGCCTGGTGTTTTTATCACAGTAACAAGAAAATTAACTAATATCCTAGGTCTGTTCAGCTTCTACCTCTGTCTAATCCTGATTCCCTTTCTTAATACTTCTGACTAATAGTTGGGAATTCCTAACCGCAGCTCAATATCTACCTCAGGAAACCCCTAAATCTACCTATCAGGTATTAAGGAGAGTCTCCTGAGAGAACTCTTCCTTCAGACAAGTTCTGAGAGACTGATAGAAGAATTTAGCACACAGATGGGGGAGGAGACTCAGTAAGTGATGGTTAATAGGAGTTCAAATCTGGTTTTGTCTGAGGCTCCCATAGACCTGTTGAAGGCCATTTCTTGCTAGCATCTGAGAGACAATGGGTACTCTGTGGAGGAATCCTAAGATGATTTTGGAGGAGGATCGGGGGGAAAGGCATGTAGGCACCTCTGTGGCTGGACTCCAAATCTGAGTCGTGAGACTTCTCACCAAAAGAAACCAACCTGTGATAAAGGCTCTCAATCATGGGAGCTAAGAAAGAGGTGAAAATCCTCATAGATGACTTTAGTAGAGCTCCTTTCTGTGCCTTTCCAGACCTTGTCTATGTGAGCTGTATGACATGCCTGTCCCTCTTAAAGAGGATCTTGGCAATGCCATACCTGGTCATCAAATTTGATCATGTAGCAACCAAGCCTGAAGTTTCAGTGGCTTAAAAGAATCTGGCAATAGCTTAACTGGCTCTTCAAAGCTTAACCACCTCATAGTGGATGAAGTTTCCCTCACAGAGATGGGCTCTCTTTTCCTGTTCTCCCCGATTTTGTCTGTGTCATGCTCAGTGACTTGCTGGATGCATTACAGCAGCCTGCACAGCATTACCTCTGTTCTAGGCACTTTCACCCTAGCAGTAGTAAAAGGGAAGCCTACGTCTGCACGACTCCTTGTGACCCTCTATCCTACCCACTGCTCTGAACTTAATAGACAAGCAAACTTACTCTATTGTTGGTAGAACCATGTGGAAATGATGATGTCCATCCACTCTTTGGTGCCTAGAAATGGCACTTTCATAGGGTTCAACCCAGCAGCTGGTGGATTTGGACGAGTCTCTCTTACGCCAGGCTATTATTACATCTTGTATCATGAGAGAAATGAAATTGTTATGAGGAATTGATTATTTAAAAGTGTAAAGTGGAAGCAGTAGTTTCAGGCAGGCATCCAAGGGAACAGAATCACATTTTTACTGCGCGGAATCCCAGCATACTCTCTGTGTTGTGAGAATGCCACACTCATGCCCAAGCCCAGCCTCGCAGGTGCTTCTTCCTGGGACTTAGTGCCTTGAAGGAGTAAGGTGATCAGAAACTCTCTATGGTGCCTACTGTGAAGTAAAGTCCAGTAACGTGGAGTAAGATTTGCATCAAAAGGAGGAATGTCCTGGAGTAATGGGGGCAGCAGTAGCCAGTGTCCAATGGAGTAACAATGGGCCTTTACCTACTTTTGAGAGCAGTTGCTTGACCCCCACTTTAGTTATACTTTATCTCCCTTCCATTCCTGTTCAGCCCCCCAGACATCCCATTGTTGACTGGTTTCATTGGAAGAAGGGGGTGTGTTTTGTTTAAGCACAGGCTTAGAAATATCACCCTTTATATTTGCCTACTCCTTGGCTATGTCCACATCAAAAACTCTCAGGCATGTGAACTACAGATGGGTCTCATGTTACACCCAGTCTATATCCCATAAACATGTGTGATATGGGTGAGGAAGGGTGGGGTGAAGGAGAGGAGTAGTGCTCAGGAGACAACTCTGAGCAGAGCCTAGGGAGTCCCTGTAGTTTTCAGAGATAAATGCCTTCTACACCAGGAACTCTGCTATAGAAGAATGGATACTACTCAGGGATAGGCAATCCCCTCACAGCTGAAACATTGATGCTACCTAATTATCACCACCTCAAAACACCAAACTTTGTACTTACTAGCCAGTGCTGTGGGTTAATGAGTCCGAATCAAAATTTTCAATCCCAATATCCTCTGTGGTGAACAGATTTCCAAGTGAAGACTCCTCAGAAGGGCTGAACAGAGCAGAGCAATGATGTCTTCTGTAGTCATTGGCAACATAGGGGCTGCTCTTTTGGCCTGTTCTTCTGAGATTCTCAGCAGTGACCCATATCCTTTACTCCAGAGCTGCCATCTTGCCAGCATGACAAGTTATTGGAGGAACTAAGCCACTCCATAGGAAGATATGTTTTGTATTTGTGATCCACACTTGTGACTTCTTCTCATATGTTTTGTATTTGTGATTCATATTGATTTTTACCTACATGTATATATAAAATATACAACATATATAGTGCATAGATGTTATATATGATATATATGTAAGACACAATCACAAGTGAAAATTTCCATTTATCTCACTGCTTCTTAATAAATAGTATTCTTACTCAAATCAGCAAGCTTTGTAGGTGCCCTTTCCTGCCATGATGCAAGAATCTTAGTATTTCCCCCCTTTAAAAAAAAAACAAAAAAAAAAAACCACAAAACCAAAACCAAAATGAACCCAAACAAACCATAATGGAGATTTAAGCTTGATTCTCATGAGGAATTAATTTTCAAAGCTACCACATTTTTCTACAAATATGGAAAACTAATTTCTGTTTTTATTTTCTAATTTCTATCGAAAGCTTCTGCATTAATGAAACAAATACGAGGAATTTGGCACATGGCAAATTCAGGTATTTGTCCATTGATTCATCTGGCTGGAAATGCCTAGGCAATTCACTTTACCTCAAAGGAGCATCTTAAACAGTCAGAGCCAAATTCTCAGTAATTGGTGTACTTGGCAGTCACCTGCCCTGTGTTGTGAGCCAGACACATGAGTCTCGTGGAGAGCCAGGGAATCACCCAGATGGGACTTGTGGGAGATACAGTGGGGCTGTAGTATTATGTCTCCTAAAGGCTCCAAGATGCTGGAGGTAGATTCTGTGAGAGAAGCACACTGTGGGGAGCCCCATGTGAGAACAGGCAGAGGAGACAGAGTTAGAGAGGACATGGATAATGCCTACTAGGCCTGGCACCTGACTCTACTCCAGGCTGGAAATTGCCCAGGCCTCCAGAAAGCCCCACTTTCCTTTATTTTCTGTAATTGGTACCTATTCTACTGTCAGGCATGTTATCACACAGAACGCTGTAGAATGCACAGGTAACCTGACCCTGCATTCGTGAAAATCTTGCATCTTCCCATTAAAAATATTTTATCTCTGTAATACAGAAAAATAGAGGGTGAATAATGAAGGAAGGTTAGGAATAATTACATCAAATTACTATAGTGAAAGAGTAAGAAATGATAAATATTCCCCTGGTTTCATAAAAATACTGTATGTGTATTTCTCAAAATACAAGACACTTAAAAAACAACCTTGGATGTTTATTCATTTGTGAGATTTCTATAGTTTCTTAAATAAACATTTACTTATTTTAAATGTAACTGTAAAACAAAGCACACATACAGACACACATGCACACATAAACACAAACGTGCACACACCTACTTGAGTTATATACTTCCTTATATTTCAAAAGGTTGTTTGTATAGGTCAGGGCAGCCTAAGTCCCTGCTCCTGTCCAATACTGGCCAGGAAATCTCTTCCTCTGGTTTGCTCACAATGGACTGAATTAAGGCAAATTTCATTTGACAAATACTTAGAAGGATGTTGTGACAAGAGGACTGACATAAATTAGAGGCCAGCCTGGAGCTACATAGTGAGTTCTAGGCCAGCCTAGAGCTCATAGTGAGTTCTGGGTCACCCTGCAAGTACACAGTGAGTTCTGGGTCAGCCTAGAGTTACATAGTGAGTTCTTGGCCAGTCTAGGGAAAGAGGAAGATGAGAAAAAAGAAAGAGAAAGGGATACAAAGAGAGGGAGGAGAAAGATAAGGAAGGGAAGAAGAAAAGGAAAGGGGGAAGGGGAGGGGGAGAGGGAGGAGAGAGGGATAGGTAGAAATACACACACACACACACACACACACACACACACACACACACAAATATATATATATATATATATAATAAGAGAGAGAGAGAGAGAGAGAGATGGTAGATAGATAGATGATATCCCTTGTAGGCCAATAATTTTTTCAATACTGCACCTGTGTTCAGTGAAAGGATCTGGTAGCCCTCATTTTAAAGATGGCTGCCGAGGTGTTTGTGTCTTGGAGGCCCACAAGCCAATTTGACTCCATTTTCACTCAAATCCTTATCAATTCTTCTCTTGAAGCCACGCCTTCAAAAGAAAAGGTCTTTTTTTGCTAAAATGATATCTTAGAGGAACCAGTGTTGTCACTGAAAACAACAGGCCTTGTTTTATGTCTATCAGTAAATAAACAAGGAATTATAGGAAGCTAAAAGTTATATTAAGGTTTTGTAAATATATAATTTAATCCTTCTCTCTGCCACAATAATAGGGGGAAGGAGGTTGTATTAGTACAGTTTTTATCTCTGCGACAGGACACCATGATCAAGGTAACTTATAAAAGACAGAGTTTATCTGGAATTTCAGTTCTGAAGGGATAAGCATCCATCAAGGCAGGGAATTATGGCAGCAAGCAGGATGGAGAAACACATGAGAGCTCACATCTCAAACCACAAGCAGAAAGCAGAGAAAACAACTTGAAATGGTATAAGTCTTTAAGCCTTTAAAATCTGTCCCCAGTGACACACTTCCTCAGCCATGCCAGACCTCCTACACCTACCCAAACAACACTGTCAACTGAAAACCAAATATTCTAATGCTCAGGATGTTGAGGGATGTCTCATTGAAACCAGCACAGAGTTTTAATGGAGTTAAAGATGCTTTTCAGAGTCACAATGAAAGCCCTTAGTAACACCAACATTCCATGAGTCCCTTGAAGATACATGAAAAAGTACGATGTTCATGTAGATGTTTACATATGCAAGCACTGAGCAGGACTGTCAGCAGGGTGCCAAGAATCATCATGTTATATAGTCTCAATAAATAGAAATGAAAATAAAGATGAAATCTACATGTATAGTAAAGTATATCAAAAGAGCAAATCACAGAATTTCCCTTTGTTTCATTTCATTATTTTCTAAGATTTACTTTAATTTTAATTATGTGTTTGTGTGAGGGTAGGTCCATGTATAGGAGCAAGAGTCCAAGAGTCTAGAAGAGGGTGTCTGATCCCTGGGAGTTGGAGTTACAGGTAGTTGTGAGCTATCCAGTTCTGGTGCTGGAGATCACACTTGAGTCCTTTGACTGCAGCCTTTGACTTTGCTGGGAATATTTGCTTAGTCAAATGACTCAAGGTCCATGTTGCCACTTATAGAATGAGAGTGTTTTTTATATGTTACATATTTTAATATAAATCTTATATATAAATATAAATATTTTAATACAAATCTTATATATAAAATATATTATGCATTAATATTATATATGTATATTTATGATATTATATAGTATATAATATCACATAAATTATATAATATATATTTCTATAATATATTGTGTTGTATATTATATATATATATATTATAAATATCATCAAATATATTAATAGGTTATATATTTATATATTATGTGCTTATATAATACATACTTTTATATATAAGATTTTATAGAAATATCATATATGTAAATATATGAAAAGGAACTTCAATTTATAATAACAAAGAATACTTATAACTCCGAAGTGAAAAGACAAAGTGAGCTAAAATATCCCCATAGGGTATTTTTAGAAATACTTGCAAGTGGTTAGTTAGCTACTAAAAGTCACACATCTTTACTCACTGAGGAGATGCAAATCAACACTTCAGCCAGAATGTCTTCTTCACCTCACTAGTGCGTTGGCCAGATTTGCAAATAGGAAACAAGCACCTGAGATACTCAGCATCGAAAGGATGTCTCGGAGTTTCTACTCCATGCTTGGTTTGCCCCATTGCTCTTGAGCCTATACCATGGTGGCAATACACGCCAAGCTGGCAGAACCTTTCACTTCATGGCTGGGGCCAGAAAAAATATGGAGGAAAAGATCAGGGTTCAACAATTTCCTTCAACAACACCTCCCACCCCAACCCTGGCACTCCTCCTAGTGATCTAAAACCTCCCAATGAGCCCTTCCTCCTAAAGTAGGGGAAATCAAGTTTTTAATACATGGTCCTTTGGCAGTTACTTATGCAAATCACAGTAGCCAGGATAGTTATCACACAGAAAAAAGAGAACAAACAGTGAGTAGACAGTCACTGTGTGTTCATGTGCAGTCTCTAATTTCTACAACAGTGGCTGGGAATGATAGTTGCCCTAAATTAAAAAATCAAAGGCAGAAAGGCAAACTGGGAGTTTTATTGTTTTGTTTTCACGATTTCCAGCAATCTTTCTCCCAAAAGGAAGAAAGCAGATACGGCTGGTAGCAGAACAACTCTTCCATGCGTAGCTCCAACCTGCACACCGTAGGACTCACTTCAGTCTCGGAACTTTGGAGAGGGAGGAACCTAGAAGTCCTTGATCCTGGAGAGACGACGGACTCTTGGAAGGAGGAACCTGGGATTTCACGGAACCTGACTGCGGCGCGGACGCGACTACCCGGACTTTGGAACGGAAGAGCTGCGCGTGTCGCTTCCTGCCTGCCGGTGGGGAGGGCTAGGGTGCCGCCGCGATGTTACCCTACACCGTGAACTTCAAGGTGTCGGCGCGCACCCTCACCGGGTTCTCAACGCGCACAACAAGGCGGCGGTGGACTGGTGAGGGCAGTGCTTCCGGCCTCGGCCGCAGTTCGCTAGGGGACGGGGAAGAACACCGGGCTTCCGGTTTCCCTCGCCTAGACCGCGGCCAGCGTCCCACAGCTCGCAGATTTTCTTTTAGCTGAGACTTTTGTGTTGTCATATTAGTCGCAAATGCCCCGAATGGGCAGTTCCACGGTGCAAAAATAGTTTCCGTCCTGTATTCTTTCTCCACATCTCATTCCTTTACTGTCCCCATTTCCTCTTCCCCAGCCTGCACCCGAGAGGGCTTCTCTCCACTCGGGTCTCCTTTTCTCTTCCTGACTTTTTCTTACTCATTCATACTCCTCTTTCTCACTTAGATCCATTTAACAATGCCCCAGACTGTGACCTGTCACCTATTCCCACCTTTATCTTTACTGGTTCCTCTCCACAGCGAGCTTTCTTTCCACAGTAAAATAACACCCAAGTTCTGAGAACTAACCATGTGAGGCAAATTCTATGACTGTTGTGCTAGGAATGCTGCTACGGAGGCTGAGACCTCTCATATATATATTTTAATCTGATTGAAAGGACTAAGACTAGTCACTTATCCTAGGCACATGGCGGATTCTATGTTGTTATAAAAATAAGTGTTATTAAATGCTGAATAAGACAGGGCATGTGTATACAAAACCAGCCCAGATTGGCTTGTACATCAGAGCTCTGTGTAGATATCAGAACTATTGATCTGAGTGAAAATGAATCAATAAATATTTGTAAACTTAGCTAGGAGTTTATGTAAATGGAACGACATCACAAGCCTTTCACTTTAAGAATTACTGACAGTGGTACATGTGAGCTAGATTCATTTATGATAGGCAAGAGGAAAGTTGAGTTGCTTTATTTTATATTTACATTTTAACACTGTTGTTTTGCCAGGGGCTGGCAAGGTTTAATTGCATATGGGTGTCATTCGCTTGTGGTAGTGATCGATTCCAATACTGCCCAAACTCTACAAGTTCTAGAAAAACATAAAGCTGATATTGTTAAGGTAAGTTAAATTGTACATCAGTCCCATAACCTCAAGGTTAATATATCATCAGGTTCTCATTAAGTCATAGATATAAATACAGTTATTTAGGGTTACGTAGCATTTACATACCCATGACTTAATGCCAATCTAGAATGTATTGTTAAGTGCTAGTTCTGGGGCACTTTGAAAAGGTGAGTGGAAATATCAGTTCTGTCATTTACCATATCACCCCCTCATCCATTAGTTTTGAACACTTGGCTACCATGTACTACGAATATAAAATGTGACTGTCTTTGTGGTGTGGAGTCTCACTGTGGTTTTGATTTGTGATTTCATGGCAGATAATCATGAACATTTTGTTGTAGCTTGTTGGCTATTTGCATGTCTTTGTAAAAATCCTGATGGTTTGTATATGCTAGGCCCAAGGAGTGGCACTGTTAGAAAAAGTGGCCCTGTTGAAGTAGGCGTGTCACTGTGGGCGTGGGCTTTAGTACTCTCATCCTAGCTGCCTGGAGGTCAGTATTGTGCTAGCAGCTTTCAGATGAAGATGTAGAACACTCAGCTCCTCCTGCACCATGCCTGCCAGGACTCTACCATGCTCCCGCCTTGATAATAATGAACTGAACCTCAGTCTGTGAGCCAGCCCCAAATAAATGCTGTCCTTATAAGAGTTGCCTTGGTCATGATGTCTGTTCACAGCAGTAACTAAGTAACTAAGAAAAATACCTACTCTGATTCTTTGCCCACTTTGAAATGTGTTGCCTTTTTACTATTAAATTGTGACCTTTAACAGTGTATTTACGCATGAGTCCCTTTTCAGATGCAAGACCTACAGATATTTCCTCTTATTATTTGGTCTTCTTTTCATTGCTTTTGACAGTGCCTTTTCAAGAACAAATGGTTTTAATTTTGATATAATTTATTTTTTGACATTTCCATTTACTTGTGCTATATCTAAGAAGTCACTGGTTTCTCCAATATCAAGCAATTACAAGTTTCTTGTTAGCTCTTTATTTCAGTCCTTGATACATTTTAAGTTATTTTTTGTATTTGGTATGAAGTTGAGGGAAAATATATCATAGGACATATTCACTTATGTCCTATGGTCTTGATAAATTCACTTATTAGAAGTAGTAATTTTGGGCTGGATTGTTAGACATAGATATAATCATGACATCTGCTAAGGATAGCAATTTAATTTGGTAATCTCTACTTGCTTAATTTTTTTCTTTCCATATTGCATTGGCCAGGACCTCTAACTTCAGTGATGCTAAGTGGTACTTATATCTCTTTCCTGAACTTAGGGGAAGGCATCCAGTCTTTCATCATTACATCTTATATAAGGTAGAGAGATTTTAATTTAAGTTTTTCAGGGAGAGAAGTATTATCACCCCTCCCCTTTCTCTTTCCTCTTTTGGGTTTTCTAGAGTTTCATTTATGTGGAGATTTGAGCTTCGATTTGATAGTCTGTTACTTTTGCCTGAAGAAATTATTGTCAGTTGAAGTGAATATATTGGTTAATTTTATCAGCTTTTGCTGGTGTGAGGAAATATTTTGTCTTTGTTTTATTTGTTTGTTTGTTTTGTTTTAAATATTCTTAAAGGACATAAGACTTCTGGGTAGGTGGTTTAATTTTCTAGAAGTAATTTTCATTTCTTTTCCTTTTTTTTAATTATTATTTTTTAATTGGATATTTTATTTACATTTCAGATGTGATCCTGTTTCCCCATTTCCCTCCCACCCAAGAACCCCCTATCCCATCCCCCCTCCTCCTGCTTCTATGAGGATGTGCCCTCACCCACCCACCCAGTCCCACATCCCCATCCACGAATTCTCCCACATTGGGGCATCCAGCCTTCACTAGACCAAGGACCTACTCTCCCACCTATGCCCAACAAGGTCATCCTCCACTACATATACAGCTGGAGCCATGAGTCCCTCCCTATGTGCTCCCAGGCTGATAGTTTAGACCCTGGGAGCTCTGGTTGGTTAGTATTGTTGCTCTTTCCCATGAAGCCAGCAACCCTTTCAGCTCCTTCAGTCTTCTCTTTAACTTCACCATTGGGAACCCCATGATCAGTTCAATGGTTAGCTGTGAGCATCCACCTCTCTATATGTCAGGCTCTGGCAGACCTCTAAGGAGACAGCTATATCAGGCTCCTGTCAGCATGCACTTCCTGGCATCTACATCAGTGTCTACCTTTGGTGACTGCACATGGGATGGATACCCAGGTGGGACAGTCTCCAGATGACCCCTCCTTCAATTTCTGTCCCAAGATTTGTCTCCATATTTGCTCCCATGAGTATTTTGTTACTCCTTCTAAGAAGGACCGAAGCACCCACACTTTGGTCTTCCTTGTTATGAGCTTCATGTGGTCTGTGAGTTGTATCTTGAGTATTACAAGCTTTTGGGCTAATATCCAATTATCAGTGAGTGCATACCATGTGTGTTCTTTTGTGATTGGGTTACCTCACTCAGGATGATATTTTCTAGTTCCATCCATTTACCTAAGAATTTTTTAAATTCATTGTTTTTAATAGCTGAGTAATATTGCAAGCTGGTACAACCACTCTAGAAATCAGTCTGGTGGTTCCTCAGAAAATTGGACATAGCATTCATTACCTGAGGACACAGCTATACCACTCCTGGGCATATACTCAGAAGATGCTCCAACATGTAACAAGGACATATGCTCCACTATGTTTATAGCGGCCTTATTTACAATAGCCAGAAGCTGGAAACAACCCAGATGTCCTTCAACAGAGGAATGGATACAGAAAATGTGGTCCATTTACACAATGGAATATTACTCTATAAGTAATTTTAGAATACCACTTCATTACCTTCTAGCTCACATCACTGATGAGAAATTGTTTCTTGGTTACCTTCCTTTGTTCTCTTCTGTTTTCAGTAGCTTGATGTGCATAGTTGATTATTCAGACATTTATAAGCATCTTAGAATTTATGTAAATAGACCTCAGTGCTGCTCATGCATACATGCATACACATTTCTTCTTATTCAGAGTAATTATATTCCATAATGTCATTGCAGACACGGAGTTAGGAAATACTAAAACCTTGTTTTCTAAGCAGTCAGCTTCCTGTGAGCCTCTGGACACACATTGTATCACCTCAGCAGTACATAACCTTTGCGTATTCCTGTTCCTACTTACATTGAATTCATTACCAACAGCGGCATCTCAGCAGAGCTACTGACACTTTTTTCTGGTTAGGCACATTGTAACCTCTTGCATGTGGCCACAGTAAGGAGCAGTGTGCTAGGGACCATTTTAAATAAGATAGCCAAGAGAAAGCCCAGATATGGAAAGCAGTGGTAAATCTGTGATGTTCTTGTATTTGCACTGTTAGGGCTGAAGTAAGGATTTCTCATTGTCCCACAGCTCCTTACATGCATGTGTTGGTCAACTCTGGTTAGTCACCACTCTGCCCTTGTCTGCAAATACCCTACAAGTATTGGCTTTGAGGTTATAAACACATGATAGCAAGCAGGTGAGTTCATATTTGCAAACTCCATACAATAAAAGTTCATTTGATTTACCTGTGTGTAGATAGTATGCATAATGCACATGATGTTCAAATGTAAATGTATTCATATGTGCACGTACATGTGCACATGCACACACATACACACACACATACACACACATTTATTAAAAAGAGGTTTACCTGAGAAGTTTAAAGATCAGTAAAATTAGTATTCAGAAAAATTTAATTTTCATCTTTTCCATAAATTCTATTGTAATTTGTTACATTTCTTCCTACTTTGGCATTCATTATATATGACTGTTTACATGTGTACACACATGTGTGGTGACCTTTTTCTGTATATTTGAAGATTCTATGATGTTTATCTATTAAACACACATAACAACAGATTTGGAATCTACACTGGTTAGGAAATAGAAGTGCAAGGCCTCTGTGGTCTGCTCTGTGGAGCTAACGATGGGCTGGTAACAGTAGAAGAAGTGAAGTATTTACAATCATACAGTGACAGGGTGCTGAGAGAGATGGAGGATGGTCATGGACACTTGGGAGTTGCCAGAAAATGCTCTGGCTTATGGTGATGATTATGAGATGTGTCTCTTACTCTATTTAATGTTCAAGGATGTAATCAGATTTACCTTATAGTTCTGGTGGGATTTTGTTTTTAATTTGTGTTTGTGATGCTGGGTAGGGCCTTGCACAAGTTCACCATGCACACTACCACTGAACCACACAGCCAGCTCTTATTTTATTGGTTAAAATTTTAACACAGGTTGCTGCTGCATTACCCAGACTGGCCTTGAGCTTGAAGTCCTTCTGCCTCAGCCTCTAGAGTATCAGGAATTATTAATACACCAGACGGCCAAGCCTTATTTTTATATTTTAATGCATTTGGCATGTTTATATGTATTGTGTGTGCATGTGTATATTCATGTTTATGTTTGGGTACATGTGTTATGGGGCTGTCTTAGTTAGGATTCCTGTTGCTGTGATAAAACACAATGAAAAGCAACTTGAGGAGGAAAGAACTTATTTCATCTCATGGCTTGTAGTCCATCATACAGGGAAGTTGGGACAGGAACAAAAGGCAATGACCATAAGGCAGGAACTGATGCAGAGGCTATGGAAGAATACTTGCTTCTTGTGGCTTGCTCAGCCTGCTTTTCTTACAGCACCCAAGACCATGAGCCTAGGAGTAGCACCATCTACAGTGGGCTGGTCCCTACCACATAAATCATCAATCAAGAAAATATACTACAGGCCAACCTGATAGGGGCATTTTTTAATTGATGTTCCTTCTTAAATGATTCAAGCTTGTGTCAGATTGACATAAAACTAGCCAGCACAAGTACTGTGCATATATATGTGAAGCCCAGAGGTTGACACTGGATGTCTTACGCAGTTGCTGTCCATCTTATGTAATGAGGTAAGGTCTCTTGCTGAACCCAGAAGTCATTAATTTGAAAAATCAAGCTATCAAGCTTGGCTCGAGAGAGATCTCCTGTCTAGAACGACAGGCAGGACACCATGCCTACCCGGCATTTTTGTGGGTGCTGGGGATCTCTGGTCCTCATATGCAGCAAGCACTTTACCTCCTGAACCATTTTCTTCAGCTTTATTTTTTTAACTTTTAATAGGAATTTTAATTATAGAGCATAAACTTCAATTTAGAGAAAGTTTTTTTCTGAAAGGATACAGCTAGAGGTTTGCAAGATTGTTTATTCCTTTTACTCTCCAAAAGTTTTCAGATCTCTAATTTTTTCCTTCTAATTAGGATAATAGAATATAGAAAAATGTTCTTTTTAGCCATTAATGATTTTAAATGCTTTGTGAAAGTTCAGTTTTAGGAAAGCTAAGTTCCAAGATGGCTTGGATTTTCCCTAGGCATTTGAGAAATTCTGTTGTTTTCATACCCAATGTTACTGAAATATTTAGGCTCTGCCTCATTTTTTACATTTTACAGACATTTTGATTTTTTAAAAATTAAATATATTTAAGAATAAATAATGAAGATGTCTAAGTTTCAAAATTAATACTAGTTTCCTACTTAGTCATACTTTTTAATCGTCTGAATGGTTGCTGTTCTGTGAGAATTATACCCAGTGTCGTTTGGTGCAAGTGAGATTGATCCAGTCTCTCCTCAACACTAGGTCAAGTGGGCCAGGGAGAACTATCACCACAACATTGGCTCTCCGTATTGCCTGCGCTTGGCTTCTGCTGACGTCAATGGGAAGATCATTGTTTGGGATGTAGCAGCAGGAGTAGCTCAGTGTGAGATCCAAGAGCATGTCAAGCCCATCCAAGGTGAGGAGCCCCCACTCCATTTGTTCAGTCATGCCTTTACTTTCAGATTGCTCTTGTCTTTTCTCTTTCCATGTGTTTGATTTTGTTATTTCCAGGTTAAGTCTTGAAGGTGTTAGCCTATCTACTGATAGGAATTTAACATTCTTTTCCTTCTCAATACACTTTTAGACATTATTCCCTTAAATTTTAACGTATTCTTACTACAGTAAAACTCACTAATTTCAGTATCAGCCTCAGCTACATTGTTGAGATTCTTGAGCTACCAAAGTATATACTATCAGGTACACTTGTCTGGAGTTGCAGTGAAATAGCTGTCAGACTTAATGATAGCAATAGAGATTAGCAAACTTGTATTCTCATGTTCCTAAGAGTTGCTTGTTTTTTTCTTTTAGTATTATTGCTCTAAAATTATTACAGTGTTCTTTAGACAAGTGTTTGAGAAGGTCCTCCTTGGCTGGGAAAAAATATGCATGTGCATATGTGAGGAATATGGGGAATGTGAGTAGGTGGATTCGGGTGTATATGTATATACAGGTATATGCCTGCAGTGTGAAGGACAGACGACAGTTTCAGGTCCGACCTTAGGTGCCTTCCACCTTTCATCTGAGACAGTGTCTCTGGTTGGCCCAGAACTTCATCACACAAGCTGGGCCTGTGCTTCTGGGGACCATCCTGTCTCTGCCATCCTATCTAGCCATAACAATGCCTCAATTTCAGGTATGTGCAACTGTGCTGACTCTTTACTAGGCTCTGATGATCTGAATTCAAGTCCCCATGCATGAAGGACAAGCACTTTAACTACTGAACCATCTCCCCAGCCCTGAATCATTTTTCAATTGATGATTTTAAAAATATCTACTGAGTACTTAACTGTGTACTAAGTACTAAACAACATTGTTGTTCTAAGATACTGTTTTTGAAAAATCATGAAAAGCTTCAGTGCTATCAAGTAACTTCACAAAAGCATTAATGAAGTGTGGTATCGTGGCCATGCCTAGGAAAGTCTCAGATCCTGAGATTATAGTTTCAGGTAATGAACATTGTATATTTTCTTTAAAAGTAATATCTCAAGATAATTTAGATGTGAAACAAACTTGATTTTATATAAAATTAGACTGATAGTGCATATAAATCACATTTGGGGAGGTATTGGATTTTAAGAATTATACACTCTGGCCACCTTGTCCTTGATACTTTTCAGACATTTTGGAGTGATGTCCTGTGGTTTTGCCCTTACCTTTCTGGTCTTTGCAGATGTGCAGTGGCTGTGGAATCAGGATGCTTCCCGAGACTTACTGCTTGCTATCCACCCACCAAATTACATCGTGCTCTGGAATGCAGACACTGGCACCAAACTATGGAAGAAGAGCTATGCAGATAACATCCTTTCTTTTTCTTTTGACCCTTTTGATCCTTCACATTTAACTTGTAAGTAATAATTATTTGTAGAAAGTAAGTTATAGGAGGTAATAAAAATAATATTAGTGTTTTATACACAAATGCACACATTATACGTCCTCAATAACTTAAAAATGAACACCGTTCAGGAGCACAGCGCATCTTCAGAAAGCTGCAGTTCCTAATGTGCATACTGAATCGTAACCCCATGCTGTTTCAGGTACTTCACTGTTAGAAATGTATGGAGCAAGCCATGCACACATTGAATTCATGGCTGAATGAATAGTGTTGGCCTAGCTTGGGACAGAGAGCTACTGCATTATCTAGTTCAGACTTAAGTAGACTTCGTTTAAAGAACTTGAATCAGGGATTTCATTTAATCTGTAGCCTGAGTTCTTGCTTTTATAACTATCAGTCCAAATAATGCTATTTCATGTAAAAGACAAATTAAGCTTGAGAGAATTTTTATTTTTTGCAGAATGTTTTTTGCCAACATTTTGTGTTTTTTGTGTCAAATGGTCTAAAAATAAGATTTATTCTTGACAGATTTTTGTGTAGTTTTATTATTTAGAAAATATTCTTTATGCGGTGATTCAACAGATAGTGCTTTAGCCAGTGTTACTGTTCTGGGAACCAAGATGGAGTTTCCCAACTTCATGGAGTTAGTGTTCAAGTAAGAGGCAGTCAGACTATAAACTGAATGAATAAGTTTATAAGTTGTAGTGTTTTAATAGATGTTAAGTGGGGGCTGGAGGAATGACTCTGCAGTTAAAAAGCTGTACTGTTGTAGCAGAGGACCCGGGTAACTCACAACCTGTAAATCCAGCTGCATAGGATTCAGCAACTGCACTCACATGGTACACACACACACACACACACACACCTCAAAATAAGTCTTTAGGTCAAAGATATTAAGGTAAAATCAGATGAGGGAGATGAGAAGAATAGGGACTAAGAGCTGTCAAGTTTATTATGTTAATGTCCAGAACAAGCTTTATTTTAGTAATGATCAGAGGCTTGAGGGAGGGAAAGGAATGGCTGTGGTTTATAGTATTTTCCCTGGATTTGAATGTTTCAAAATTCTGATTTTATCTAACAGTATTTATTGAGGGAGGCAGTATGTGTGAGTGTGTCTATGTTGATAGAAAGAAAATTAAGTTTAAGTGGAGAACATGGCTATAAAAAGTCAATACATTGCATTCAGGCCTGTTTGTGTATACTTGTACACACTTTTATTGGTTTACTGACAAATTCAGGGCTGTAGGACACAGTCAGAGGCTGGTTCATTATAGTCAGTGGGGGACAATGACATGAACGAAGGAAACCAGTGAGACTTTGGAGGATGAATTCCGGAACCTGCAGGGAGACAAGGAGTTTACTTTGTTAATAGTGTATCTCTGGATTTGGCTGCTGGAGGCACTGTATTTGTGCATATGTGTGTATTATGATTTTGAGAAAAGGGCTCCAGATTGGCCTCAAACCCATGATCCCTGTGCCTTAGTCTCTTGACTACTGGGATTTCCTCTACTTTTCAAGTGTCAGCTGCTCTACTGTTTTGTGTTTAAACTGTACTTAAAGTGCCAGACTTATCATAACATTGCTTGGATCCCTGTGCCTACAGCAGCTTCACTGATGTCAGGATCATATACAGGTGCAGTTCCCTGCCATATGCCTAGTATTGGCCAGCATGTGGGGTAGATGGTATTTCTAAGTCATAAGAATGAATAAGTTGTGACACTAAATATGGTGCTGACATACTTCTGTTTCATGGACAGGAAGTGTCCATTGATATTCTGCTTTATATGTGAGTACATATATGTATACGTGTGTATGCGTTTGTGTGTATGTGTGTGTGTGTAAGAAGATTAGGTATAGACATACAGATACAAAGAATTCTTTTATCAGGGTGATGTTTGAGAGGAAAAAATACTTATTAGACTGAACAGCTCAAAGTAGTCATAAACATTTAGTATCATTAAATCAGATATTTGAGCCTGGCTAATGGTAACACCCAGTTTCTGACATGTGGTAGTTTTCCTATGTGAATTGCACATTCTGAAAAATGCTTGGATTTTGAAAGTATGGGATATAACAAGAAGGAAAGTCTATATAAAGAAGTTTTTCTGAAATAACCAGTCTTTGTTGCTATGCCAAGAATCTCACAATAGCTTTTAAATATAAGATGTAGTTGAGAAGCTCAGCTTGGAGGTTTCTGATGAATTGTAGTGGACCATCTGTTTCTGTGGTCTAGCATTCCACTGTGTTAGGGATATAGCATTGCCAGCTCATACTGAAAGCTTCCTTATCTTGTTTTCATGGGTTAGAGTGGAGCTGTGTGCTACTCAGCTAAGTTTTAATCAGAGTTCTTCTGCCTCCCTCTGTAGTACTCACCAGCGAGGGCATTGTTTTCATCTCAGACTTCTCTCCATCCAAGCCTCCCTCTGGCCCTGGGAAAAAAGTGTACATCTCTAGCCCACACTCCAGCCCAGCTCATAACAAGCTGGCTGCAGCCACGGGAGCCAAGAAGGCTCTTAATAAAGTAAAGATTTTAATCACTCAGGAGAAACCTAGGTGAGTATGAGGGTAAGACTGACTAGAGCACGCCACTCTCCTCCCTCACTTCTGAGAGCCATCATTTTCATGAACTTTCTCTCGTCTCACCTTTTCTCTTCTACTAATTTTGGATTTAGTAAAGGAGGAGTCCTTTTTGTCCCTTCCCCTGCATTCAGTGTTCTCTTCATTCCACTAGTGTTGGACTTCCTCACTGAAGTTAGATTAAGGTTTATCACTTCCTAATTTAACTTGGGAAAATACGAGGTGATTTTAAAGTCACGGTCCCTGAGCACATGAAGACTGGGAGTTGGGTTTTTTACTTTGGTACACTTCCTCACTCACGTGCTGAATCCTCTCCACTGTCAAGAAGAGGTGACCGTTTGTATGCAAGTGAAGGCACTAGCTGCCCAGCCTAGCTGAGAGCTGGGTGCTGAGGAGATTCTCACTGTGCAAGCAGATCTTTAGCTTTGTTCAGTTTCCCATCCCAGTCTGTGTGTCAGGGTTCTAAGGTCTTCATAGGCTTATTACGGAGGTAGTCAGACACAGTGTGTCCATTCAGCGCTTAGTGTAGTGCCGCACATGTCACATGCACTCAGAAAGTGTGAGCTCTTACTGCTGAGGAAACTGCACCTGAGGAAAAAATATGATGAACTATTTGTGTGCATTACACATAGATTGCTGGCTTTTGCTAAAACTACAATTTTATATATTTTTATAGCTTTAGAAGTGTTTTTTGGTATTTGTTTTAAAATAGTCTTTAATATTCTAAGATTATTCTGCTTAGACCAAATAATTAATTGACTTATATGTCATAGGCTGACATGTAAAGGATTGTGCTATGAATACCTTTTGAATTTGTAGATCAATACTGGTTTTGTATATTATGCTGTAGTCTGGTTAAATTTACTGGTGAATTTATCTCAACTCCTGTGCTGAGATGGTTTAAGATTGTTTTTTAAGTGGCTTAATAGAACTTTATATTTCTGTGGATTCCTTGTCGCAAGCAAATAATGTACTCATTTAGCAGACTGCACAGTTTTGTTGTGCTTGCTGTTTTTTCTGCCATGAGATCTTGAGCATTGGAAGTGCTTCATTGACCCTTAGGAGAACTGGACTGAACGTTTTCACATGCACTGACCCATGTAGTCTCTCCAGTCCCAGACATCTGTGCCTTTCTCACTGTACAGGAGAAGAAACTGGGTCCCAATGTCTTTCAGGCTCACATAACTTGGGTTGGCAGTTAGGAGGTTAAAGCAATACAGATGTCTCTCTTTCTACTCACCCACATTAACTCTGCTGTAAATTTCCAAGGCTTTCAGTGTAGTTATGTCAGAATATTGAATGTTTAATAAAAGAAACTGAAATGAGTCTTGAGACTCTTCAGCAGCTTAAAAAACAAACAAAACAGGTTTTATGTTATATGTGCATAGAAGAAACTGGAAGCGATTAACTGTCCTAGTTTGTTTAAGGAGGCATTAAACTGTGGGAACAAAGTAGAGGTGGTGCCTGCCCCAGGCCACATGGATAGCACAGTCCTCTGGTTCTGTGCTGCTTGTTACCCTGAATGCTTTATATTTCAATCCCTAGTCTGTATCTCAGCAGTCTAGTCTTCTAATTGCAAAGGGAAAAATAAAACTGTCTTGTGAGCACCAGTGTAGCCACCACGTCATCAGAGTCAGAAGGCTATGCTGTTTGTCTGCTTCAAAGATTTCGAAACATTGGTGTCTACCTGACCCATGCAATATTTGTTATAATTTGGATTCTGAAAACAACAGAGGTCTGAGTTTTGGCTGCTGATCCATTTTAGGAAATAGTTGTTCATTCTTGAGCGTTTTTGTGTGATTGGGTCTTGATGCTGACATTGGTGCGGCTCATCTTTTCTTTTTCTCAGTGCTGAATTTGTAGCTCTCAATGACTGCCTCCAGTTAGCCTATCTGCCTTCAAAAAGGAATCACATGCTGTTGCTCTACCCTCGGGAGATTTTAATCCTTGACCTTGAAGTGAATCAAACAGTTGGCGTGATTGCAATCGAGAGAACAGGCGTTCCCTTTCTGCAGGTATCTACATGGGTCAGCTACGTGCCCCACAGTTACTGATTGGTCAGGCTTATCTAGAAACTGTCCTGACACTAGGTAAAAGCCAAAAACTGTGGTGTATGCTTGTAATCCCATCTCCTAAGAGGCTGAGACAGGAGGATAACCATCTATTCAAAGCCAGTCTGGGCTACATAGTGAGCTCCAGGTCAGCCAAAGTTATTTAGGAAGAAAAAAAAAAAAAACCCAAAACAATAATTTAACTTATAAAGTGTCAAGGACAAGTTAATTTTAGGTTTTGTTAAAATGTTCACTTTGTTAACACTTTATATGTGTATGTTTGTGTCTCCTATGTTGTCCATATTTTGTTTAAATTTGAGTTTGATTTTCATGGTATATATTTAATGCTGTTAGGTTTTAAAAAACCAACCTGTCTCTGTTTAAAGGTAATACCATGCTCTCAGCGCGATGGCCTGTTTTGCCTACATGAAAATGGCTGCATAACCTTACGTGTCCGGAGGTCTTATAACAGTATCTGTACTTCTTCAAATGATGAACCAGGTGGGAGCACATTTCACAGACATGTTAATGGTATTTTTCTTCAAAATGGTCTTATAATGCATCATGTGGAATAATGTTGATGACATCCTAGTCTTGAGAAGGTGTTACAATGTAATTACACGTATGACACAGGATAGTGCCAATGCCCATTGTCTCCTTTGTACAGGAGAGAGATAACAGTTTGTCATTTCTGTTTGATATATCACGGACCAAATCCTCTGCCGTCTTCTTTACCTTGCACACCTTGACTTTTGCGCTGTGGTAGCTCTCATTGTAAAGCAACAGAGGTTGGTTGGTCTCCAAGGCACCCAAGTGTCGGGTAGATCTTTTGGGGAATATAGATAATGCTTTTGTGAAATGGTGTACTGCACATAGACAGAAGAAATGTTATAAAGCCTGGGTGTTTTCAGACTTCAGCAAAGTATAGTCTGCTGTGCACTATTTACTAATGTTCTTCAAAGCATTCTGAAAAAACTGTAAAAACAAGGTCTTGTGATCATAGAGATTACACTTGCATATAGTTCTTATGTGAATTTACAGTGTGAAGAAATGAGTAATAGTAAAACATGACTCTAGTTTGGGCAGTTTGCACTACTGATAAAATGCCGTCCTTGTAGCTGAGTTTATTTACACTGAAACAGGTGGTAATTTCTACTGCACTTCCTCACTGCCATCTGAAAGAGACAGTTTTCCTTTAAGATCTAGATCCTGTTCAGGAGCTTACCTATGACTTGAGAAGCCAGTGTGATGCAATCAGGGTGACGAAAACTGTCCGTCCCTTCAGTATGGTGTGCTGTCCTGTTAATGAGAATGCAGCTGCCCTCGTAGTAAGCGATGGCAGAGTCATGATATGGGAACTCAAGTCTGCTGTGTGCAGTCGAAATGCACGGAACAGGTGAGGGGATGCATGGGGTGGTTTGGGCTGGGGTTGCTGTTTTCTGTTTTAATTACCAGAATCATATAAAAAGTGGAGGGCCATTTTTTTTTTTTTTAAATAAAGCCATTTTAAAGGACAGAGGCACTAGATCACTAGGGGATTATATTGCTTCCCTTGTGGCCAAGATTAATAACTGCTGCTATAAAAGAATGCCACGGCCGGGGTTGCTGTTTAAGTACCTGGTGTGTAAAACTGGTTTTACATATGTGTAACCGTCTGACTGGTGTATCATTGCAGTAGTTCTGGTGTGTCACCTTTATACTCGCCAGTGTCTTTCTGTGGGATTCCTGGAGGAGTGCTACAGAATAAACTCCCGGACCTTTCCCTGGATAATATGATCGGTAAGCTTGTCTCTCTCCTCTAACTTTCACCTTGGATATTCTTTTTGAAGTACAAAATTAATAGAGTGACTGACTTGGCAATTACTATAAAGTCAAAGTTAATATTCAGGAAAACTAAAATGTAAAAAATTTTTTTTTAATTTTCCCTAAATAAATCACTGGAGTCTGAAATATTTAAGCATGAAGATATCTGATGTGGCTTTAGTCAGGCTCTGCAGTTGTTGGATTTTAGAAAACTGTTTCCTTGAAAGATTCTGATCTAAATGAAAGAGACTACAAGAGAGGATCAGGGGTACCTGGATTCTGGGGTGAAAGGCTGTGCTTTATGGTCTGTCCCTCCTCAGGGTCTGCATGTTCCCTGACCCACAGCTTGGCATTAATTACTTGTCTCTCTTCTTTCTCTGCTACTTGTAATTCAAACTCCAGCTCAAGTGTGGTTCTAGATCTAAGCATCACTTAGGTGCTCTAATATAGTGACCCACAGTGTCATAACTGTGGGTTAACCGCTCTCTCTTCTAGTAGGTCATAAGTGCTACAGGAATGTGATAGTGATTCAGTTCTGTCTCGCCAGGGCTTATGCTTTGTAGATGTGCAGTGAAGATTCACTGAAGGAGTAAGTTAGCTAAGCACTATTAGAGAAAAGGAAACTTTTTGGTGGGCATTTTCTTTTTTGGAGATTCTTGCTTTCAACAGATATTCATAACTAAAATATCCAGTCATTCATGATTATGGAGCTAGGATATGAAAGGAAGAACATTGTCAAATGTTATGGAACTTGTAAGACTATAATATACCAAGCAATGTTGATATCTAATTCTTTTAAAATTATCAACATGGTTTATAAAGGATTTTCTGCGTTGTTACCTTTCCATAATGTAAATGAGAATGGGTATTATCTAGTGACTTGTTTTATTTAAACCCAGATAACATACTTCACAAAGAACATTACCTTACTGATCATAATCATCAGCTGATACTCTGTGTGCTTAGTACTACACTTAGTGCTGTGCCAAGTACACGATGCATCTTATACCCTTGCAGCATAGTTAATATGCCACCATTTCTATAAAGATGGGTCCCAGAGAGGATGACAAACATGCCCTTAACCACACAGCAGTAGTTGAGAAACACATGTAAACCCTGTCTTCCTGGCTCTGGAGAAGGCACTTACTAATAGTCCCCAGTCCTGCGTCCGCCTGTTGTCTGGGGAAGACCCTGGCCTTGAAGACTCACCATGATCCATCCAGTTGTAGAGTCTTTTGTTCAGTTACGCCATCTTTTAGTTCTGCTTAACCCCTGCGAGGAACTGTAGACAAACTGAAGTTTTGCAGAATTATTTGATCATTAGCAACTTTCCAAGTTTATTGATTTTTGCCTGTTTTTAGTATAAAATATTAAAGTACAAAGAATTATGAATGTCAATGAGCAGAACTAATAGCAGTGTGGAACCCAGACCCAGGCGAGTTTATGTTGTTCATGTGCCCGAGTAATGCAGTCACACTGATTAAAACCAAAGGTACAAACTGTCAGGCAGTTCGTGACAACGGAGTTTATTTAAGTGTTAATGCAGATTTATCACTTGAAGACATTTTTTTATTATTTTAAATTATTTATTTATCTTTATCTTTATTTTCCATTTTATGTGCATTGGTGTTTTGCCTATGTGTATGTCTATGTGAGGGCATCCAGTGCCCTGGAACTGGAGTTGCAGACAGTTGGGAGATGCTAGAAATTGAACCTAGGTCTTCTGAAAGAACATCCAGTGCCCTTAACCACTGAACCAGCCCACTTGAAAACATTTTAAGTAAACCTTTTCATTAAACTTCTGTTTTGAAACTCACCATGTACTTGGCCAAAATGGAAAGCAATTCAGTGAGATATGAAGACTGGCTTATGTTTATTGGGCTTCTCATTGAGGTCTAAGCTGCCCTACTTCGTGAACTGCCTCTTATGGAAAATGCTTGAGACATGGGACAGTTCCCAGGAGTCATCTCTAAGCTAATCCTGGAAGACCTGTCAAACCTCCCTTTTCACAACATTCCACCAGTTGGTGTCAGTTGTATGGCCAATCCCAAGGGACTGTTTTAACTGAAATAAATTATTTTTTCCTATAATTGCTCTGGACTTCAGAATGGTATTACTAAGTTGATAGCTTCAAAGGATTATACTCACCCATTCTTAGTAATTGAATCTCACAGTGTCCTTTATTGTGTACTTTTGGCAAATCCAGTGCATTTTTGGTGAACAGTCTTGATTTTCTTAGTTATTTTAAATACATTTTGTTAGTTTAGAATTTTATTGGAATCATTCAATTTGCATAAACAATGCATATGTAATAATGTAACTTAATACTTAATTGTCAAGCCAGTAATCCCAGAACTATCAAATTTGTAAAATATCAGAGATGGGGGGAAAGGATCAGTTCAAAGTCATCCTAGGCCACATAGCAAGTTCAAGGTCAGTCAGGCTGCAGTCTCAGAAACAATGATTCCTACAGTGGTGCTTTATATGTTGCATATATTCTTACTGATGTGTTTATTTGTTATTTTACATGCTTTAATATAATGTCTTGAATATTTTGTAGCTGTGATGAAATATTAAGGCTTCTTATTAGAAATTACAAGTTCTTTGGGTGTTTTTTTATTCTTACTAATTTAATGTATCCTACCCTGTTCCTCTAGCTGAAAAGTAAAAGGCAGTAAGGAGAGGATGTCTTGTAAGCATCTCAGTCTGTAGACAGTGCTATAAGCTAGGTCTTCTGTTCTCTTCCTGAAGCCTTTTCTGAGTGCCTTTCTCCCAGAGCTCTGTGTGAAGCAATGTTTCACAGAAGACACAGATCCCTGAATTCTGCGTAGCATGACCCTGAAGTAGTCTATTCTGAATCTATTGAAGTAAATCCTTGAATTGTTATTGATGTGACCTAAGATCCATGGCACCTCTAGAGCTGTTCTCAGCCTGCACAGCCCAGTGGTTCTCAACCTTCCTAATGCTGCCTGCCACCCTATATAATATTGTTAATGTGGTGACCCCCAACCATAAAATTATTTTTGTTGCTACTTCGTAACTGTAATTTTACTACTGTTATGAATCATAATGTAAAGATCTGAGTTTTCTGATGGTCGTAAGCAGCCCCTGTGAAAGGGTTGTTTGGCCCCAAAAGTGGTTGCCACCCACAGGTTGAGAACTGCTGCCCTAGAGCGATACCACATGCCTTTGTTTTTAGACCTGGTGAGAAGATTCATTTATGTTTTTTATTACATATCAGGACAAAGTGCAATTGCTGGGGAAGAGCACCCCAAAGGCTCCATTCTGCAGGAGGTGCACCTCAAATTCCTGCTGACAGGATTACTCTCAGGTCTCCCTTCCCCTCAGTTTGCATCCGGATGTGCCCACCACTGACCACAAAGAACATTAAGATGTATCAGCCACTCCTTGCTGTTGGTGAGTACTGGCTTATTCTTTTGTAAAATTCATTTTATTAAATACTTAGGTTCCTTGTGTCTAAAGAGTTCTTTATTCTCTTTGGGGATGCTTTAAAAGAAGAAATGGGTTGGGGAAATTGTATAAATAATTTCCTTGAAATATTTTTCTATCCTGTTTCCTGTTTTAGTTTTAATTGCAGTGAGCCAATGTGCTTGAGATTATCTCTGTCAGCAAGTTTCTGAAATATCAGGGACAGTCTGGGACAGAAAAGGTTTGAGGCACAGCAATGGCTTTGAGCTGTTGTTTAGGGCAGTGGTAGCAGAAATGCTGACCAGGGACCCAGTGCTGTACTCCATGCTTTGTGCGTGTGTTCTCATCTGACCTCTAAAATTAGATTTTTGTTACTTGTAGTTTAAAGAGATTCAGTAGCTTCAAAACGTAGGTTCAGTGTTGGGTAAGCAGCTCGCCTAAGGTCTGACCAGAATTTCTTTAACCTCAGAAGTCATGTTTCACAAAATAATATGTTGTTTTGTCATGATTTATTTAAAGGAGACAAAACATTATACAGTACTCAGGCTAGTTGCTTTTATAATAAACATTCTGAGTTTCAAAAATACCAACTTTCAGATGTAGAAAAGTTTAAATTATTATATATATTGATTTATATTTTAAAATCTTATATCTGTGATGTTAGGTAATATGTTCCTGAGGATACATGTCTCTGAAGTTAGGGAAGATTTCAGAGGACATGAAATTAGCCCTATTTTAATAACGATGGAAACAGATTTTCCTTCCTTAATCACTTGTTTTTA
The DNA here is from genome assembly GCA_021653895.1 of Mastomys natalensis. Lineage (NCBI taxonomy): Eukaryota > Metazoa > Chordata > Mammalia > Rodentia > Muridae > Mastomys > Mastomys natalensis. The sequence continues at coordinate 881,485 of JAJTUV010000431.1, forward strand.
AGTATATAATCCCGATCCTTTTGAAGAAGATAAATTTAACAAGAGTTTGATTGGAATCGGCACCCCTACTAAATTAGCATTCGTCTCTTCTATCATTTCGAAAGGTACAAGTAATGGTTCTGTCCTGGTGTACCACCTCACCAGCGGTCTGCTGCACAAGGAGTTAAGTGTCCACTCATGTGAAGTCAAGTGAGTATGTCTGTGGCATTGAGATTACAAACAGGATGCCAGAAAAACTCTGCTCACTGGGTCTCCTAGGCTTCTCTGCGTTGATGTTCTGCAGTGGTGTGTGCTGTGGTGACTAATCGCTGGCATTTGAGTGACAGATGTGTATCTATCTAGCTAAGGTTCATTAGGAGTGGGCACTCGTCGTCTGCTTTATGTATTTCTCCTATTTCCAGGTTCTTTTCTCACTGGAACCCACTGTTGTCAGGTTTCTATAGTTTATTTCTTGGTTTGATTAAGATCTGTCAGGACTGCTCATTTTTAATTGTTAGTTTGAGTATCACCAGGAAAGGCAGAAACTGAGAAGCATTTATTTGATTTTGAGATGCAGTCTGTATGTGAGTGCAGTGGGTGTCGAGCCTTCGGTAGAAGGCCACGTTAGGAGCAGAGAGCCTCTGCATTTGCTTTAGGTGCCGCTTTAGACACACTCTGTCCACAGCTGTATTTTGCTGAATGCAGAACTGTTTCCCTTTTTGCCTGTGAGTGATACATTATAGAAGTTACATGTATGTGCAATGTGCCCAGTGCTTTAATGATCTTCTAATAAAAAGACAAAAAGGTTCTCTGTGTTATACATTTTATAATTTAGTCTTGTGTACATTGAAAGCCTTAGTGAATCTAGTGAGCATACTTCAGTGTAATGTTTTCTAGAGAGAGCAAGGTTAACCTTTGAGTATTACAGCTGGTGATTATAATGGACATGTCTTTTAAGACCACTGCCAGTGGCACAGCCTAGATGACTACTTTTTACTGTCTTATGTTGTTCCTCTCCATCATCTCTGCAAATACATTTACATAAATAGTAATGTCTTGAAGACATTGAACTGGATCGTGCAGTACTGTATCTTTGGCCTCAGGGCCTCAGCAGACTGTCCTGGCTCTTCTTCCAGTGTTCTCCGAAGCTGTGGTTCTCTGTCTTCTCTTTCTCTTCCTCTCCTGTCTACGTTTCCTCTTACTTGTCTTTTGTGCATAGTCGTTCCTTTTACAGCTGACATCAACCAATCAGAACTGTGCACTGCTACCCAGCACTTGTTCTAAGAAAATTATGTTCTATGTCAATATGTTGTGTCAGTCGTTTCATTGACCCCACCACAACCCTAAATAAAGAGTATTCGCTGTCACCTTTCCCAGGGACAGACTAAGAAACTGAGTAATGCAAAGCCTGGGAAAAGGTGGATGGGATTCACTCCTGGCCTCTCAGGCATCAGAGCCTGAGCTCTGTACTGTAGCTCTGGTTTCCTGCTAAGATTGTCCATGGATGGACATGATGGCAACAAATTAAGTGTTGACTGAGTCTAGAATTTGACATGAGCTTCCAGAAGATCATGCATGTTATCTCTAGTTTCTGAATCCTGAACTTCAGTAGCTGTTTTTTCATGGAGTCAGGGTGTGCATAATGCCACATGCTTGCACATACTGTGGTGTGATTTGTGGCCTAGTGATCTTGACACTGTTGAGTACTCTGAGGGATATTCTGCTCACAGAGGAGCTGGGAATGATTATATGCAGATGTCCCACTTTTCATACGAACTTCCCTCTTTGTTGACATTTTGAAGGTAATTGACTTTATATTCAAAGATGTTACCCAAGAGGATGCTAAAATCCTGCTGTCTTTGTGTTTCAATTAATGCAGTTTAGAATTACAATTAAAACCATTATGAAAATTACACAGATGTGCTATAGCAACTTCTGAACCAATTAGCAATAAGCCTAATGTATTCTTGATGTTTCATATGCAGATTAAGATTAACTTTTAGATAGTTGCTCCATGTACTTAAATCACATGTAGGTAGACATGTTACCAGGCTCTGTATAATGACAGTGTGTGGTAAGGGTGTAGGGAAATGACGTTTCAATGTTTCACAAGGGATGTGTCACAGACACTATTGAACATTTTCTGTAAAACTATAATTGGAGGCTTTGGTGCTTATAACCCAGTGGCAGATACAGAAATTACAAAGTGGAATGGTTGACTCTTTTAAAACATTAGTTTATATCTTTGTCCAGTGGGTTGAGTTTAAAACAGTATCCTGGTACTATGAAGAACTTATAAACGGTAGTTTGTATAGACATGAATTGACTCAATATTACTTTGATTACATTGAATTACTTGTGTGAATTAAAGTGAAATGATCTCTCTTGTTTATCTGGACATTTGCAGACAATCCTAGGATTAAAATCTTGCAGAATTATGTGCTCCCTACTTTCTTGAGAAGTAGCTTCTGTGTTGTATGTTCTATAGATGCCTGGCATGCTCAGCCTGTGAGCCTCAAGCAATCTGATGATAAATTCTAAGATTACAGTTGTTCCGTGGCTAGGGATTCTACCAAAAAAGATCAGAGAAATCCTAGATCAGGGATGAGATGCTGTTCTTAGTCCTTCAGATATTAAGTATAGAATTAGAGTTAAGCCTGGACAGCCGTGTTCTAATCCCAGGGGCAGTGTGAGGCTCAGCTGTGTCTGACAGGAGGTTTTAATTCTTTTCTTCTGACAGATAGATAACCCTTCCTTATCTAATCTACTTTGAATTCCAGTTTGATTTTACTTTATTTAAGAAAATATAAGCTGCTGCTGTATTCTGTTCAAAACCAACATGGTCACACTGCCAGATTACAAATAAGCAGCCTCTGTAGGTTCTGCTACAGTTCCTGGGCTGGGACCACTAGTAAGCTAGGCAAGATATCATGGTGCCTCCCTTAAAAGATACTTCAGGTGCTTGGTGAGTAGCTCATTGGTAGAGTTCTTATCTAGCACATTTGAGGCCCTGGGTTTAATCCCCAGCCACACACATAACTAGCCTATTGACTCTTGCGCTATTACCTTGGTTGGTCGGCTTAGGTCAAATGGCACAGTTTCCAGAGTTGGCCCCTGAGGTCAGAGTGTATGCAGCTTACACAGCTCCTATTGAGCTCTTTGCCATCTCTTCTGCAGTAGGTATTCCAAAATATACTTGGATACTGTCCCTTTTCTGAGAGAATATAAGCTTCAGATGGACAGCGGGTGCGTCTGTCTCATCCGCAGCATCTCACATAGCCAGTGGCATTATTGGATACTTAATGGAGTCATTTTAAAAATAATGGATGACAAGTAGGAAGGCAGGTTGTCAGTGCCCAGAGCTACTGACACCACCATAGCAAGTGTAATTATGAATAAGTGAGTTGATAGTCCCTAGTCCTTAGTGGATAGGCATGGACTTAGTGCAGGCAGGACTTGGAAAATGGTCTTAGGGAATCTCTAGGCAAACATCTGCTTGAACTTTTCTAGTGATTGACCCAGTTGTATGAGAATCAGTGTGGGTGTATTTATTTAAAATAAGCCTGATGAAGACAACAAGGCTTCAGTTAGTTCCTGACTGACTGTGCTAACCATGAGTGTGATAACAGCTACCCTTTCTGGTGCCCTCTGTACTATTTCTGTGTAACTAATGAGACGGAGGTGCAGAGGGTAAGTTCTAGAGTCAGTCTCTCCCACTGTGTCTGGAGAACGAAGGTGAGAACTTGAGCCAGGAATGGAAATTTCCAAGTGTGCTCATTCCAAGCAGCTATTAGTCTGGGCGTTCGGTACAGCTTTGTTTTGAAATGGTTGTAATCCTAACTACCACAGCTATTGCTACTGCTTCAGCTGCTATTTTTGGCTCTCTATGGATTATGTTGTCCTTTTACAAAAAGACAAAAAAAGACAAGTACATGAGTACACAAGAACCAACGAGGAAAATGCTTGTAGTTAACATAGCAGATAAGAGTGCCTTTGGTGTCTTCCCCTGGTAATTCCTGTAATCTGCTGAGGCAGGAGAATGACCATGGGTTACATAGTGTGCTTGAGGTCAGCCTGGAATACAGAGCAAGAATATCTCAAAAAGAAAATAAATGACTGCAGGTAAAGTTCTGAAGATAGAGCAGTAAGCTTGGATGAGGCAAATGTCTGATGGCCTTGAAAGCTGCAGACAGGAACTTCCATAGACACAGGAGCTGATTTTACTGCTTGGGAAAAAAGCAAGACAGAAACAAAAAGAAGTATCTCATGGAAGTCTCGTTATTGCATTAAGATTACTGTAGATCAGAGGTCAATAAACATTTTTCATAATGGATCAATAATAAAATTTTGAGGCTTAAGAGTTCAGATCCTGAAGCTTCTCACAGCTGCTCACAGCTGCAATTGTATTGTCAGAGCAGCCCCTAGGCTCTACCATTTGCATTGCAAAGAACTGGCCTATAGATACTAATGAACAACTGTAAATGGGACCCAGCTTTAGACTGTGGTCCTCGCCAGCTTTTCTACATGGAAGAAAATGTACCACCACTGCTTGTCAGTCCCTTGCAAGCCCCATGTGGACAGGGCATCCATACTGTCCTGTTGGGGAGGCCTTCACTGAGCCCATGGTTTTTCTCTGCATGATGGAACATTTGGAGCTTCTGTCTTCTCCTCTGTCTGAAAGCTGAAGGCAGGTTCTTTGCTCCATCAAATTTTGCTCTATTTTTGCAACTGGAAATTTTGATAAGATCCCTAGCAGTCACTTTAAGGATTCATCTCTGAATGTTTCTGTGCTGCTTGCTTTAAACAGTTAGGTTCTTAAAAATTGCTGTGAAGTGTTTTTCCATAGCTAGATTTTAGTATCCATTTTAACAGTGGTATAGATTCTGATAACCATCTTGTCAATACACTTGGATATAAAATTTTAATTAGAACAAATTTCACATATGTCAGAGTATGCATTAATGTAGACTGACAGGGTAAGAATAATATTTTAAGTTATATTATGTAATAAAATGAGGCCTTAGGAAACCCTAACTTTTCAAATAAACTTTTCAAATGAGAAAGGAATATAAAACTAAAATGTGTTTCCTTTCTAGGGGTATTGAATGGACAAGCTTGACCAGTTTCCTTTCTTTTGCTGCTTCAACCCCAAACAACATGGGGTTAGTTAGAAATGAACTTCAGCTGGTTGATCTTCCAACAGGTCAGTGTCTTACCCTCCTGAGAGGTTGTGGTGGTATATCATGCTGATGGGAGACACTGCTTGCATAAAATGTCTTTGCAGTAGAAAACGTTCCAGGGTAGGGATGTAGCTTCAGTCATACAGTGCTTGCCTTAGCATGTGGAAGCCCTAAGTTCTAGCGCCAGCACCGCACAAACTGGGAGTGATCCCAGCACTCAGAAGGAAGAAGATGCAACATACTCAGCTACATAACAAGTTCAAGGACAGCCTAGGACATGTGAGCCCTGTCTCATAATTGAAAAAGGGGAGGACAGGGTTCTTAATCTGGCAGATGGCTCAGCAGGTAGCCCAAGTGGTAGAGGAAGAGAACTGACCCCCACAGGTATTTTTCTGACATCTATGTGTGCACACTCACAAAATCACAGACTCAATAAATAACTAAATGTAATAGAAAAGAAAGCATTCTGGTAAAATAACTCATTTAGAATTATTTACAACGTATCACCTAATGAATTTCAGGAATGAAAAACTTTATAATAGCACATGAATTTTAAAGACAATGATTTCAAATATGCTAGTGCCTGCAAAATAATACCGTAGCTGAGCATGGTGGCCAGATCCCATTGAGTTCCAGGCTAGTCAGAACTACATAGTCAGACCCTGTCTCAAACAAAACAAAACAAACAAAAAACCCAACCAACCAAACAAGAAAATGAGTAAAATCAATATATGCGGATGATTTTAAATAATAATAATAATGTGTAGGAATAACAAGTGTTTGGTTGTCTTCTGTATGTAGTTGGTGTTAACTTAAAGAATCAGCCATGCCCACATTCCAGTGTTGCTATAATACCAGAAAGTGAGCTGCCCAGGGACTAAAGGTCCTGGCTTCCTGCTTCATTACGTATGGCTCGCTTTGTCTGAAGCAATGTTATATCCCAGAGTTTGAGCAAGACTATAATTAGTTATACACTGTTTTAAAAATCCCCATTTGTTTTCCTCAGCAGGACTGTTATTTAATTTAGAATCTTTCTTGCAGATTTCTCTAGTCTATAATAATCAACAGTTGCTGATTTCCTGAAGAGAGAAGTGTGAGCACTCAGCTTGTAGATTTTTGTAGCTAGAAGCTCTAGCCCAGTGATTCTCAACCTTCCTAGTGCTGCAGCCTTTAAAATACAGTTCCTCATGCTCTGGTGACCCCCGACCGACCATAAAATTATTTCACTGCTACTTCATAACTGTAATTTTGCTGTTATGAATCATAATGTAAATATCTGTGTTTCCCTGTGAAAAGGTCATTCTTGCCTGCAGTTGAGAACCACTACCCTAGAGGTTGGTAGACTTAGCAGATTCTAGAAAGGCCCATTTTTGGAGCATAGATTGCACTTGCCGCCTGCAGGAGCAGGGGTGTGTAGGTGTGTTCAGTTATTTTTAACTGTTATGTTCTCTCTATTAAATATAAGTAAAAATCTCACAAGAAGATATTAAAATATATTTGTAAATATTGAAAAAATATATTTTTTATATTTGTAGACTTTTTTTATTTATGAAAACTTTTTTTTTTGGCCCTTACCTACTATAGATTATAGTTGTAACTCCCAAATTTCACTCAGAAAGACATTTTGGTAGTAATGCTCTCAAATATTTAGTTTAATACTTTGCACATAGGATAAGAAATCTTCAGTATTCATTTCAGGGTTTTTTTTTCCTCCCAACTAATCAGTACTTGAAAACATGGGTGTGTCTCCTATGACTTTAAATGCACAATAAATCACTGCCAGGCCACAGATGTCTAAAGTTTTAGACAGCAGTATCTCTTAAGTTTCTAAAATTGAATTACAGAATTGAAGAAACTATAGAATGTTAAAATATCTTTTTATAAAATATATATTTGAATATAAGTAACATTTTTGTTTCTTTTTCATATTTTAAGAATATTTCAAATTTGATTATTAGAACTGGCTTTGAAACAAAGAACTGAGCAACCAGGAGGCAGAGGGCGTGGCTGGTGACATCAGGTGGTAGGGCTTCTTGTTCTTTTATGTGGTGATGCCATTTACCTTCTCATTTTTCAATTAAAGGGAGGAGCACCGCTTTTCGTGGTGACCGGGGCAATGATGAATCACCCATTGAAATGATCAAAGTGTCTCATTTGAAGTAAGTGTCAACCTGTACCTCTACGGTTCTATCTCGGGGCATCCCACAGCTGCTTTTTTAACTTTTAAGAAAGTAGGGGCGTGCTTAATATTCCTGAAATCTGTTAGTAGCAGCAAATAATTACATGTGTTTATATCGAAAAGCAGAGCTTGACCACAGATGTAAGACAGCCTAGAAATGCTCTGTTCTTTGCCTCCCCCTCACCTCCCTTTCTTGTTTTTACTCATCCTATTTTACATGCATTCTCCCTTGGAACAAAATTGTACATAAAGAAAATGAGAGCTTTCACAATAATCCCACACTCAAAAGGTCACAACACTTACAGTACAACAGTCTTTATCAGAAAAAGCATATTTTATCAATTCATAAAATTGGTTGTGCTGGCATCTGAAAGGAGGTAACCTCAATGGAGAAAATGCCTCCATAAGTTCCAGCTGAAGGGCATTTTCTTAATTAGTGATTGATGGGGGAGGGCCCAGCTCATTGTGGGTGGAGCCATCCTTGGGCTGGTGGTCCTAGGTTCTATAAGAAAGCAAGCCATGGGGAGCAAGTAAGTAGTCTAGTAAGTAGCATCTCTCCAGAACCTCTGCATCAGCTCCTGCCTCCAGTTTGCCCCCCATCACCCCCGTTTGAGTTCCTGCCCTGACTCCTTTGATAATGAACAGTGATATGGAAGTGTAAGCCAAACAGACCCTTTCCTCTCCAACTTGCTTTTGGTCATGATGTTTCATCACAGTGATAGAAACTAAAACATCTGGCTTCATTAATCTCATAACATGTTAAATTCGCCCCAGAGTCATATCATTTTAGAAAACAGTTAAAAGTGATTGCAGTTAATAGCAATATATTTTTGGATTTACATATCAATTTGAGAAGCAGCTTGTCAGTTTTACCCAAAACATCTTCCAGAGGTTTTGATCTGAGTATCAAACTGGGGAAGAGCAGACATTTTAGCAAATTTTGAAATCATGAATGTGGCACATACCATCACCTATTTATGTCTTCTTTGTCCAGAAATATTATATACTTCTCAATATAGTATTACATGCAGCAATGTATAGGATTCAATATGTAAGTCCTTGCATGTCATTAAGTATTTTGTATCTTCTATAATCTGTTATAAGTGGATTTTATCTCAATTTTCAATATTTATTATATACTGAAATTACAGTGAAGTTTCTGATGGTGATCTTGAATCTTGTGACCATGCTAAGCTGAGTTAGTTTAATAATATGTCTTTGTTAGTTTCTTAGAAGTCTCTGTAGATAGTCGTGTTTGCTTATAAAGATACTTCTGATCTTTCCCCTCATCTCCAGGCCATTTGATTCTTTGTTGCACTAACTAGGGCTGCTGGTAAATGTTGATGCAAGTAGTGAGAGCTTTCCTGCCACAAGGGCCTATACTTTTGATGCATTGTATTTTCAAATTAGTTCTTGTCATCCTATCTTAACATCCCCTCAGCATAATTATATATTTGGGCACCCCCTCCCCCGATATACCTTTCTGTTATTTTCTAGTTGTTTGTAGGCAGAGAGCATGTTTTATGTTATTTCAGACTTTGGAGATTTAGTGTGATTTGTCAAATGACTCAGTATCTGATCTGTCTTAATCAATGTCCCCTGTGATTTGAAAAGCTGTTGTTGTTACAGTCTTCTGTGTGCTGGTTCTACTTGGTTACTGAGTCTGCTATGTCCTTGCTAGTTCTCTGTTAGGTTATTCTGTGTACTTCTGAGAGGTGTGTGCTGATTTCCCTACCTTAGTTATGGGCTCATTTTCTCCTGAAGCACTCAAGTACTTGTGGTAGATAGTCTGTGCTCGTAATTAGGCACACATAAGAGCAGTGTTGTCCTGGTTAGTTTTTGTCATTAGGAAAGATCCTTTCTCTTGAGTATTCTACAGTTGGAAGGAAGTCTGGATAGTCTATTGGAATAGCCAGTTTAATTTGTTTGATTAGTATTTATGAATCCTTCTGTGTAGACTCTACCATGTCTTCATGCTCTTCATGGTTCCCCTCTAGACAGTGCATACTGAGGAGTTCACCCTGTACCTTTTTGCTTAAGGGGTATTGAGAGCCTTTAGCAACCCAACTCAGCCCTAGCTTCATCTCTGTTGTAGGCTCTTGGAAAATGCCCTTCATTGGCAATTTCTCCTTCCCAAAACTTATCTCACCATTTCAGTGGAGTTGGTAGCTTCCTGCATTATATTTTGTTTCTGATCATTTTTCACTAAAACTACATCCAAGTCTGTGTCTGTTGTGTTTCCCATTAACGTGGACTAGTCAGTGCTAATCTTGCCCTTAGCCCACTGGAAATTCATGCCTGCCCCCCAATTTATCAAGAGTTCTGACAATCTTAGCTCCTCAGTGATAGATATTTAATGTAACTTTGAACATGATTTGTAATGGGTCTGAATGTTAGTTTAATTGTTTATGTATGGGACATGCTGTCTGAGTCCCACCCTCTCAGCTTAGTAACTAATTCATGACTATTTTTGTTGTTGTAAAAAGAGATCTTTTTGATAAATTTGATTTTTTTTTGTTTCTTTTAGACAGTATTTGGCAGTTGTTTTTAAAGATAAGCCCCTGGAATTATGGGATATTAGAACTTGCACTCTTCTTAGAGAAATGTCTAAAAGCTTCCCTGCGATAACTGCATTGGTAAGTCACACCCACGAGCTGATTCTCTTGGGTACTGATCTATGTGGTGGCTACTTTTCAATAGCTTGAATTAACATCATTCCTGCCATGACTTTTTCTTGTTGAAATGTGTTAATGTTTGAGTATCTTGAGGAACATAAATATACTTATGAAAGAAGGTGGGCTTTAACCATTTTAGAAGTAAAAAGACATAAAGTTGGTCATGATATCTGGTATTGGTAATTTTTAAAAGTCATAGAAATAAAACCAATGTCCAATTGACAGAAGAAGAGGAAATGAATCAACATCAGAAAGAGTTCAGAACAGACCTGTGGATATTTGGGGTCCAAATATATAATATAGTATTTGCAAATCAAAGAGAATAGTCAGACTATTTAGTAGTATAAGGAAATAGTCTCACCTTTTATTTTTTAAGTTGATATACAAGTACTCATTGTATGTTAAGCACAACCCCCTCCCTTTTCCCTTGGAGCTTTCACTAGTCCCCTTTGTCCATCTAGACAAAAGTTATTCAGCTTTAGTGAAGGAAAATAAAAAGAATAAGAAACAGGGTGGTATGTAACACAGCACTGTTTATGTAAATTAGAGTCTCATGCATTTGAGAATTGGCCATGCCCTGACATCCCAGCACTGCAAAGGCAGAAGGAAGAGGACAGCATATTCCATACAGCCTAAGCTAGACAGCAGAAGAAAGGAAGACTGTGTTAGAAGTCTCCACGTGTGCAGTAGCTTTATGCTAATAACTTTTATAAGAAAGGACTGGAGACAGTTAGAGTACTAACTGCTTTTCCAGAAGACTGGAGTTCACTTTCCAGCATCCATGTCGTGGCTCTCAACTCAATCTAACTCATGCATGTGATGCACAGACATATACAAGCAAAACACACACACACACATAAATTAAACCTTAAAAGAGAACTTTTACATGACAATATTGGATTGAGCTCATTAGAATAGGCAGAGGCGTGAGAATAATCACAGAAGTGAGCAGTTATGTGAGCATCTATGTCTGAGAATGGGCCTGATGTACAATCTTGATTCCCTAACCCTGCATGGGTGGGAATGCACAGGACTGCAGTGGAATTCAAGAAAGCATGAACACCTCTTTCTAGAAGGTTAATGGTGTCCTTGCTTGAAAACCAATTGTGTACTGATCATAAGTAGCTGTGCCTGACTGCTCTAAGCAGGCTTTGATGGAAGGGAACCTGGCATGTCTGTCTCTGCTGTGCAGGAGTGGTCACCATCTCACAACCTGAAGAGCCTGAGAAAGAAGCAGCTTGCCACCCGGGAGGCCATGGCCCGCCAGACTGTGGTCTCAGATGCAGAGCTGGGTGCTGTTGAATCATCTGTGATCAGGTACTGGGTCCCGTCTCTTGTAGGTGCACCTTTGTGCTGCTCGTGACCTGGCAGAGAACCTGGCAGACCCAGATGACTAAAGCTCAGTTTTGTTGTCCCTGTGCTCAGTGTTGTCAATAAAACGAAGTGCTGCTAAGCTGTCAGTGGCATCAAGTCAGCACCTTTAGCTGAAACACAAAGGAACACTGATATGGACAGAAAATGTACTGGGAATTCTGGAAACACCCAAGAGGTGTTTAAATGTTCTTAGACTGCCTGTAATGCGGTCTGTAAATGCATCTATACAGTGGGTAGTAATGGGTGTCACTCTAGGGAAAAAAATGATCTTTCTTCTCTACCTTAAGTTTATTACAGGAGGCAGAAAGTAAGTCTGAACTCAGTCAGAACATCTCCGCTCGGGAGCATTTTGTGTTTACTGACAACGATGGCCAAGTTTATCATCTCACTGTTGAAGGAAATTCTGTGAAAGACAGTGCTCGGATTCCACCAGACGTGAGTGTCATCCTCAAGTACATCTCTATCAAGAGTCTGACCATGGATCTTGTTTATCCATATCCAGCGAAGAAAATAGTTATGCCTAATAAAATAAATGTTACTATTTGAGGAGAAGTCACTGCAGATTGAACTTGGTCCTTACCAAGTTCATATACTGCAAAATCACATAGCCACTGTGATCCTAGACCACATATGCTGTTCCGTCTTACCACCATGGCAGTCCACAGGAATTATCTCAGGTTGCTTATGTAACTGAGGACAGGAAGGGACAAGAAGACTCATGGCTGAATCATGGCGGCCATCCTGTTTCTATTCTGTACATTTCCATTGGTTAGTATGAAATAATTATAATTAGATCATAAGTGTAGTGGTATTAATATTGACTCATTTATAGTTATCTTTTTTGGCCTTGTGGAATCAATTATAGTTAATAATTGACATCAGCATACATTTTACAGATTGCTCTTAATAGATGAATTAATAAACTGTTAACTAATATAGATTATAATTAAATGGAGGCATTAAAAGGGATTTCAAACAATGCATATTTGATTAAAATTTTCATCTAAGAATAGATGTCCTAGTAGAAAGCTGATTCTCATATTTCAAGTGTCTCAGTAAGGATCTTGACTAGCTGAGGCCATTTAAAGTTAAATGGGGCAGAGAGACGATCTCACTGAGGGTCTTTGTTGCTATATGATAAATGCCATGGCTGTAGCTATGGGAAGAAAGGGCTTCTGTCATCCTACACCTCTCAAGTCACACTCAGTATTACCACTGAGGGAAGTCAGGGCAAGAGCTGAACAGGGCCATGAAGGAATGATGCTTATTAGCTTGTTCTCTATGGCTTGCTCTGCCTGTGTTTTTACACATCCCAGGACCCCCTGGCCAGGATGGCACTACCCACAGTCAGTTGGGACATACCACATCAATAAAGAAAATTCATCCCAGGCCAATCTGCTGGAGCCATGTTCTCAGATGAGGTTCCCTTTTCCCAGATGACCTTCTCCTGGGTTTACACAAAAACTAGCCATCATGTTTATCCACTCCAAGGTGGTGCTCTCATGTGACTTTTTAAAGTCAAAGTTGTGGGTAGTGGGAGCCAAGTGCTTCTTCAAGTACTTCTTGTGTCACTTCCTGTCTTGGCAACTGAGTTCTCCTCAAGTGAGTGAGTTAGGAAAGCCAGCCAGGTTGTCTGGCCTACTTTCAGAAGTGATGCCCTGTCATATTTGCAGTCTGCTGTTGGTCCTTGGATCAGTCCTGCTTTGTTGTGGGAAGTGACTACCGAGGCCTTTGAATGGATAAGGGATCTTTTAAGGCTAGCTACCAAGTCTCTCCTATTAACAAAGAATTGAAGGCATTCATTTAAAACCATTATTCTAAAACCAAAGTTAACATCATAATCTTTTCATATTATAGCATAGAATAAGTCATATCTAAGACAGTAATAACTTTTTGGGTACATCTGATACTACATTTTTAACATGAATGTGGGAAGTTGATGTTTATAATAGGAAAGTAACTTTAAATGTATACAAAGAAAAGCTGTTGTAACTCTGCTAAAGGTTAGGAGACCCATTGTCAACCCTTACATCCACATAGCTCCTCCTGTAGGACTGCAGAGAAGATGTCCTCTGGACTCTTACAGAGTCACCTTTGGTCTCTTCACTTTTCAGTTGCTTCACACTGAGTCCTTTCTTTCCAGCATATAGATCCTAGGTTTCAAACTTGGATTGTCAGGCTTGGTGCTTTACCATCCAGGCACTGGTCCTCTCTGGACATGGCTGCTCTTACAAATGCCTTCTCAGGGCAGCCACGGTGCACAGCTCAGAAGGCAACACCTCTATTCTGTGGGGTCATGAAGTCAGGAAACAAGGACCCCCTTTTTTTTTTTTGGTTTTTCGAGACAGGGTTTCTCTGTGTAGCCCTGGCTGTCCTGGAACTCACTCTGTAGACTAGGCTGACCTCGAACTCAGAAATCCGCCTGCCTCTGCCTCCCAAGTGCTGGGATTAAAGGCGTGCGCCACCACGCCTGGCAAACAAGGACTCATTATTTCGCTGAATTCTTTAGTTTCAAATGAATGCAAATCTTTGAAGGAATAACTGTTAGTAAGCATGCTGCCTCCAGTGGAACTGGTTTATGTTTAAACCAGAGAAGGGATTGATATCTATATACTATGTGTGAATTGGCTTTGGTTTGTTATTCTTTCCAAAGCTGACATTTTTCTAGTGGCTGTAATATAGTATGTAGAAAAAAGGGTTTTATTTGTTTCAATTCGGTATTTTCTTTATTGTTCTTTCAAATGCAATGTTCTAAACATTGATGTTGAGCTGAAATTTTCACTCTGGAAGTTGGCCCCCAGACTATGAAGTATATGAACTGGTAAAAGGAAAGAGAAAGCTCAGAATATTTTAAACTGTGTGTATGTGTGATCCACATACACACCTTCATTGTGGAAATGGAAAGAATCAGACAATGAATGTCTGCTGTTTGGGCATCCTGCCTGGCATGTGGGCAGCACAGCAGCCGCAGCAGTGAGCACGGAGTACTGCAGAGGGTATATATATAGAGAGAGCCACAGGGAATGTACAGCAGGCCCTCCAGAATCACCTCACCATCCCCACATGGCTCCACTCTCCTCAGCCCTGCAGGAGGGTGTCTGCATGTCCATGCAGTTAATACACAGCAACACTAAAATGTGTAGATTAATTTAACATATTCTCATTTTTAAATGTGAAAAGGAAACTAAGATTTAAAATGTGAAAATATTCAAGACAAAGTAAACTTAAAGGCAAACTCAGAAAACATCCCATTCAATTTTCAGAAAAATGGAAATAAGATCTGAGAGCATTGCACAGAATCTCATGTACTTAATGTAAGTTTTTTGTTGTTATTAAGTTCGTTACAATATTGATTTCTAATTCTGATGGGTTTTGTTTGGTTGATTTTTTAGTTTTGGGATATTACCAGGATTATGTAATATTTAGAGAGGCAGTTGGTCATTTTTTTAACCATTGGCACAGTCTTGACCTAACAGTAGAGACCCTCTTGAATATTTTTATTGTTCTGTAATTGCAAAGCAAAGTTTCATTTCATGAGTAGAGAAGCAGTGAGTAGCAACAGTATTTAATACTAACACAAACTGTTTACAGTGTGGCAAACATTGCTTTCCATACTTTAGCTTTATAGATTTATACCAGCACCTGACTCCATCAACAGTAGGACCAAGACCCAGAAAGTTTATGTAAACACGCCCTGTTAAGAGGTGAAACTGGGATCCAAGCCTGGCAGGATGGTCTGATGCGAGGCTATAAGTGCTTGGGGCCCTGACTCACCCAGCACCTCTGCTGGGTCGCCCGTTCTCCTGCCACATTCACCTCTTACAATAGGGTGTCAGCAAAGTTCTGAGTCTTTTTTTTTTCCAGTAGATAAACCATTACACAGCTAGTTATGAGGGTGATTGAGTTTCCCTAGGAATAAATTTATTAACATTTTATAAAGAGATAATTAGAGATGGTTCTCTAGACTGCAGTTTTTTGTTTTGGGATGTTTTGTTTTTCTGGAATTTTCCTTTTACTAAAGTATTTCTTCCTAAAAGTCATGTCTTCTCTGTAGATGAAGTTTAGATGACTGAATGTCCATCAAACTGAAATGTCCTGTTGCAGCACAGTTGAAGCTGATATGCAGTGGCTCTTTCCCTGTTCAAAGTTTTAGGATATGATGGCATTCATGCTGAAGTGAGCACTGTATAAGTAATGTCTTAATTATGTCATTGTGATCATTACAGGGAAATGTCTCTGTTGTAATGGTGACTCAGTAGAGAAGTTCATATGTGGATTTTTGCTCTTGCTTCTAGGGTAGCATGGGCAGTATTACCTGCATCGCTTGGAAAGGGGATACATTAGTGCTTGGAGATATGGATGGAAATTTAAACTTCTGGGATTTGAAAGGCAGAGTATCCAGGTAAGAGCCAAGAGAAACCTTTGTTCAGTTGTCAATAGGACCGAAAAACATGAGTGGGAATTGGAGCTTTGAGTCCTTGACACCTAAACTTTAGAGGAATACCAGTCATGAGCCAGGCTCTGGTCAGTCACAGGCAGCCATGCAGAAGCCCTGGGATCTTGCTCCAGCAGATATTAATGGTAGAACTACCTCTCAAATGTGGCTCCCAAGAATATAAAGTGGTTCTCCTGTCCCTACACCTGATCATAAATAGTGGACACACTGAGTGTTTCATTTTATATCCTGTTGGTGTTTTTATTTCTTTGTCCTCAGAGGAATACCCACACATAGAAGTTGGGTGAGGAAGATTCGTTTTGCCCCCGGCAAGGGAAACCAGAAGCTAATAGCAATGTATAATGATGGCGCTGAAGTGTGGGATACTAAAGAGGTAGGCCCAGCTCTCCAGTCTGCCAGTGAAGCAAAAGAAGCTGTCAGCCATGGGAACTGGCCCTGTTTTCCACTTTGTCTGAAAATAGAATCTCTAATAAACATGTCCAGCTTCTTATAAGAAATTGTTAGAGAATTTTGCTCTCAGAGTGTTTCTGTTGTATCAAGACAGCATGACAGATGATTGATTGACTTTTTAGTGTCATCGCTGTGATGTGGGGATGGGCTTCCAGTGACTGTCCATTTGCAGACATACTCTGGGCCTGTCACCCAATCTCTGACCATTTAATCCGGAATGGTAAACAGCTTTATTTTCTGTCAATCATTCTTACAGGTTCAGATGGTGAGCAGTTTAAGAAGTGGAAGAAATGTGACCTTTCGGATTTTGGATGTGGACTGGTGCACATCAGATAAGGTGATCTTGGCATCTGATGACGGATGCATCAGAGTTCTGGAGATGTCAATGAAGTCTACGTGTTTCAGAATGGATGAGCAGGAGTTAGTAGGTAAGGCACACTCCTGAGATGGTGCTTGCTGACACAGGGTATGCTCAGTTCAGCTACAGAGACAGCAGCTGCTGCTTTATTTCAGAGAACTCCTAGAAAATGTGAATCTAATCACTTTTCAGTAATAAGCTTTATGTGTCCTACATTATGTATCAGTGGAAATCCACCGTGTATCACGATGTTTGAGTCCTGTCTGTGAGTTACGGTCAATCAAAGCTAAACTAAGATTGTAGTATCTTGTGTCTTTTTTGTGTGGTTGTTTTAGGGAGTGTTTGTTTGTTTGTTTGTTTTTTTAAAAAATAAAACCTCCATGCATGACTTCTTTTTCCTAAAGAAGAAATAAGATTGCAAGCATACCCATCTGGTGGTTTATTAAGTGGGGTTGATCTTTAGAATGCTCTTTCAGAGAACAACAGTGGTTCTGATCCTACCTCAGACTTCCAGGGACTTCCATTTCCAAATGTCCTTTTGGCATAAACTCCATGACACTCCTGGCTGACTGATTTGTGAGAATGTCTTGAGAGCCTCGGTTATTCATTTCCTGATTCAACTCCACCGTGCCTGTGCTTGGCAGAGTCGATTGCTCTTTGGTACTTGAGAGACTGGGGCTTTATAAACTGCTGTCCTTTATGCCCACACTAGAGTGGCCGGCGCCCTGCTGCTGGTGTTGGTGGATGCTGAACCTCTCCTGTGCTGTGCTTGTCACTTCTGACTCGCACACTGCACTGTCACACTGGCACTTCTCTGTAGCTGTGAGGTGGAAGCAGCTTGTTGCATTCCCATACTTGATCTTGAGTCAATTGTCAGCTCTGAGGTGTCAGGATTTCCTCACCAAGGGAGACAAACAGAAACAAACACTTTAAACTGAATTACTAAGGAACCTGAGGGAATGCCAAGGGCGATGTTATAAAACAAAACAAGGCAAAACAATTGCTAGTTCTAGGCTAAGAAGTAGATAAATACAATCTTAAGTATCTGAAGCTTTTTTTTTTCTCTTTAGATTTAAAATTTGAATCTAAAAAGCTTTTTCATCACTTGAATGTGTTCTAAACTAAGCTGACTACGGAACTGGAGTCCATCATGTTAACCTTATATACTGCGGCTGGGTACCAGGGTTTATATCATACTTTAAATTTGTACTAATATTAAGAAGAAAAACATAATTCTGTTCAGTTTCTAGTGATATAGCCTCAACCAGAAAAAATGGGATTTTAAAATAGTGATGGGGAAGGGTCACCGATAGGCACCAGCATGCCAGAAAGGGGCCGTGAGCAGTCTCCAAGTTTGTCTGTCTTTTTTTGTTTGTTTATTTGTTTGTTTTGGTTCTGCTAAGCATTCACATTATTATATCTGCAGCTTCCAAGCTCTAGGCGTTTAAAAAGAATGTGATTATCGAGCTATTTTTAGGATAATTAACAACCTGTTAATATGAATAGTATTTTAGGTGCTTTTATTGAATCAGCAGTAAAACTCTCAGGTGTGAAAAAGTAGTAGTAGAAATATTTCTCACTCTGTTTGACCCTCAAGTTGAGAAGTCTGTATACAGTATTCAGCTCCTATATAATTTTTTGACACATAGAATCACGTTTGCTAAAGTACCATTGCTTCTATTAACTTACATATATAAAAATTATCATTTCAAGTATAATCTTTCTTAAGAATTACTAATAATATTTTTATCTTTTAAAGGAAGTTCTTAAGATCTTGTTGGTATTGCAAGTAAATTGGGATATCTGTAATTCAGAGGACAACTTTCCAGCAGAGATATTTGAGCCCTGTTTACATTTTTGTAACATTCCATGTGAGCAGTAGCTATGTATCTGAGTCCCTCCAGATCTATTCCAAAGTGATATAAGGACCAAGTCAAGTGTCAGGACTTTTAAGTTCTTCATTCTCCTCATCGCACTGGCCATCTTTCAGGTGCTCAGAAGCTATGCGTGTAACTAGCAGGTATCTTGCATATTAGATGGCACAGTATATCGTACATTTAGGCCGTGTTAACTAATTGTATCTGATCAAGGACGGTAAGGAAAGGCTTTACAGGAGCTGGAGAGGACAGGGAGTGAGAGCCAGTGGGCCCTGGGCCGTGGGTCAGCGGTGGGGAGCCCAGTGGAAAGAGAGGCTGCATAGCTGCCAGGTGGTAGAGCCTTTGGTCCTGCTGCTTTCCACTGGGATGTACCGAAGACAGCTGACTCTTCCTTGTTTTATAGTGTCCTAATAAGCAACTGCTACATGTTGGGGCTGGGGTGAGGGCCATGCCTGTAGGAAGTTATCCCTGTGTCCAAAAGACTACATAAAAGCCTCCTGGGAATGCCAGACATTGGAGGTCTCCCAGTCCCTTCAGCAACAAACTCCTGCTGGATGAGTGGACCATGTTAGCGTAATAGTCTCAGAAAAACAGAGGTAGTGGTAAAAGTATTTCAGGTAAATGTAATTGTTTTTAATTCTTTTTGAAAAATAAGCTTTATCTGTATGTATTGAGCCATGACATTGAGTCATTTATTCAGTAGTACAGAACTTTGTACCATTCCAGATACTTAAACTTTTAAAAAGTGAAAGAGAATGTACTAATCAAACTGAGTGCAGAGACTCTGCTCTAGAATAGACTCCCAGTCACACTGGGTTTAGGCATTGCTCTCTGCTGACTGCCATGTAAAGAGTCTAACTGAGACGTTGTTGAGGTATGGAAGTTCATTTTATTCAGAAGCACTCCTTTGCTGTCTAGAGCCTGTGTGGTGCCCATACCTCCTTGTACCAAGGGCTGCCCTTGCCTTGAAAGCCTTCCTACTACACCAGCCTTGGAATGGGCGATATTCTTTGGACATTTCTCACATGTAAGTTACTTCATTTTTGTTTTCTTTGCATAATTTACTCGGGGTTGAAGGACACTCATGAAAATGAGCTATGGATCACAGTCCAAAGCTTAAGAATGAAGCCCTAAAACCAATCTAAGCAAAGGCAAAGACAGTAAAAGGACATTGTTTTCTACCCCTGTTTGCATCACTGTGTGGGCCCTTGTGGAAGAGTGGGTCAGTGAGGAGCTGCAGGTTCATAGGATGCTCTCAGGACTGGGTCATCATCACACAGGCGCATCATGATAGAGGAAAAGAATGAATGTGAAGACAGACAAGGGATGCTGGAGTCTCAAGGACAGGCCTAAGTCTTTATAAGGCAGAAGAATGAACCACTAGTCATTGTTCACTGTAGGTTCTTTGTTAAAACCTGATCGTTCTTAGAGCCAGCAAACCAATTTTCTTCTCTCTTGGAAACCTGTGGTTTTCTTTATTCATTTCCTTATTTTTATTCAGTAAGGCAAAGTCAGCCATG
Source organism: Mastomys natalensis (assembly GCA_021653895.1). Lineage (NCBI taxonomy): Eukaryota > Metazoa > Chordata > Mammalia > Rodentia > Muridae > Mastomys > Mastomys natalensis. The sequence goes on from JAJTUV010000431.1 coordinate 901,533, forward strand.
AAAATGGTCAGTGAGTCTCAGGCACATTGTTACTACTTTGATCTGTAGCCAAATTTTTAACCAGAGGTTATGAAAAGGTTAATTCTTTATTAGTACAACTTTTTTTAGTAAAGAAATACATGACAGTAATTGCAGAGACAATGAATGATTCAAACTTTTTTCTGCACAGTGATTACCCAGAAAATGAAGAAGTAAAGACTCTCCTTCAAGAACAGTTGCATGCATTGTCTAAGTAAGTAACTCTGTATCTCGTAGAAGGTAAGAACATGGAAAGTGACACACATTAATTTGACTTTTTAAAACCAAAAGTTATTTTTCTAAGTGTTAGTGGCCCACAGTCCATTCTTTGACATAAGTTTGTTCCGCTTTGTAGCCTTGTTTGGTAGAAAAACCATCTTAATAATCACACGGAGAGAATATTGGTCTCCATCCAGTTTCCAACTCTGAAACAGCTGTGTCTGACAAGAGCAGAAGCTCTATGTAGGAAGGCTCCATTGTGAATGTCTCATGGAGCTATGCTGGAGGACACAGGCAGGTGACTCTGAAACAGCCTGTGCCAGGTCTGTAAGGGCACAACTCTGGCTAAGAAATTGATGTTTCTTAGAGTCATGAGCATTTAAAAGTAAGTACTGAGAATTATATAGCAAACTGAGGAGAAATATAGGGGTCTACATGAAGTTCTTGGTTCTTAGAGCATGATGTTTTTGCAATCTAGACTCTGCCACAAATCATCGTCATCATCATCATCATCTTGAAAAAGTTATAGTACCTGGTTAATGGCAATTTCAAAATGACTATTCTCCAGTTTCCAAAAATTAACTTTTGTATTGAATTGGGAAACTGTCAACTTTAAGAATACTGTCAATGGTGACATCCTTATTCTTATAGTCAGGTAAACTCTGCAAGACTAAACAGCAGAGGTCTGGCCCCTGCAGCTCATAGTGATTGATGGTACCCTTCTACTTGGGATGTTGGGAGCCAAGATGAAGTACCTGCTCTTATAAATTCTGACCTTGTATTGTTACTTCTCTTTGCTTTTTGTTTGGCTGGAAATGTTTGTCCTACATTTGTCTGGGTTCATGTCTGCAGCGACATAAAGAAACTCCTGCTTGATCCTGAGTTCACTCTCTTGCAAAGGTGCCTGCTGGTTTCCAGGTAATGCTCTCTGAAGTGAAATGCTGACTTTAAGCAATAATTGGCTTTGTAAAAGTTACAACTAAACATGTTTTGAAATTCAAGCTCCTCTTTTAGATTTGACTTACAGTCTAGTTTTTGAGTATTGATACAACCCCAGAAGTCCAGCTACATCTCAAATGAGATCTGGGCTTTATGTGCTGCAAGGACTTTCACCTATAGGTAGCTTTTAAAATATGAACTACAAATTATGTATTTATAAACATCCTGATGAGTTACCTTTAAAAGTGCTCAGCAGAATCGTGAAGACATTTCCCTCCGTGTTTCAGAGAATAAGTAGCAGATTGTTTTGACACTTTATCCAGAAGCTTTTACTGTGAAGCTGATGCCCAAACATAATGCTGTTGGCAAAGCAGGCCTATAGAGCTGTTGGGTATGAAGGGCCCTGTGTGGTCAGACCTTGTGCTATTGGGCACGCACGCAGTAACCAGGCGAGAGGGCTCACTGCTCTGTGATTTCCCTGACGCTCTCTGAAGTGGAACAGTTCCTGTGTTTGAGGGCACTCAGGGCCGCTGCTCAGGCCTGGAGAGTGAATTCACACAGGCCTTGCTTTCCTCTTGCAGGCTGTACGGCGATGAGTCAGAGCTGCACTTTTGGACAGTGGCGGCCCACTACCTGCACAGCTTGTCCCAAACCAAGTCTGGGACACAGTGGTAACCAAGGAAGATGCTCCTAAGGACAGACTGAACAACCCACTGGACATCTGCTACGATGTGCTCTGTGAAAACTCCTACTTCCAGGTGCTGCTGCTTCTAGAGAAAGGGTTGTCACAGATATGGCCTTTGTTTTGAAGTTTTTCTGAGTATCTTAAACTTGGGAAACTTTCAAGCCAACTTACAGTCCACATCCTAGAAATAAGTGCTGTGCCGTATCTGTATGAGAAAAGCCTGCTTCTTCTGAAGGCTTATAAGCACCAAATTTTAATGCACATGAACATTTTTATTAAAACAGTCTTGATTTTTGTCTTAAAATTTTTAACTTGGAAAGCTCATTTTACTTAGCTCACTCCAGTTTTCAATAAGTTTCAGTTTTTCTACTTGACTTAAAAAGTTTGATCTAAACTCAATTTTCTTCCTTTCTTCCATTTTTCTTTATTTTTTTCTTCTTCTTCTTCCACCTCCTCCTCCTTCTTTCCTATTTTAGAAATTTCAGCTAGAAAGAGTTAATCTACAGGAAGTAAAACGGTCAACTTATGATCACACGAGGAAATGCACAGACCAGCTCCTGCTGTTGGGCCAGGTATGTCAGTTTCGGCTTCCTGGAGTTGCTAGTTGATGAATGTTTCAGAGCACTGTTCACACTCACTCACTCTCACTTACGCATCCGTGTGTATATGCATGTCCTTTGTACACACTTAGGCTTTCTTTGACAGTGTCAGAGCTTGTGAGGTGCACGCCGGCAGCTAGCTCACTGCAGCTGTAGCTTCCATAACGCAGAGCATCTGTTTGGTTTGCTCTGATGCACTTCGAGATGAACAGCCGAAGTGGGCAGTCCCCAGCAGTTCTACCAGGCTGGCTTGTATGCTTGCCTTAGAGACAAAGTGCAGTGCTATCATCAGTTCCATGTATGTTGATAAAACATCCAGGAGCATGTGTCAGAAGTGAGTGTTGCCTGTGAGCTGCAGACTCTGACATCCCCCATCACACCTTTCAAAGGTTCTGCTGGAAGAAAATGTTTCCATAACTAAAGAAGACATTTCTCTCACTAGACAGACAGAGCCGTACAGCTGCTGTTGGAAACAAGTGCAGATAACCAGCACTACTACTGTGACTCGCTGAAAGCTTGCTTGGTCACCACTGTCACTTCTTCAGGCCCTTCTCAGAGCACAATTAAGCTGGTAGCAACCAATATGATCGCCAATGGCAAGCTAGCAGGTAAGGCACTTTCACGGCATCTGTCAGTGCTGGGCTGGGCTGTGAGAGACATGACCCTCTATATGCACTACAGAAAACTAGCGCTGCTTGTAGGATGACCACAGTCATGTTAGCGGAGCTTAATTGAAGCATAGAGGGAGGCGTCACTGATTGCAATGACAGTAGACTTAAGTCCTACAGTCCTGGGTGAAGTGCACCATCCCAAATCATGCTTTAGGATGTGTTCATGCTTGCTACCCTGGTTGCTTGAGGGGCAACATTATAGAGCACTGTCTCATACTTTATTTTACAATTCAGTTCAGTAGCTTCCCAGTAGGTTCAAGTTGAATACCCATTTGAAATAATTAAGTGTGCTCACCCTATATAAAATGCACAAGTCTAAAGAAAAATATGGCTTTACTGTTTAATGATTTGTTAAAGAGAGCACTGCAGGGTCAGATGACTTCTTCTGTCTTTCAGAGGGTGTTCAGTTACTCTGCCTGATAGACAAGGCTGCAGATGCCTGCCGCTACCTACAGACATATGGCGAGTGGAATCGGGCGGCATGGCTTGCAAAGGTAGGCATTTCCAGTATGTGTCCTGCTCTCTTCCTGCGAAGCTGCTCTACATTAGGTTACTTTCAGTTCCACTCGGACTGAGTATTAGCTGCTGCTGCTTATTGGAAGACAGAGCTCGCATTGGTGTGGTCAGATGAAAGCAGCTGACTCCTGTCTGCCGGGCTCTGGTGCATCCAGGTCCCATAGCAGCCTCTAGACTGTGCAATAGAGCGAAGCCTGGCTATTTGTTAGCACACTTAACTTTGTTTCTCTGTAAAGGATGTTTCTGTTCTAACATGGACCTCTTTCTCAGGTTCGGTTAAATTCTGAAGAATGTGCAGATGTTCTGAAGCGGTGGGTTGACCACCTTTGTTCTCCACAAGTCAACCAGAAGTCCAAGGCCCTCTTGGTCCTCCTTTCTCTGGGTTGTTTTGTCAGCGTGGCAGAGACACTTCACAGGTAAGTCATGTGAGCCCTGGCTAGTCAGGCTGTGCTGGGTGAGCCATGCAGGGGCATCTCTGGTCATTAGTTATTTGTTCTAGAGCCTGTAGCATTTGCCACCAATATGTTCACCAAACCTAAAGGCCATACTTTAAAATATAGAAGTCTTCAGACAGTTGGGGAAGATTGAGCCTTGAGAGAGTACTGAGCAGAAGTGCCGGGGGACTGTAAGAGGCTGTAGAGTATGTCGAGGTGGGGTGTCTGCCATGAATACCTCACTCTGGGAGGGGGGATTGATTTATTGAGAACTAGAGGCAGAAAGTTGAGACATATTTGACACATGACTTAATAACTCTGGGCAGTGGGTGCATAGTTTAGAAAAGCATGTGGTCCTAGATTACAGTGGTTTAAACTCCTTAGCACAGGGTTCTGCAGTATCCGTCACGAAGCTTGTTCTTAGACAAGTGTGCTCCCCTCTCCTTTATAAACAAGGACTTAGAGGGGTGTTGTCGTCACTTATGGAGCAGTCTGTTTCCACAGAAAACGTACAGAGCTCCAGACGGAAATGCATGCTTGGTTTCATCCACCTATGGCAGATCTTGAGAACTATTTTTATTTTATATTTTATTTTATTTTTGAGAACTGACTGACTTTTGTTCTGTTGAGCAGCATGAGATACTTCGATAGAGCTGCCTTGTTTGTGGAAGCCTGTCTCAAGTATGGTGCATTTGAAGTCAGTGAAGACACAGATATCCTTTGTGAGGACGTGTGTTCTGAGTGGGGAAAGGTGACATCAGTGATCCTATTGAGAGAGAGCGGTGTTGTGGGTCATCAGACCCAGAAGAGAAGGAGAAGGGGAGGAGAAAGAATCAGAGTGGGTTGCTGCACTGCAGGTCAGTTAGAGGAGACGCAAGGAGGACTGCCCCGTGAAGGGCTCAGAGTCTAGTATGTGTTTAAACTTAAAAGAAGGGATGTGATCCGGGTACTTTAATATAGTATTCTTTCAAAGTGAGACATTTTGTGGAAAATATTTTATATGTTTACCTTGAAAATATTGGCTAAAAAATTGAACACTGCCCACCACCACCACCACACATACACATACACATACACACACACACACACACACACACACACACACACACACACACACACACACACACTGTACCCAGGCGAGCCTCTGATGTGGACTACGACAGCGCACTTGAGATGTGCCCTACAGTCAGGCCGCAGTGAACTGCCCATGCCCAGAACTCTGCATTTCTACTAACCATCACCTGGGACACTTGGTTTTAAGAAGAATGGGCTTGTAGATATGACTCTCAGGTCCTTGTGTCCATAGCTCTGCCTTTTCTTACTGTACTTTTTCTTGGGCTTCTACATTTTGGCTCCTTTCTATATATTCGCTGTGAGCTCTATACATAATCATTTTTTTAAAAAGCTAAACTAAATCAATTTTTTGGAAAAGTAACTAAAGCCTAAGGTTAGGCAAGGCCATGGACCTAGTCACTGGTGAAGCTGGTCTGGTATCAACTTTTCTCAGAACATGACAGAACAGGGCTATCAGTGCCCAGCTGTCTGGAGTCTCTTCCCTAAGAAAGTGTTCTGCTCTGATGGCCAGGCTCTGAGAAACTCCCACATGGAATGAGGGTATGCTCAAGGGTCTGTCCTGGCCTCTGCCATTCATTCTCTAGCCCCCAGAGGAGTGGGCATGGGGGAACCTGAGGATGCCAGCTGGAGTCTTCTGAAAGAACCATGGACTCAGCTGGGGTAAGATACAACATGGTTAGATTGAGGCTGTCCCCCCCTCATAAAGAAGTGCCTATGCTTATGACATGCTGTTCCCCATGGCCACCAGGTCCCTGCAGCATCTGGCTTCAGAGCCTGTGAGGAGCCACTCTCTCCCCAGCCCCCGTGCTCTTCAGTTCCTTAACTGCTGGTTACAGAAGCTCATCACTGCCATCTATGCAGACTACCCGAAGCCTGAAGAGCCTCGGCTTCAAACAAGGAGCAGTGCATTTTGCTTCAAAAGCTGGAGCGGCTGGCAGAGATTTATTGAATGAGCTGGGGTCCCCCAAGGAGGAACTAACAGAAGGCTGACAGGCTCTGTGCAGGAAATCTGATGTTGGAAGCAAGGCATGAGGAGAGCTAACCTGTCTGTGCTCATGGTCACAGTCGCAGTCAGTCTAGACCGATGTGACGACTTGGCCCTTGTTAGTTGTGACACTACCTTCTTGAGGCCGCAGGTGCTCAGCAGCATGGGCACATTTACACTAGGAGCCAGTTCTGTGTCCCATGTGACCTCAGGACAGGGGAGACACAGTGGGAAAGTGTATAGTGTTTATACTTTTGGAAAGTGCTTTTAAGATCTCTGAATACTTTTCAATTTTTGTAACTTAAAAATTCAAAAGACTGAATTACTGTCCTTTCTCATTAGCTAATTTGAAGATGTTTAAGAAATCTGTAGCAAGAGATTGGGCAACTGATGGATTTTCAGATACATGCTGTGTGTGCCTGTGTTGATAAGCAGTCATTTAGGACACAGCAGGGCAGAAGCATTTGAAGACAGCCCACCACAGCACTTTCTTTATCTTGAGAACACAGTGCATTCTTTGCTTTAGGCATTGCTGAACTTTGTATCTAGGGCTCATAGTCTTCATGGAGCACGTCTAAGCTTTATGTTTAGTGGTCGTGGTCTCCGATGGTCTGAATTTTAACTCCCAGGATACATTCCAGTAACTTCATTTCTGAAGCCTCTTTTGTACATTTCCCGCCTTTGTTTTCTTCCACTAGATGTAATTATTATAAATTATTACTCAGAACTTAAACATCTGTGACTATAAAAATGATAAATAAAGGAAAATTCCAGTCAAGACTTTGTTGTTTGAGCCTTTTCCTTTGAGACGGGGTCTTTTGGCCCCACACAGCCGAAAAAACAGCTTCACTCCTGCTGTATCGTTTCAGGGGCTCTGAAAAACACAACTTCAGGTCAAAGTTAGTCACTGGTTCCCTGCAACTTGGGATAGTTTCCAGCAACTCTGTCTTCTGTTGTTGAAGTTAGGGAAGTCGGGTGTTTTCAGTGAGGTGCCTCATTCTATACCCCATGTGAGACCTTGGCAAAAAGACTGAGTGTGAACAACGGTTGTGGGTCTGAGGTGAGGTAAAGACAGCTTAGTCTGTGCTCTGTGGTGTAGTGGGAGGTGCCTGCTTGCTTCCTGCAGCATCAGCATTTGAAGAAATGAAACTGGCCAGCCTGGAGGCTGGAGAAGAAGGCTGTACAGTTCGACTCCCGCATCTGCCGGTTACTGTGAGTGAAGCTTTGCTGGCATGTCATCAGGCCCCGTGCTGACTGCCTTTGCTCCATCTGCTTGGAGGACTGATGGGGGTCCATATGACTGAAGGCAAGTGAAAGGCTTAAAATGTTACTGCCCTGCCCTTGACAGCAGTTTTATGACTTCCACTTAGGAGCCAAATTGCTGCCTTATGAAGTCTCTGGGTTCAACTGACCCACTGGGACAGATTGGCACTCCGACTCTTGTTACTGTTACAATGAGTAGAGTAGACTCTTCCCCCAACTTCCTGTGCTCAGGAGAATGTCAGAACCTTCTTCCCATTTGGCACTTTGCAGTCTCAGATTCTCCTGAGGAAGGCTTCAGGAAACGTCTGTGAGTGGCCCAGGCTGACTGCTGTGTCACTTGTGACAGTTCTCAGGTAAATGGCCTCAGATGATGCAAACAGAAGGCTCAAGTTCAAGAGTGTTTGGAAACCTTTGAAGCTATCTGTATTACTCCAGACACACTCTGCTGCAAGAGCCTCCCTTCATCTCCATCTTTGGTCATTCTCCATCATTTTTAAGCCAAGATAGTTAAGGCCAGAAGACAAAAATTAGTTGTGTTTGAAACTAGTGGTGTGTGTGCCTGTTGGCATAAAATAACTTAGTAAGGAGCAGAAGTGTGTGTACTCCGAATGTGGAGACGTCCTAGACTGAGGAGTCCTTGTGCTTGATAGCTGGAGCCCCATGCAGTCCCACAGTGCCAAAGCAGCAAGTGGAACCATCAGAACTAACAAGTCTGCAGTACAACCAACAGGACAGGGTTAAGGAAGAAACTGACAATGCGCTGCACAGGCTCCTGTGCAGGGGCAGAAGCAGACTCATGAAGACATGGGGAAAGGCTTGCACCGTTTTCTCATGAAGCATCGGGTTAATGCTTGAGTGCTACTCATTAACCTTAGTGTATGATTACTGACCTTTCCACTTAGCTCTGATTTACCTGAGGCCGAAAAGCAGAAGGCATCTGCCTTCCAGTACTTAGAAACCAACCACTATGATTAATGATGTCTGATCCACCAGGGTCCTTCTGACAGCCCTCATGGTGTCTGGACTACACCAGACACAAATGCTAAGTCAAGGAATGGCTTAACTCCTTGCTTCTTTCTAGAATCAGCCAGTAACTTCATGAAGTGAACTAGGCTGGGACTGCTTTATAACCAACATGCCTAGCACCTGTCGTCTCTAGGAACTTTGGTGAGTCACCACTTCAGGATTAGACTCCAGAACACCTTTGATTGTCGTAACTCTGGAACGGCCATCTAATTTTTCAAAAACTTGCTGAGCCCGAAAAGTCCAAGTTCACACGGTTGTGGCAAAGGTACAGTTCTTGACTTCATGTTAGTTACCCTACACTTACTGTGTTATTAGTGCTATGTCTTAGTTGGGGTTTCTATTGCTGCAACAAAACACCATGACTAAAAAGCAGGCTGGGGAGGAAAGGGTTTATTTGACTTACACTTCCACATTACAGTTCGTCATTGAAGGAAGTCGAGACAGGAATTCAAGAGGGGGAGAAACCTGGAGGTAGGAGCTGATACAGAGACCGTGGAGGAGCGCTGCTTACGTAGGCTTGCTTCTGTGGTTTGCTCAGCTTTGCTTTCTTATATAGAATCCAGGACCCTTGACCCAGGGTGGCACCATTCACAATGGGTGTAGTCCTCTGCTATCAATCACTAATGAAGAAAACGTCATACAGCCAGATTTTATGGAGGCATTTTCTCAGTTAAGGCTCCCTCCTTTCAGGTAACTGTGTCAAGTTGACATAGGACTAGCCAGCACATGCTACCTAATGTATGTTACTAGAAGAAGTATATCTAGCTACCCATCAACACACAGGAAAGGAATGTAACTGTTCAACAGAATTTGAGTCCTGTTGATTTTTCCTTCCCAGTGCCCTCAATCCAAAATGTAACTAACTGGCAGTCCTCTGCCCTGGCCAGGGCAGGGTTATCCACACCCTGTGTGCTCTCCCTTTTGAGGAAAGGAAGAACTCCATTACATATTTGGTGTGACTGGGTCTATGGGGAACTGGGCAGAGTGGGGCTGGATTTGACTCAGGATTAGGACTCGCAGCTGATAGGTGAGGGGCCTCTAATAGGGCTGTGTACTTTGGCCCAGGGAGGGCTCACCTGAGCTTACTGCTGAAAGTGGGCCATCTGAGACCAGCCAGCATCAGTGCAGTCTTATACAAGGTAATAGAGCCCATTTGACTGGGCTTTGGTGAGTGTTCTTTGACTTGGCAGAACACTGATAAACGTATAATCATATTTCAGAAGTTTGTTTTCTCCTGCCTGGTAATCATCCTTTTCTCGTTATATTTCATTTCCTTTACCAAATGTGCATATTTTATTGAGGTCAATTCTCAGAAAATATAGTGCCTGGTCTGCTTAGTTTAACGGCATGCTGTTGATGAATGCAGGGATAGGTATACACTTTTGACAGAAGGAAATGATCTGTCATTTTATGCTTGCTTCCCCGAAATCCATAGAGAAGTATTACTGTATCAGTTCTTGTCTCCATGCTGTAACAAAAACCTGATAAACAACTTATGGGAGGGAGAGCTTGTTGGGCTCACTGTTTGGGCTACAAAGGCAGGAGGCAGGAGGTCACGCTGAATCCATAGAATGTCTGGTGTAGACAGGAAATAGGATCCCATTCTAAAACATCAAGGACTTCACCCCAGTGACCCTCTTCCTCCAGTGAGATTCCACCTAAAGGTTTCACAACCTTCCTGCAGCCTGTGCCACAGCTAGACAGGGTCTTCCAAAACACAAACTGATGAAGAGCACCTCATATTCAAACCAAAACATCAGTTTGATTTTTCTGAACAGTCTAGGCAGTCCTGAATCTGCCCACAAAGTCCCACAGGACATTCTCGGTACCTCTTGATTGAGATAGCCCTGCAGATTTCAGAGTAGCATGTACCCTGTCTGGTCCTGACCTGCATGCCTGGTTCCCTCAGCAGCACTGCATCTGTCCCCTGCTAGGAATATGCCCAGGATCCAAGGTCCTCTCTCAAAGCACCTAGAGAATAGAGGAGGTCCAGGGAGGGACCTGGCAGGAGATCAGTGCAGGCAAAGGGGCGTGAGCACAGGTGAGTATATCCTGCCTGCCCTCTAACCTCAGCCTCTGAGGCGAAGCCTGTCCTTGTGTCATCTGACTCACACGGCGCTGTAGAGTGAAGAGACACAGGTGACACACTGTCCTGAGTCCTCATGTTGAGTTTCTTGGGACACCAGACTTTCAATCCTAAAATTCAGATATTCTCTGGCAAACAGGAGTGGTTGGTCACCCCAAAGGGAAAAAAGGGAATGCAAGACCTCATACATACAACACCCAGCCCCAGCCATCTCTACTCTCCAACTCATTAAGTCAGGGGAGGCTTAGGGGGTCTGAATCCGTGCTCTCCTTTGGGGAGTCAGTTGAAGAGGCAAGACAAGGCAGTCTGAAGTTGGCTGGTCCAGGAAGGAGAATTGCTGGTCAGGCATGTGCTGTTGGCGGGAAAGAAGGGCTTGCAAAGCATTTCTCAAACCTTTGTGTGGCAGTTTGGACATTCCAAGACTTATTTGCAAAGCGGAACAACTGAGACCAATGTGGTTTGGGTGTTCTCCTTGTGTGCAGAAACCACTGCATGCCCACACTCTATCTTTATCCTTATTTTTCTTTTAGATGAGTACCAGATGTTTAGAGAGAGCTGAAACAGTACCTGCTGGCTTAAAAACCACAATATTGTTCCTTGGGGTCGGCTCTGTTCCTTGGTCAAGGACTTTGGAACCTTAGTTCTTTCTCTGCTACTGCAGAATCCCTCTGTTTTCAATTACAAAGTCAGTGAAGGATGGCAAAGGGACAGCATGGGCCATTTCCCCCTTGGGTGGGGCCTCAGTGGCTGCCAGTCATTCCAATCCTGATCTCTATTCTTAGGCCCAGGATCAACTTCCACTTGGGCATCCTAGTAGGCATATGCTCTGTAGACAACCTTAGTCTCACAAGCAAGAGCTTAATCAGCAAAGACGGAAAGGAGATAGAGCCAGCGATCTGTGTGGACCATATCCCATTGGATGGTGTCCTTACGAGGAGAGAGAACATGAAGCTATGCAAGAAGCCTTGCTGTGACAGAGAATAAGACTTATGGTATACTGTCAGGAGCCAAGCAGCACCAAGCATATAATAATCTAGGAAGAAACAAGGCACTTCTGCAGGGAGCCCAGCTATTCACTCCAGCTTCAGACTTCTGCCTGCAGGATGGTGAGGCTAAGTTCTGTTCATGGAAGCCACCAAGTTTATAGTCCTTTGTGATCACGCTCTTGAGAGCCAGTCTACCTCCATTGACCCACAGTGGGTAGGCAGAATGTCTCAGAGCCTTCAGATGTTCTCACCCCTGTCAGAAGATTGGCAGTTCAAAAACTTTTGTCTTCTAGCTGAGGGTGGGAGGAGGCCTCTTCATGGCCTTGTTGTGATCGGTGGGATTTTTCCAGTACAGACACATTTTTTTTTTTTTTTTTTTTTTTGTTGTGTGAGGGTGCCAGGATAGAGCCCAGACAGAGCCTTCTGTATATCAGGTCAGGACACTGAATTAATGTCCCAACTACACTATTTTGAAAAAATTGTGTGTGTGTGAGTGTGTGTGAGTGTGTGAGTGAGTGTGTGAGTGAGTGTGTGTGTGTGAGTGTGTGTGTGTGTGTGTGTGTACATGCATATGTGTGCAGGGGGCCAAGAGAGGGTGTTGGAATGCCTGGAGCTCGAATCACAGGACTCACAGGTGCCATGAATTGAACTTGTCCCCTGCAAGAACAGTACATGCTCTTAACTGCCGAGCCATCTTTCCAGCCCATGTGTGACTTTTTTGAGGCAGTTTTGCTTCCTATCCCCTGGCTGGCTCCTAACTCACGGCAATCCAGCTGCTTCAACATCCTAAGGGCCAAGATTACAGACATAAACCTCTCCGACCATCTAGGAGGAAACATTTGTGGCCATGAGATAGGTGGCCCTGAGGATTCAAATTCAGTGCTCAGCATCCCAGAAAGGAGTGAGCTGTCACCAGAGAGACCACAGGAAAGGAACCTTGCTGTGTGGGCAGTTGTGGTGAATGTCCTGTCTATGTGCTCATGACAAACATGGCAACCTGTGTCTGGCTTTTTCTCCAGGGTGGACCTCTGGTGATGGCATCCACTTGTGCCAAAGCTTGGAGAGTCCTAGGCACTGCTCAGACCCTGTAGACACACCTACACTCCTTACTCCTCTGAGCCCTCTCTTTGCCAGTCTTCCTTGGGAGAGTAGCCATCTTTGTTTATCTTTGTTGTTTGCTTCTAAGGTACTGAGGGTTGAACTTGGAGCTTCTTACATGGGTGACAAGCCCTTTATCACTGACCTAGAACTAAGGTTTGAATTTTTTTCTTTTTGCTGTTGTCAGTTTTATTTTGTTTGGTTTGGTTTGGTTTGGTTGGTTTGGTTTGGTTTGGTTTGGCAATCTCCAGACATGGCCCTGGCTGACTTGGCCTGGAACTCTCTGTGTACACCAAGGTCCAATATATACTTTTTAAAAAAGATTACTTCCTGGTAGGCCTCTTGATGAGCCAGGTTCCCCCCAGCCCCTCCACCTTCCTTTCCCACTGCCATTTGCAACAGCTCCACTGCTCTGCCAGCATTTCTCCTGCCTTCTGCTGACCAGAGAATCACGGAAACCAGCGGTCCAGACTCACACCCAGGGTCCAGTTTGTCAAAACCTCTGGAGCCATAACAGTGGCTAGGAAAAACCCAGTCTCTGGGTTTAAGCTTTCAGGCTCCTGGATCCAAGAATGCCTTTTCCCAACATGTATATCCCAATCTGTGTTTCTTGGGATCACGACATCCAGTGAGGTATTAATATTTATCATGGCTAGATAAATTTAGGAGATGCCAAACTCAGCATGTTTCTTTGTGGCAGACCTTCTCAGTGCCTTTGTAATGCAAATTAAGTTGCTCCCCAGAAAGAAAGCATAGGACATTAGATATTCTAAGATTCTTGATCTGTCGAACAGGTTTTTATTTTGTTGTTGTTGTTTGGGGAGTGGGAGAGCTTGTTCTACCTCCTCTCTATTCTGCCTGCTTCTCTCCGTAATATTCCAAACTTCTTCAGTAGAGATGTCTTTCTTCCTTTTCTCCTAAGTTTTAGGAAAATCATTTGCCCTTCCTGTCTGCCTTATACTCAGTGGAACAATGCAGCATCCTCAGTCAGCATCAGTTCCAGCTGCAAGCTCAGTGGCTTGGCTTTGGTTGGTTTCGTTCAGTTGGTTTTTTTGAGGCATAGTTTCATGTATACCAAATTGGTTTCAAACTTACTATACAGAAGGTTGTGAACCACCATGCATGTGCTGGGAATCAAACCTCGGTCCTCTGGAAGAACAGCAAGTGCTCTTAACTGCTGAGCCATCTCTCCAGCCCCACAAGTTCACTTTTAAGTGGCATAAAAAGGCTTCTATAATCCAGGACCAGGCCACTCTCTTTTCTTGGATGCTGTTACATGCCCTGCCCCCATGATGGGATCAGCCAGAAACACCTGTGCTTCTGAGTGAACAGTAGTCATATGTTGCCCTTGCTGTCTGGTACACATTTCCCTCTGTGAGTTCTAGAAGCTGGCATCTATGCTCCCTAACACCTCACATCCCCAACCCCTTCTGCTTCTAGACCAGGAGCCCACTGCTGACCTAACATCATAGTAATGGACCAATCAATGGGCTCCAAGTCTTCAGCATCAGAACTTTTTCCCCAGGCACCTGATCTTGACTCCATGAATCAGATACAGGACACACCCAGACCGTGGTTAGCTAGAGCCTGAGGCTGGTCCAGAGATGAGACCTCTGGACCTAGGAACAACTGACTTCCACGCTCACTGCTCCTGCTCTGTGTAATTGGCATGAGGAGAATATTTCCTCTCCCCTGTGGTTACATTGTTAATGTTTGCTCTTCCTTTTCCTCATGGAAGTTCCATGTTCCTTCTTACCACCCAGCCAGGTCCCTTCAGGTCCCTCTTCCAGCTGTTGCATCCAGCCATTTAGATGGTGTCTGCCACATGTGGTTCTGTTGGAATCTATAACTTAGTCTTTGCTTTTTGTTTCACCCTCCTTTGCCCTCCTTTTGGATTTACATTTGTTTATTATCCCAATTCCCTCTTTATTATGTTGTTTATAGCATCCCTTCTACCTATGTATCTATAATCTGTATGGTTACACATTTGCCCTTGACTTACACTCTAACATAAATTCACGCTTTGACCATTTGGCCCTTAGAGCATCCTACTCCCACATTCCTCTCTCGGTTAATGCCCCATTATTTCCGTGTATATCCCTTCCCATCCCCCATCAGGACATCTGCCATGCTGTCAATATCCGTTTAAACTCAGCCTTGTCAGTCAGTGCCTGAGTCCATCCCCTGGCTTTGCAATCTTAGAGACTTGCAACATTTCCAGTTCATTTCATCCATATAGATATGAAGTTCTTACATTGAAGATATGAACTCTCAGTTCCTACTTCTGCTACCGTGCCTGCTATTCCCCCTGCCATGGTAGAGACTCTTACCCCTTTGGAACCACAAGCCCAAAGAAGCGCTTTCTTATATAAGTCTCCTCCCTCAGATCCACACTAATAATTCCCAAAGTAGCTCTGTAGCTCGGCTTGCTCTCTGCTGCCTTCTGAAAGGTCCACTTCAGCGCCCAGCTTCTCAGTCACCACTTTCAAACCCAATAAAAACCCTTTGACCACTTCCTGTTACAGGAGTCAAGATAACAGAGGCCCTGAGCTCACCCACTGGCCCACAACTGTGCCGTGCTCCTTGAACCTGCCTAAGGAGCATCCTCCTCTTAGTTCAGCAAAGATGCCAGAAGGTTTCATACTTGTGAGCTCTAGTGAGCAGAGCAGCAAGCATCAGCTGAGCGGGGCACTGGGAGCCAGACAATGATGGTGAGGTCAATAGTTGAATGTTTTTCTAGATTCATTTAATGGTTAGAGTAACTATGAAAATAAAAACATACAATATCGCTGTATTTTTAGTTGGGTGGCTGGGTGGCTTGGCTGGCTCCTGGGATAGAAGGCATGCATTGTCAGCTCGCATATCTGCTGGTTTGGAATCTGTTAGTACTGACCACAGTTGGGAAAGACTTGGAAAGAGTAACGTGCTGTTGCTTGGCATGTCCTGGTTAGTCGGGCCCATTGAATGTGGCAGACTGCATTGAACATGGGCAGACTTTCTTTCAGGGCACTGCTCTCTGGGACACAGGCTGTGGATATCTGCACAGCATTCACAGTGAATTTGGTATTATGAGGCTGTGGGGGGATTTGAAAGTATACAGGGGTGGGATCAGTGATGGCTCAGTATAAAATGTTTGTGGGTCAAGCATGTGGACCTGAGTTCAGGGCACTAGGATCTATAATTTAAAAAAAAAGAAAGAAAGAAGAAAAGAAGAAAGAAAGAAAGAAAGAAAGAAAGAAAGAAAGAAAGAAAGAGAGAGAGAGAGAGATACAGCAGTGTGCACCTGTAATCTCAGCCCTGGGGAGGTGGGGGATCTCCAGTGTGCGGCCAGCCAGGCCAGCTGCATGGGAGGTGGGGACCTCCAGTGTGCGGCCAGCCAGGCTAGCTGCATGAGTTGCTCCCAGTTCAGTGAGACTACTGTCTAGAGAAACATATAGTGAAGACTGGTTGAAGAAAATACTTAGCATTTCTGGATAGCCTACACACACCCATACCCAGGGGGGGGGGCAGAGACAGAGACAGAGAGACAGACACAGACACACAGACACACACAGAGAAAGAAAGGGAGAGAGAAAGAGAGAGACACACTTTCACACACACACACAGAGAGAGGGAGAGGGAGAGGGAGAGGGAGGAGGGAGAGGGAAGAGGGAGAGGGAGAGGGGAGGAGAGGGAGAGGGAGAGGGAGAGGGAGAGGGAGAGGGAGAGGGAGAGGGAGAGGGAGAGAGATTTGTGGAAGTACAGGAGTTGCATGCAAACACCACTGTGTCCTGACTGTGATGTCCACGACTTTTGTGTCTTGGAATCAGTCTCTTTGAAGCCTGGGGTTCATATCACAGAACCGTGAACTCGCTTTCTATTGCTTGATTAAGGTTCCAGTGGCCCAAACGCTTCCTTTTACGGACAGCTATAATCCTAAGGCTCCAGAGCTAATTAGAAAATCGAGGGCTTGCAGAGGAGAGCAGTCCTAGTGTGGAGGGCATGGCAAAGGTGTAGCACCTCTTCCCTTCCTGGGTCCAGGACTCTGGGCTCTGGAAGGAAGATCAGCAACAGCCACTCTGCTCCAGCGGACAGCACAGCAGAATGGGAGAGCCTGAGTGTCTGATCTTTTGATCTTTCAAAGGGGGATGAGAGTTCAAAGAACAATGTGCTATATCAGATTTTTAAATACTGGCTTGACTAAAAAGAATCCGGTGCGAGCCAAACAAAATACGTCTCTAAGCCAAGATCAGCCTTGCATGGACAATTTGTGCCTTCTGAGATCATAAAAGTCAGAAAGCACAGACATCAGGCTTCATCTCGCCTCCCTATGCTGCTACACTCTGAGAAGCAAAGGATGCTAATCACAGCCACCTCCTGGTACTGTCATCAGACAGGGGCTTCTGCTCCTAGTACCCGAACCGTACTGGGTTTCAGCTATGGCTTAGACTTCTGGGGTTTATATAGTTGCCCCAATTATTTTCATTTGCAGCCATGAGGGAGGTTTTCTTTGTTTTCTAGTTACTCCCCGTTTTTTTCCCATCAGCATGGTGGTGACCAAGAGCTGCTGTGTCCCCAAAGGCTGCCTCAGTAGTCAAAGGCTACGGTGACTTAGAGGAGACCATCTTCCTTGGAAGATGTCTGCAGGCGTCCTGGCTCATACTTTGGACCCATCTCAGGGACAAGAGATAGGATGTGCTATCTGGCATCAAAAGTCCTCCTCCTGTCCCTTCCTGGGTAGATTGGACACTTCCCAACTTGGACTGTATCTCTCCATCTTCTTATAGAATGAAAATCAGAATTCTATGAGCAGTTTGTCTCGTTTGTTGTTTGTTTGTTTGTTGGAAGATATTTGACCAATGAAGAAAGAAAATGGAATGAATGAATGAATGAATGAATGGGGCTTTGTTCTGGGGTATTTTGAGGGTACCATCTATCATGGTGGGGGGATTGTAGCAGGAGCTTGTGGCAACCCATCACATTGACTCTATGGTTGGGAAGCAGAGGTGAGCACTAAGTATCTTTCCATTCCAGTCAGCACCGCAATGGTGCTGCTCACAGGGTAGTGGGTGTTCTCCATCTAACTAGCCCTGTCTATAAACTTCCTCACAGGACACATTAAGAAATTCTTCTCCTAGTGATTCCTGATGGTGGGAAGCGGCACGGTCAATGCTAGCCATCACACAACTAGCAAGGCCTGTTTTCTGGTTGTTCTTGGTGTCCACATTTCTGTGAGTGCTTAAAAGTGAGTTCTGCTTCTCTAGAAAGCACCATCCCCAGCTCATTCAGTAGCCCTGGTCCTGGAGTTCTCAACCTTAGTGCAAGCTCCTTCCCTATGTCACCAGAGCTTGTAGACGGCACCATAACCCTCAGTGATGAGACCTGGGGCCAGGTTTATTCTAGAACGTGGAGCTAGCACATAACTCTGAGTGCTCACTACCTTAGTGTGTAGAAAGGATTCTTTGAAGCCCAGTGTGGTAGTGGCTTATATCTACAACTCCACATTAGGAAGGCTAAGGCAGGAGGATTATTATAAGTGTGAAGCCATCTTAGGCTATAGAATGAGTTCTAGGCCAAATGAGTTTAGGTGGAATCCTGTCTCATAAAAAAAATGGATCGGGGGAGTTACAGGTCTTTGCTCTTGATGTCACTCCCTTACACAGCTTGTCCAATAGGCAACAAGAGTCACAACCCAAGCCTGTTGCTCCTTTTCAGGGCCCTATCTGGTTCTGGCCCACCTACTGATCAACTCCTTGTTCCTTGTCTTTTAAGTTAGGTTCTTCCCACATAGAAACACTTGTCTTCTTCTGCTTGCCCTGAGTGTCTAAGTCCCAAGGTGTTGCCATCCTGGTCCCTGGAGTTCACAAGTATACAGAAAGCCCTGATGGTTAATCTTCATGTCACTTTGACTGGATTGAGACACTTGGGGATTAGTAAAGTATATTTCTGGATATGCTGTTGCTGTTTCTAGAGGTAACTGAAGGTGGGAGGTGAGCCCTGCAGGTATGTAGGTAGCGCCCCCCTGCAGGCAGGGGATCAGAAGATGGAAAGAAAGAGGAAAGTGGCTAGGATGATAGAGTCTTTCTGCTTCCTGAGCTCCAGGAGGAGAGCAACCCATGTCACAGAATGTCTTACTCCTTCCTAAGCAATGGATCTAACGAAGCTTAGACTGAAAGCTCCGAACCTGTGAACCAGAGTAAACTCTCTGTAACCTGCTGATATGAGGAATTTTTTCACAGTGACAAAAACACCAAAATAAGTTTAAGAATATTACCACTGTCTTCTCAAGGTGGCCGTATTATTGTTAAGAAAAATCCCACCCAGGGATCTTCTAGACCACTGAGTACACTTAAGGGTATGAGATAGCCCAAAGGGGCAAGAACAAAAATGTCACTAGTGTTCAGTCTCTACCTTCCTCTCCCTCCTTGTTGTGGTGCTCTGAAAGAGAATGGCTCCACAGGCTCATAGAGACAGGCACTATGGAGAGGTGTGACTTTGTTGGAGCAAGTGTGTCACTGTGTGTGTGCCTTTAAGGTTTCTGATGCTCAAGAGAAGCCTTGTATATCTTAGCTTCTTTCTGCTGCCTACCAGTCAAGATGTAGAACTCTCAGCTACCTCTCCAGCACCATGTCTGCCTGGATGCTGCCATGTTTCCAGCCATGACGATAATGGACTGAACCTCAGACCCTGTAAGCCAGCCCCAGTTAAATGCTGTAGTCATGGTGTCTCTTCACAGCAATAGAAACCCTAACTAGGACACTTACTTATCCTTCTTTACTGCCTAGTTAATGGTTCTACCAATCACCTGCCCAATACAAGCACCAGAAGCGTCTTCCACTTCCAGAGCAAACAGGAAAGTATCTCTCTTCTTCTTCTGCCCATCTTCTGCCTCAAACCTCCAAGGCTGTCTGTTCTCTTTGACTGGAGTTCTGCCTCCAGGTGCTCTGCTAACAACAACAGCTACTACTACTTCTATGACTACTTCCTCTTCCTCTTCTTCCTCTTCCTCTTCTTCCTCTTCCTCTTCTTCCTCTTCCTCTTCTTCCTCTTCCTCTTCTTTCTCTTCCTCCTCCTCCTCTTCCTTTCTATAAGGAACTTGGTCTTAGTATTTGTACAGAAACCACTTTACTGACTGAGCTGTCTCTTAAGACTTATATAAAGTCTTATCACTAAGATCATCCTATAATGAAATAATTTAACTCTAGTCTAAAAGACTCTGCGTCCACATCCCGAGTCACTGTCCAGTGCCTTCTCAGGACTGCAGCTCATCTGGAAAGGGTGAGCAGTGGGGAGCCTTCATGCTGCCTGAAACCCACTCTCTCCATGCCTTCTACATGTCAGAGTATCCAGAAAAACTTTTCCATATATTACAGCCACAGTTTGTTTGATTAAGCCAATTCATTTCAAGTGAGATCCATCTTCCTCTGGATTAGAGTTGCAGTGAGGGGCCTGTCTATCAAGTCCCTGAATGCGATGTTACTGTTGGTACAGGAGTAACCGCTTTGCTGATAAGGAGGCAAGCCTGGGCTGATTCTGTGTGACCTAGAGAAAGCCCCTGCCCATTCTGAATATCAGGTTCCCCACCTCTCAGGGCTGCCATGTCTGAGATGCATGGAGCTTATGTCCTTGTGTCTCAGCCAGATGTGGGCAGCAGAGGGCAGCAGAGATCAGTACATGGAGTTTGATCACTTCCCAAAAGAGAACTCAAGTCTACTAACCCTGCCGGGTGGTTCAGCACTCCAGAACCACTAGCCAAAGGAGCAAGATATCCCTATATCCCCTGATCACCACTTTGTGTGTGTGTGTGTGTGTGTGTGTGTGTGTGTGTGTGTGTGTGTGCGAGTGCTTTCCATGGAGTCTTCTCTGAGTTTTAAATCAATGTCATAGTCCCTCTGCCTACAGGGAAAGGCCTGGCAGGGAGGATGTGGCCTGTGGTTGCATACTGGTAGCAGGCTCAGGACAGGGCACAGAACTCCTTATGTTACCCCTTTCTAAGTTCACTGTCTCTCATAGGAGTGAAGTGGGCAAGTGGCTGGGGGCAAGGCTCCCTTCTGTGGGAACTTAGGTGCATGGGAGGACTGTGGGATGTATGAAGGGCACCAGGAGCTCCCAGGCAGGTCTCAGGAATTCCACTCCACAGGCAGCTGGGAAAAAAAAGAGCCTTTAACAGATCTGACTAGTAGGTGATTCCAACGGCGTCTCCACAATTCATCTGGTCTTCGTGCCCCTGGGGTCCAGGATCATGAAGCCTCTCCTGGAGTCAGGGTTTCCACATCCTGCGTTCTGGATCATATGAACAAAATATGCAGCTTCCCTGGTGCTACCTGCAGCCCCTGGAGTGTATACATTACAGTCCCCTTAGATACAAGGATGTGTCCTCGTGTGCACAATGTCACATCCCTGCGTTCTGGATCACATGAACAAAATATGCAGCTTCCCTGGTGCTACCTGCAGCCCCTGGAGTGTATACATTACAGTCCCCTTAGATACAAGGATGTGTCCTCGTGTGCACAGTGTGCGTGTGTGTGTGTGTGTGTGTGTGTGTGTATGTGTGTGTGTGTGTATGTGTGAAAGAGAAAGAGAGATGGACAGAGACAGAGGGAGGGAGGGAGAGCCCATCAGGCCTTACTGCCCAAGTTCTGTACACCCCATGCTGATTCATCTTCCTTGCTAACTGGATTTGAAATTACTTGGGAGACACAGCCCTTGTGTATGTGTGTCCGTGTGTCTGTGTGTCTGTGTGTCTGTGTGTCTCTCTGTGTGTGTGTGTCCGTGTATCTGTGTGTGTTTGTGTGTGTGTGTCTGTGTGTCCGTGTGTCTGTGTGTGTCTGTGTCTGTGATGGTAGGTCTAGGGAGGTTTAGTTAAGGTGGGAATTTTGAAAGTGGATGGCACCGTGCCTTGAACTGACATCTTAGACAAAGTCAACAAGAGAAAGCAAGCTGCTCACTGGCATTCATCTCTCTGTCTCCTGACTGTGACAATGTGACACTCTTCATCCTCTGCTACATGCTTCCCAACACAAAGGACTGTATCCCTCAAACTGTGTGTCAGAAACAAGCCTGCCCTTTCTTTCTTTAAGTTGCCTCCTCATGTGTCACAGCAGTGGGCAGCCTCCTGCCTGCCACCACTGTCACACATACATGAGGCTGTCACCTGCAGGACACCAAAGGGATCCAGGGAGAGGCACACAGACTTAAGGTTATACAGGTGCCCATGTAGACTCCAGATATACCTCCTGGTCTGCGGACCCCCACAGACAGGCAAGGCCCAGGAAACAGCACAGTTTCTACTACTCTCAGCAGCTCCGCCTAAGATCTAGTGACTGCATCGATGGCCGTGACCCCTGCAGGATCCTACAGACCCCAAGGACTCTGTTTAGTACAGTTGTGCTGTCATCCAGCACAACTCACACCTGTGACCGACCTGGATCACAGGAGGGTGGGACTGCAGCCGATTCCTGCAGGCTGACGCTCCATTCTTTCACTGAGGGCACAAAGTGTTCAGGGATTGTCAGTCCCTGGGCCTTGGCAGATATCTGGAAGGGGTGCAGGTTGGGCAGCGCTGCTCATCAGCCACTCAGTTGCTCTGATTTTGGCCTCTCTCCAGTCAGACAGCAGCAGCTAGGGCCCAGTGGCTTGGAGATGGGGCATCAGAGGGAGCTCATTCTAAAGGGGGGTGTGTTGGGAGGATAGGAAATCTGCTCAAATGGCATTTTCTGGGCACAATGCCACCCTTTAGAATCAGTAGAGGCAGGAATCTACAATTTATCCACCCTCACTCTCATGGGTAACTTTCCACTGTTGGGCTATGTGTGAGAAACACAATTTAGAAATAATCTTTTATTCTTGCAATGGACAGATATTTACAGAGCACTTCCTCCCTTGGCACCGTTTCATTTCTGCCCCTGACACTGGCTCTGAGGCAGCTTTCCCAGGCAGCTTCCCAGAATTCCTCAGGTCTCCACCCCACCTTCATTTCCTCCTTTGGAAGCATCTTTTCTAAAAATGGCTGCCACCTCCAGGTTCCACACTCCTTTCTTGGGTCCTTTCCCACAGACACTTGTGAGCATCACTGTGCTGTTAGTTGACTCCTCTCCGTGTCTCCCTCTCCCAGACAGCCCCTCTCAGACTTACCCTCACCTCTTAGGTGATGCTAAGATCACCTGTCTATCCTCAGGGCTGCTAGGATATAACATGCTCAAGACATGCTTGTGGGATGATAAGAGAGGCCACTCTCACACTCTCTTCCCACTGGGGCAGGCACCTGTTGAAGAAAGAGAGGATTTGAGAGGAAGGGGTCAGTGAGGGGAAGCTTCGAATCTGCCCACCCCACCTATGAAAATAGAAGCCCTAGGAAAGGCAGAGATAGCCCACCCAGAGCAGCATCTCTGATGAGGAAGGACCAGTGTGGATACCAGCATTCTTCCTGGAGCAGCATCTGTCTGGACAGGTAGAAGGGAGGCCCTGGTGGGTTCCTGGAATCTCTGTGGAGCATGCTTGTATGTACTTGCTCTGCTGGCACGCCATGAATTGTTTTGGGGGCTGTCTTGTTAGGAGATTAAGTTTTCGTCTAAAAAGACGGGAGAAAAAAGTCTCTAGCAAGGGCCTGAGTGGAGCTGACCTCTGAGGAGGAGATGGCGGCAGAGTCTGACTGGCACTGCGTTTGTCTAATTAATCTTCTTGTCAACAGAGTTGTTCTCTGCTGGTGCCAGCCCTGACATCATCCTGCAAGCTTGTCACACCGGTTCCTATCCAGCTACAAAGGCCTCTCCTTGCTCCCTGCTCACACCAGCCAGCCCAGCATGGCCTGCTGTATTGAATATATCTGCGTGGCAGGGTGACTAGGCTGGATCTCCAGGGAGGAGACAAGAGGGACCTTCCCAGCCTCTGACTTAAAGGGGCCCTGTAGATCATGCCTGATTGGAAAGCTGGTCAGGGAGCATGGATGTAAGGGGCACTGCATACTGGAAGGAACCTGGTCACCACATGGAGCTAGGCACTGGCCGTTAGGCTGGGTAAACTTCAGGGGCACAGAACTCAGTGGTATAAAGCACACTGCTCTAGACTTCACTGGGTTATCCCCAAAATAGCCCTGGAAATTTTAGGTGATAAAGCTGCAACATATGCCTTTAAGGATCCAAGTAGGAATGTCAAGCTGACCCAAGTTTCCCTGGTTGGGGACACTGGTCACAGTGTGAGTTTAGGGCCTTTAACTCAAGACTCAGACTTACAGAAAGAATGTAGGGCTCTTATGCTGAATGGGGCACCGAGGTGACCATGTTGCACCTCTGTAGGGACTTCTTAACATCAAATTCATCCACACAAGCTCTCCTTTGTATCATCAATGTCTCTCAGACACACAGCACACAACTTGCGTGCCTGTCTACTCATTTGCCAGGTAGAGAAGATACCTAGGCTTTCTCCTTCTCTCTTCTCTCCCCTCTCCCATCCTCTGCCTTTCTGGGAATTGATTCCAGGGCCTATTCTATTAGGTGAGCCGTCTATCACTGAGATACATCCAAGGCCCCTTTGTTCATTCATTTTGTGACAGTCACTACATTGTCTGATCCTGTATTCCTCTTGCTTTGGCCTTCCCATGACTAGGATTCCAAGCCTGTGCCACCATGCCTATTCCACCTAGCTTCTTAACCAAGGAAGTCTGCAGGGATAGAAGAACAGGGCAGGGGGGGGGTCTGTGAATTTGAACAGAGAAACATGACATCATTATTTCTGCTCACCTCTAACTGCAGTTTAGCAGTTGATTCAATTACAAATCTAGGCAGAGTGCCCTGGAGTATTAGCATTGCCTGAGATGTTTTCTTTCCTCCAACAGAAATCACAGCTACTTTCATGGCATATTACAGTTGAGGCACTTATCTCAAAATATCATCTGGACTCATCACTATTTTGAGACGACTGTAGTTAACAGGCCCAGTCTTCAGATCTCGTTAATTCACAGTCTAAAAAAGAACATATAGGATTATTTCATGATTTTAAAACATTTGAAAACTGTGCTGAGTGCCGCGTGGGTGTGCTTTGCATTCCTCCTGTCTTTAAAATGCTTTTTTTGCAAACACTCTGAGTAACTCGGGGCTTCTCCAGATTGGCAAATGGAATCGTCTAACAGCTAGCTTTTCTCTTGTTCTCTTTCCTGTCTGCAACACACACCTCCTGATCTGATTGATGCACAGTAGGTGTTTGTTCAGCACAGTTTGCTGACTGAATAAGTGAATGGAAGCTAGTGTCTGAGCCTGTCTTTGTTCTGAGTCAGGAAACCATGTGTCTTTGAAAAAGCGGCAGATTCTGGACACCCTTACAATTTAGGTGCATCGGAGAGAAGCACCATCCAGCCCTAGAGCCCAGGCCTAATCAAAGCAATATCTAATTGTCCCATTCCTTTGACTGATGCAGCCACCCAGGCCTCCAACTCCCTGAGCTTCAGAATAGGGGCGTTCTCAAGGAAATGCCTCCGTAATTCCAGGCTCACCTGGTTGGTCCTCTGGGAAGATGAGAGGGCGCGGCCCTACTGCGCTGCCCGTTGTGGCCACGAGATGGCGCTGTGCGCCAGGCTGAAGATCTTCGCAGTGCCCAGCCGCGCTGAATCTCTGGGAACCAGGCTTCAGACTTTAGGCTTTTGGTGGGATAGGGTTCATTTTCCATCTCTGTGGCTACAAGGGCCATGGCCTCAGGCCTCAGGCCTCACTGCAGCCCCTCTGTAGTTAATCAGCAGCTGGTCAGTTATCCATCAATTACCTATCGGTTACTCATCCTCTCCAGACTGGAGGTTAGAGAGCACAGTGTTCTTGATGCCCTGGGGTCAAACCACAGGATTCCCCACTTTGGCGCTTGAATTCGACATCCACACACCTCTCATTTCATTTCCTCATATTAGGGCTTAGCATAGGGACCGTGAGCCAGGTCATGACCACCAGATGGGTTCGAGTTCTAATTTAGCCCTGTCTTGTTGACATTTTTTTCCCCAAAAAAGTGTGTAAAAACACCCTGGGCAGCCCACAGGTTTGAAGGAGTCAGTGCTTCTGCGAACCAAGAACACCTTAGCTGGCATGTGCTGCATGCTCGCCAAATGCTCCAGGCTGGTCATTGTCTGTGGTATTGATTTCCACAATGCCAGTCTCACTGTCACCCAGAAAGGGCAATGTTCATCCCACTCACCCCCGTTCCTTTGTTCACAGGATTGTTATGGAATGAACGCCTACAGTACTGTGCCCAGACCAAATGAAGGTCAACCCTTGTACTGTTTATCCTGTAAAGGAATACAGACCAGAGTGGGCAGTTTAGCACCCAAGCCACCTCTTGCTGTCTCTGCCGCAGGTCTCAGAGGATTTTGGCAGTGGGAAGGTCCTATACTGAGCTGGAGTCTTCAAGTTTTAGATAAAACCTGAGCATGGAGAGTCATCCTTAGAGGGTGGTGAACATTCACCCTTGATTCCCTTAAAATGACCACTCTACCCCTGGAAAGGCAAATCCTGGATTCAAGCTGAAACCACTCAGTTGGCCATGCTCCCTGCTTGCTGAGAGCACAAGGGTAGCCCCACTCCGTCACTCCCCAGCACTTCTCCAGCCTGTCCTGCCTGCATCTTCAGTCTGGTTTCCAGTCTGGATCTCTGTCGTGTCTCTGGTGTACCTGGTTCCTAGCCTTACCTTGGCCAGGGTCCCTGGCCACTGGGATGTGAAGGCCTCAGACAGGCTTCTGTAAGCTGACCACAGGCCAGGGTGCCCACAGTTCAGAGACTCATTGTGAAAGTAGATTCTTGTGGTTCTCAATCGGGCAGAATTCCCTGGGTGTCTGTGGACAATTGCAGGCTGAGGGAATCAGTGTCACTGTTTAAGTCTTATCAGCTTAATGAACTGCTTACGACGTGTTAAATGAATGCAGTGGAATCTCAGCAGCTGGGCCCTGCTTTTATCTGTAGACTTCAAGCTGGGCTCTTAGTGTTTGAAAAAAATGCCAATTAATGCTATCAATTAGAATTTCTAATGAGGACCAAGGAGACTCTGTAGTCTTACCTGAGCTATTCCAAAAATGCACCGGAGACACATGGACAAGCACATGCAACCTCTGAGCCGTCAGAGATGATTGTTACTGTTTGAATAAGAGGGGAGGATACTCGGGGGAGGGCACTGCTCTCTGTGGCATAACTTGGTAGGTTCATTCATTCATTCATTCATTCATTTCTGCTAGGGGGAGGAACCAAGACTTGCTGTCCACATGACGTTTCCAGAGCTGATCTAGGAAGCGTGTTGTTGTTGCCCATTTGTTCCAGGTCAGAAGATAGACCGTTGAGGGACATTCACTGTGCTTCCATGAGGAACCTTTCCGAGCCACCCCTGAATGGAAGCAAGCTGGATTTGGGGAAGCTGGAAACGTTTTGGAATCGCTCCCCACCTCTCAGAGTTTGTGAATCCTCTCACCCATGTGAAGTCAGTCGTGCCCATCAGCAGCCATATTGCTTGCCTCAGAAGCTCAACAGCATTTCCCGCAGGAGCAGCATTCCAAATCAAACTTCTCAGTTTCCAGGGACCATGGAGCAAATGTTTATATCATTCGAAGTTAAACTAATGACAGGAAGGGAGAAAAGAAATCCCCAACTTTCTTCTTGCCTCGTACAGACATTGCTTTTAATCTGCTCCATGCTTTGGGGACCCTTTTATCCCATCTTAAAAGGACTGTTCACAGAGAATGCAGAGGTATCTGGCTATGCTGCTACAGAAGAGCTCTGACAAACTGGCTTGGAGGGGAAACAAAGGCAGGCTGGGAGGATTTGGGAGATTTGAATGGAGCTGCCTGCAACCTGACTTGGAACTAGAAGGATGCTCAGGATAGAAGCTTCATTTTGCAGATGGTGTGCCAGCAGCCCAATCAAGATAGCTCCTGAGAAAGCCATGAGTGGAGCCTGTTCCTCAACAGGCTGACAGGTCCTTAATGAGCAGCTAGTCGTCTCATTTAGGGGCATTCTCCTGCCTGGGCACAGTGAAGAGGACTAAATGAGAACCGGCACTTTCAGGCCAGTACCCAAGGATCTGCTTTCTAAAAGGAGAGCACCTGCACAGATTAATTATGGACCAAGGTGGCCTCGAAAGGCTGGGTCTCTTCCCTCACCCTGCTCCTGCTGCATTCTCCATTGCAAAGCACCAGGTCGGGATGAGCAGGGGCAGAAATCAAAGCAAGAGTTTCTGGAAGGCACTCTGGAGCTCCATTATTAGGGTAGGACAAGCTGGCTGCCTCGGGTCAATGAGAATTATGAACAGAGCAGGCCTGTAGTAGGCCTGCAATGTTCCTTTTACGAAATTTCTGGTAGCTTGATCCAGCCCAGAATATTTTTCAAGAGTATGTTTAAAGTATTCTATCATTGGGGGGCGGGGGGCGGGAATCATAAAGTGTCGATGCCAAAAGAAACCACAAACAGATGGGCCAATAGACCCAAATGTCTCAAGCACAGAGATGATGGAGATAAGAGGTTACTATGTGGTAAAGATCCATGCAGAAGAGGAGATTAGGCAATAAGTGATAGGAGACCAGCCATGTGGGAGAAATTAGAGATAATCCCCAGCTTTCCCCATAGATCAGAATAAATTCCACATACATTTAACATCAGGTATGCCTTTACTCCTGGAGCAAGAACTTTTCTGAGAGAAATGCTTAGAAATGGGTCTCAAAAGTAAAAGATTTGGTGGTTTGTTTCTAGAAATACTGACACTTTAAGGCATAGGTGATGGCAGGAAGACATCTGCAACATCACCCACAAGATGGCCTGGTGGCTGAAGGCGTATGCCGTGAAAGTGTGGCAATCTAACTTTGATCCCTGCCATAGACTTGAAGTTGGAAGGTGAGAAGCGACTCCACCATGTTGTCCTCTGGCCTCCACACATCACGGGATGTACCCCTCCTCCACACTCATACACTAATGATTTTTAATTTAAAAACACTGTGAGTAATCTTATTTCATGTGAAAGGTTATTACCAAACAAGAAAAGAGCTGGCACAGTAGTAATAGGGGCAAAGCCTGAGCGATAGCAGAGATAGAAACTTGGAAGGAATGTGTAAAAACCTTTAAATCTGTTAATTAAAGCTATAAATCAAAGCCAGGTGTAGTAACTCATGCTTGGAGTCCCATTTGGGAGGATGAGCCTGAGAGCCAGGGCAGCTTGGGCTACACAGCAAGACCCTGTCTCAAGGCACAAATGTATACTCATAGGAACCCATAATAAAAGTACAAATGAGCATTCGATCCACCCATCAGGTCTCTGCAAAGTAATCCATTCTCATCCACTGCTGGTGGGAGCTCACACCGCCAGCAACTTCCTCCTTCTATGACGTCATACACATATATACCATTCTTTGATAAAAGTTCCCTTCCCCCTCTCCTGGTCCATCTCTTTGGTTTTGGGTGAGCCACTGAACTTAATTAGAGTTACCTGCATGAGCACAGACGAGAGCTTATTTACCTGAACAGGACTGATGGACAGGTGAACACACCGCTGAGGACTGTGACTCCCCCTTAGCTCACCATAAAAACAACAGCAATAACACCCCATTGACTCATCTCTTCAAAACTGCTTAACAAAATTCCAATGTGTTTCAAGTGGAGGACTTGAAGTCTAAATGAAAATGTGCCTTTCTGTTAGCATGTGCTTTTGTGCTGACCTTGTTCAAACTTCTTAAGCCTGTGCACCTGCTTTCTCGTGTCCTGTTGATGGGAATCATGGAGCATCAAGGGTAGGTGGGAACCATAGGGACACTCCAGGGATCTTTATGACCTTTAAAGCATAGGTGGACCGTCAGGCTCATCACAGCTAGACCATTGGTCATCCTCTAAATTCCCGTGTGTCCCTTGACTGGTTGTCTGGATCCATCAACTATTTATGAAGATTCTAACCTATTTTGTTACCAGGACAGAGATGTACACAGAAGTCTGTGTGCATCCGTGTCTTCTTACTAATTGAATCATCAAAATTCAGTTATCCTCACCTAAGACTGAGAGTATTTTTCAGTAGGACTCACCACTGTAGACACATTCATGTTGATGTGCAGTTGAGGTGATGGCTCTTGTTTACCAATGTCATGTTTGATATCCCTATATTTTCTGGTCTCTTGGAAGATGAGTGGGACCATTTTGACTGGGTCTGACAACAAGCTGTAAGAGGAAGCAATGTAGTTAGCTTCCAGATTGAAGCATAGCCTCATGTTGGTGTGGGATATCTCTTTCCCTTTCATGGCAATCATGGAGGCTATAGTTTCAAAGAATTCAGTTCTAAGATGCAGGAGCGGGCACTAGCCTCCATCCATCAGCAAGTGACTGTGGATTAGAGCATATGCCCCATGCTATCCTGCAGCCCTGACCAACTCACAGGGAACATAGAATAAGCCTTTGTTATGCATAGGCCCTAAGGCCTCAGGGTCTATTAGTTGCTGCAGTTCGCCCTGCCTGGACTCATTGTTGAGGACTTCTGCATCAGCCACAGGCTGGAGCTGGCAGTGTTTTCACAGGGGCAGGCTGGGAGTCCCATCTTTGCAGGACATCCTTTGTGTGGCCCAGCTGTGAGACACCACTTCACTGGAGGAAGGTGTTTCCTCCTTTCTTCTGCTTTAGGGAAAATAGACTCTTAGATCTGCTTTAGAGAAAATAGACCATCAATGGCCAGTAAATGATGTATGTTTCCTTTGATCATACTAGGTACTTGATATTTGTAATGATTGTTTATTATGGGGTCTATTGGTGATTTCAGAATCATGAACATGCATGGAGTGCCTAATAAGCTAAGGCCACACTCGTTGCTGATCCTGATATGAATCCTGCACCGTTGGTGTGTGGGTGCACCCACCTGTAAGTTCAGATGGTGTGTGCGCATACCCACCTGTAAGTTCTGAGCAAGGACAGATAAAAGTAAGAGGGTTTTTGTTCTGCTGCATTTGGTGGTTATTTACTCAGTGGCTCTTCTCTGAAAACCGATATCAGACCATAACCCTTTTATAAGCAGGAAATGAAGGAAGCCAGGGAAGCTCCCCAAAGAAGGCCAGTCTTGTATTGAGCTACTAGCTACTAGAAGAGTTGCTACGAGAGCTCTGAACTCCAGCTGGCTGGTGGAGATTCCTGGTTGTGGTGTGTGACTTCAGATGAGTTAGGAAGATGGAGAGCAAGGGGGCTCATTCTCTGTCCGTCTCACTGACCCGAGGAGACAGTCTCTGCTGAGGAAACAATTCCCATGCTGGAGCAATTATGTTGAATAGAGTTTCTTTAGAGAGCTATTAGCAAAGGCAGGCCATTGCTCCCAGCAGAATCGTGGGGCTAGAGGTTCCTGTGAGCCTCTCCTCTCCGAGCTTTTGTCCACTGATGAATACACAGGTGTGCCTTATGCACGCCTCTGTTGAAAGGCGCCTTATTTAATATGTTCTCTTTCATTGATGCTGAACTCAAAGCCAGAGGCGTTATAATCTGTGCCTGAACAAAGCTTGTGTAACACACGTGCTTTTCCTGTAAGTCGCTTCAGAGTCGTGTTGCACCAGGACCCTTCAGCAGCGCAGGGCGGGGGACAAGGGTGGGGACAAGCCTTCTCAACAGTGGAGTTGCCAGTGGAAAATGCAGAAAGTATATGCCTGACTAGAGTCTGAAAGGACACCTGAGGGGGTGAATTACAGCTAAGTGAATTAATAATTACACAGAAGGATGCTCACTGAATTGCTGCTTCCAGCACAATCAAACACTATGGCAGGCACGGGAAAAGAGCGAATTGATGCATATCTACTAATACAAAACATTGTGAAATGAAAACATTGTCCACCCACAGGTCCTGCCCTTGTGCATTTAGCTACTCTAGATCAAACTTATTTGAGGGCAGGTGAGATGGCTCAGCTGGTAGAGCGTTTTCCACACAAGCGTGAGGACCTGAGTTTGTTCGTGTCCCTAGAACCCACATAAAGCTGGGGACAGTAGCACACATGTGTAATACTTGTAAGATGGGAGGGGAGACGGGAGAATCCCCGGAAGCGCTTGAGCCAGCAAGCCTGGCATACATCGCAGTGAACAATAAAAAAGAATCCTTGGCCTGGTAGGATGATTCAGTGGCTAAAGCTGCAGCTGCCAAGTGGGATGACCTGAATTTGATCCCTGGAACACATGGTGGAAGGAAGAGAACCAGCTTCCACAAGCTATCCTCTGACTTTCACATGTATACTGTGACACACACCTGCACACAAACATGCACACACACATGCATGCATGCATGCACACCCTCAGAAGCACTAAACGTAAAATAAATAAAAAGATCTTGTTTCAAGTAAAGTAGAAGAAAAGAACCAGAATGTGAGATGCCCTCTGTCCTCCACACATGCACCATGGCACATATGCACTGTAGCACACATGCACTGTGGCACATGTGCATGTGGCACACATGCTAACACTCACACATACACAGACACACATCATGTACACATAAAAATTTTGAAAAATACCCTTGCAGCTGTATTGAATATATGTACGTATCTTTTTTCCTTGTTATCCTCTAAACAATACAATGTAATACCTCTCTAGTACTTATATTGCATCAGTCACTATAAGCAATATAGAGATAATTTATAATGCATGGGAGGGTACATGCAGATTATATGCAAATTAGATGCCAGTAAATACCATGGAGGAGTAACTACAAGCTAGTACAACACACACACACACACACACACACACACACACAGTTCCACTTGCTTGTGAGTAAAAAAGAGCTTAATTAGTATCTGTGATGCAAACACACTTGGTTTATGGATAGAAGATTCCAGAAGATATTTTAATAGGGTACCATGTCTACAAATTGAAATAGCAGATGAATTCAACTGTGTCCCTTCACTCATTTGTGTTTTCAATATTTGTTTCCAGTGAGAGCCCCTTTCATAACTAAGAAAACGTTATTTTTATAATGAATATTTCTAGGATACTTACTCTATGCCAGGTGCTAGTCTAACGTGTGTGTGTGTGTGTGTGTGTGTGTGTGTGTGTGTGTGTGTGTGTAGATCCCACGACAGTCTCCTTTGTCAGTATTTAGGCACCACTCTCCTCTTTTTGGGACAGGATCTCTTCTGGCATCAAACTTTGTAAGTTCAAATCTCCATATCTCCAGTCCACCTACAGAATTATTAAAGTTCTTACAATAATAATAAAAACAGAAAGAAAAAAAGAAATCTCCAGGTCACCTAGCTTCTTTCCATAGACTCGGAATGCCCTGGAGGGCCTGTTCCCTCTGACGCATCGCATCTTGCTGCCATTCTGAGACCAGGAATGTGAGGTGGAGTCCCTGGCCCAAATCCCCTTGCTCAGAAGTGCTGAGGTCTTAGTCTCCCCAGCCAGGGCAGAATTCCTGGGATTTGGCCACAAGGCCACGGCTAACAGATTCCGGCAGGAATTTTGTCTGTCTCCTTCTCTGTTTTTAGAAGAAATAAGCCCCTGTCTAAGCTGGATTGAGCCTAACATTATCTGGTTTTCTTCATTGCCTGAGCAAAAATCGCATGGCTACTCTTTGGCAGCGTGGCTGTCTGGGGAGTGTGGTCTCTGGGAGAGCATGTACTTTGCCCAGAGCTTGGTCCATTGTCAGCAAGACCCAGGGCTGTGTGGGATGAACTTAGCAGATGTTGCCTTGAAGGCAGGAAACATGCTGCTTGTAAGTTTGCTTTGGAGTAGTGCAGTGTTCTACATGCAACCTATGTTTTCTAATAGTAAACAAACAAACTAACAAAAAACCCCAGTCAACCAACCAACCAATCAACCAAACAAAACCCAGCAATGGCCAAAGGTGTTCGTGGGAGCTGAGTTCAGGCTCCACTCCTTTCCCAATAGCATCATTCCCTGGTCTCAGTCTCTGCAGGATGAGGCTTGACAAGTCTGCATCTCTTTGGCTTTTTCCTTCTAAGCTACTGTTTGAACACTTTACTGTAGAAGGCACAGGCTGGGATGCTGGGTCAACTGGGCACGCCTGTCTTTGTGACTGGCTGCGTTATCGATCCTTCCAAGTCTGTATGTCACACTGGAAAGTTGGATCTAAAAGTTAAGATTCATTGGCTTAAAAATAACGCGTGTCGTGGGATTTCGAGGTGGCTCAGTAAGTAAGTGCTTGCCTTGCACACACAAGAACCTAAGTGTTCATTGCCTAGTTCCTATGTTTAAAAAACTAGTTGAGCATGGTGGCACATACTCTAATCTCAGCTCTAAAGAAGCAGAAGACTGGGGATCCCTGGGGCTCACAGACTAGCCGGCAGCCAAATTGGTGAGTTGCAGGTAAATGTGAGAGATTTTTTTTTCTCACAAAATAGGATGGATTATGAGGAGCCACAGCTGAGGTTGTCTTCTGGCCTCCACAGACACTCACACCTATACATAGTCATGCACCTGCAAACACACACAATCACATACACACACTCACATGCATGCATGCATGCATGCCCGTAGGTGAGGGTACAGCATTTAGATCCCCGGTTGGACATCAGAGTACAACCCTTTCTACTGTCTTTGATGGCAAAGCCCCATGCTTGGAATGTTTTGACACTCGAGCAGAGAAAGGCAGGCACCCGGACAACCACTGGACTACACTATCAATCATCTTGGCTAGGGAGGAAAGCATCTCTATAGATAGAGGAAAGGTGGTCTCCCAAAATCGCAATCGGCAGGATATCCCTTAAAGCACTAAAAGAAAATCAGCTTCCTTTGGGTTTGGGGCCATTGGAGCTCCCAAGACCACAGGGCAGAATCGGGCACAGTTTTCAGTTTTCTTCAGGGAGGATGATCTTCCATTATCGTGTACATGTGAGTGAGTTATGTGGAAACTCACCAGGGAAGCCATGATGAGCCTTTCAATCCTCTCCTCCTCCACCCCTCTCCCCGTTTCTGCCTTTCTTCGAGTGCTTAAGGTGATGCTGGGATCAGAGAGCACTATTACAACCCAACTGGGGCTCTGGGAGGCCTACAACTTAATTAGCTCTTCTCCTTGCACGACTCAGTGGCTCCACCTCACGCTCATTGGGCACAAGGGGCCTGACTGCCAAAGAATTCAGAGCAGCATCCAGTTGTACTTCTAACGCTGCACGTTAGCAGGCTGGCTCTCACATGAGGCAGCAAACAGGCCTAGCCCAGGAGAAGGACAGGTCTGAGCTGCTTGCTTCTGCTAAGGTATGCAGAGCTAGCTAGGGGGGTGACCTGTCTGGGCCAGCTGGGAGGTGAAGTACACAGGATTGCTGCTGAGCAGTGGTAGGTGCCAGAGGCTGCAGCACCTGT
This sequence comes from Mastomys natalensis, assembly GCA_021653895.1. Classification (NCBI taxonomy): domain Eukaryota; kingdom Metazoa; phylum Chordata; class Mammalia; order Rodentia; family Muridae; genus Mastomys; species Mastomys natalensis. Next base: position 936,385 of record JAJTUV010000431.1, read on the forward strand.
TGGGCTAAGCCCAGGTCAGGAGACCCAGGGCTGCAGGTGTACCTCAGGGATATGCAGCGGGAGGAGGAGGCAGCATGGGAAGCCCTTGGGGCTAGACTATCTCATCGTAGCCAGTAGCAGCAGACAGGGGGATTATCTGGAAAGATAAGGGCTCCTGTGGGTCCCTAGAAAGGACTTTGGACTTGTGCAATATCACAGACAAAAATTGCACAATCACACCTAGAGGGCTCCTCTCTAGAAAAAGAGCAAAGCCTGGAACTGACTTCCGGGACCTTGTGACTTCCTGGTAGCTTAAAGCATGGACTTATCATTGACCAGCTAGCTTAAGGTATATTACCCTACCTGAAAGTCAATTCACTCCCTTTTCACCTATAAAGGAGGAAAATGGGAGGAAGGATCCTGAAAGCAAAAGAGAGAGGCCGTTAGCTGGTCATGGACGTAACAAGACCATAACAGGAGCAAACAGAAGGGCTTCTTCCCTGCAGGAACCCCACAGGCAGCTTGGTGAGCACAGGCTGATGTGGAACTCCAGGCCCTACAGAGCGGTAAAGACATGCCCTTCTTTCTCGGAGACAAGTAATGAAAACCCCTAACTGCATGGAATTCGTGTTGAATTCAATGTCTTTACACACCACGGTATTCTGCCTCAGGGTCAATCCGCATACTTCTTCATCCATTTAATAAAAATGCAGAGCCAGGTGTGGTGCCACATGCCTGTGATTCCAACATTTGGGAGGTATAGGCAAGATGACCAAGAGTTTAAGGTCATCCTTGGCTACCTGAGAAGTCTGTGGTCAGCGAAGGAGAAAGGTGTTCCAGTATATTCCTCTCTCTCTCTCTCTCTCTCTCTCTCTCTCTCTCTCTCTCCTCACTTTCTTTCTCTCTCTCTCTCACTTTCTTCTCTCTCTCTCTCTCTCTCTCTCTCTCTCTCTCTTGTGTGTGTGTGTGTGTGTGTACATGTATGCATGAATGGGTCACAGAATGCATACTGAAGGTCAGAGGACAATTTGTGGGATCCATTTCTTTCCTTCCACCATGTAGGTCCTGGGGGGTTGAACTTAAGATGTCACACTTGGCAGTAGGTGCCCTTATCTGCCAATCCTGAGATGTATTTTAATCCAGTTGATAAAACAAGGACTGGGCTTGCCAAAAATACGTTTCCAAGGCCCACGAAGCACTTGACATACACCTGTTTCCCACAAGAGACACTTACTACCAATTGTAGGTTCAGATGGGGAACCCATCAGGGCTCACTGCCCAGCTGGTTCCCTAATGACACAGAGGAGGCAAGGAACTGGGATGGTGAGCAGGACCTCAGAGCTGCACTGTGACCCTGAAGGCCATCCTGAGAAGAGGGGAGAATGGCTTGTTAAATCTGGGAGCCACAGGTCAATCCTGCAAGGGGAGTTTGTGGTTTCTGACTAAAGTAGGAAACGGCTACAAGAGCCTCCTCGGCTGAGAAATCTCTCCCCACTTTCCAGTCACACGCGCGCGCACACACACACACACACACACACACGCATACGCACACGCACACGCACACGCACAAGGTCCAGAGAGTCTTCATGGTTGTTCCATCTGGAAGCCAGGACTATTCTCATAAAGACCCCAGCTGGCTTTGCGTTGAGGTCTGGGGCCAGCTGGGAACCCACAGGCCTTGTTACTCACAACGCAGTTCAAGGCCTGGCGACACTCACAGCCCAAAGGCTCTTACTGCAAATGTGATCACAGTGCCAGGGCCACTGAAGTGGGAGCCATGGAGGATGTCATGTCATGGGGTTGCCTGCACTGAAGGACCACTGCCAGGGCAGCACTGCTTGAGGGAGGACACTTCTACTCAAGCTCAGGCCTGGGAGAGTCCTAGGGGAGCCAAAGCAGTCCTCTCAAGGTTCTGAGCAAGCCTGCAGCTTGGGTATCCTTAACACTCCTGGCAGGAAGCCAACCAGGCAGGCTCAGCGGCTTTCCAGCACACGGCAGCATTGAATGTGCAGGTAAGAAACAGGACAGTCCAGAGTGCAGGTGAGCAGCTCATGCCATGGCAAGCTGTGTGGGTTCCTCTGAGAGAGTGGCTCACTCGGTTGAGTCACAGGCCTGTGCCTGCCCACACTTAACATTACCTGAGATTATCAGGATTTTCTTTCCACTTGGTCCAGAAAGGAGCAGTCACACAAAGAGTTTGGCAGAGCAAACTCACTGGCCTTGAATTTGGATAGAACACTATCCACAGAGACAAATGAAGAATACTGAGTGCTGCCGCCATAGCGGCTGGGCCAGCATATGCATGTGTGGAGGAGGGACAGCCCCAACCTACTGCTACAGTATATATATAGTGTCCCTAGAATGAAAACAGAGAGAAAAACTCTCCTCTCTTAGTGATGCGCAGGTCACAGTGTGAGAACTTTCCCTCATATTCATGGCCTTGAACATTTGAAAATAATAAAGAAACAAAACTTTGAATTAAAATTTATGGCAGCATCTGCCTGTCTGGGAGAACTTGGCTTAGTGGGCAAGGCTGACAACAGCCAGGCTACAAAGGCAGGAAGAAAGGAGACACCGGCAAAGCCATCCATGAGGAGAGACCTCTCCCATAGACAAGTGAGGCCCCATGGCTCTGCTGCCAGTGTACCCAGCCCTGGAAAGATACTGGGATACTTGAATGCTTCTAGGAGAGTGCTGAAAGATACTGAGACCTCTGAGACCTGGGCTACACTGCAGACTGAGCTGACTCTCTGGAGACAGGACCAGTCAAGGAAAGATGCTGTTAAAGTCTTGCTAGGTGAGCTTCATATGACCCCAGGCCTGAGAACAACCAGGTATAGCTAAAGGCTTACAGATGAAGGAGAGGGGGAAACAAGGACAATTTTTATGCTGTGTTGGAGATTAGTACAGACTACAGGCTAGTGCAGTGACTTAGCAATCACCGGCTTGTGGATTTTACTATTCTTTGGGTGCTTGGGATGGATAGGGGGTCCATCCATGGAACTTACCAGTTAGGCTGTGCTCTGACACACCTGTCTTTCCCACTGGCCTCTGAGCTTGATCAATGCTTCCTTTCTGTCAGCAGCATGCTGCCTTTCTCCAGCATCTTTGCTGACCTGCCCTCGGGTCAAGCTGTGTGTTAGGTTTCTGTTGCTGACGTAATAGAAATCACACAAGCGTCATGTATCCAAGATAGCAGTAGTTTACTGTCTGATGGCTCTGGAGGTCAGAAATGCTGACGTCAAATTGCAGCCAAGTCTGTATTGCTTCTGGATGGGAGAGAGAGCAGGGGAGCTGGCAAATGTGTGCTTTGGGAGGTATGCCTTTTTCTCCTTTTCTTCTCTAGTATTTAGAAGCTGGCTGCCTCCCTTGACTCACAGTGTCTTCCTCTAGTCACTCTGACCTCTGCATCTGTCTCACGTCTCCTTCTTTGGGGGTTCGCATCTGTCTCATGTCTCCTTCTTTGGGGGTTCTTGTGATTACATGGTGGGGGTACATCAGCATAATCTTTCCAGAAATGAGAACCTTGGTCCCATCTCCTAAGTCCCTCTTGCTATGGAAGGTCACATCCACAGATCGTGAGAATTCTGTGTGGACATCTTTGAAATGCGTTTCTCCATCTCCCACACCCTGACAAGATCCAGGTGAACCGCTGTGCAGCACTGCACCCATTTGACAGATGAGAACATGGATACCTATCTGAAGCCTGGCAAGTCCTGGACAGCAAAGGTCTCCCTGCATCTGACACCATCTCTTGCAGTCCCTCACTTCTCCCCTGCTTCCACGAAGCTCCAGATGATTGATCTGGGCCCTCCAAAAGATAATTATTTCCACATACTTATATTGAAAGTTGCTGCTCACACAGAATCATAGTCAGGCATAGTAGTGGGCCCAGAAAGGCAAGCAAGGCACATCCAGGTTTCTCTTGGTTGGTAGCCATGATGCGTGGGCTTCTCAGATGTTTCATCTCTATACAATGTGTCTTAATGCTACCGTCACTGGCTTTCTTTTGTCGCTTATCTTAGTGTTTCCCTCTCAACTTCATGAGGCCATAAAGTGCATCTGCTTCTCCTCACCAGAATGTTGCAGAGTGTCTGTAGTATTTGGAGGATTATGAAATACAAAAGGCTTCACAGGAACCCAAGGCCCACAGGTCCTCCAAGCTGGTGCATTTCTTTCTACATATCCTCGTTCACTGAGACGGAATGGCTTTGTCTTTGTCTTATGAGCATTTGGCCACATGACTTGCTTAGGCCAATGGATGGAGAATGGATCTGACAGAAGCTATGTCTGAGCACTTCTGAGCATAGTTACATGGGTAGGCTCCATTTCTTATTTTACTTTTTTACCCCTGAGGAAAACACAAGGAGATCCCTCAACATGTATTTCAGAGTGAAAGGAAAAGGGGAATGTAGCCACCTTAGAGCTGTGAATCTGAACAAGATTGGAACTCTTCTTGCAACAAGGTAAGACTGAGGAGTTTTTGTTACCGCAACATAACTTTGTAAGTTCTGACCAATACTGAAATCATCACCAGACATCTATAAAGTTGTCTTTCTCCCAAATGGAGGCAGGGGTCCAAACTGGACCCTGGCTCTGACACCTGAAAGAAGTGTGATTTAAAAAAAAAAAAAAAAAAGATTTATTATTTTATTTTAAATGTTTATTTGTGTGTCTCCGCATCGTTATGCGCACATGAATGCAGGTACCCATGGATGCAGGAGGCATTGGATCTCACTGGGGCTGGAGCTCACTATAGGCAACTGTGAGCTCTCTGATATGCGGGCAGGAGCAATACCTGCCGAGCCTTCTCTCCAGCATGCTTGTTTGTTTGTTTACTTACTTATTAAAAACATGATGAATTCTTTGAGAGAAAGCACTCCTTCTTTTTTTTTTTATTGTATCCTTTATCCATGGTTATAGTTGCATGTGTTTGTACAGGTGCATGCTTACCGTGGTATATATGTGGAGGTTAGAGGGCAACTTGCAAGAGTTGGTTCTCTCCTTCTACAGTGTGAGTCATGGGGATTGAAGTCAGGCTCTCAGACTTAGCAGCAAGCATCTTTACCTACTGGGCTGTCTCACTGGTCTCACCGAGTCTCTTAAGATGGAGTTTGCATTGGGACTTGAGGCTTGATGATTAAGCTAGGCAGGTTGGCCAGGCATCCGTATGCCTCTCCTTCCCCAGTGTGAGGATTACTAGTGCATGCCTCCTCACCTTGCTTCTTATGTGGGTGCTGGGAATCAAACTCAGGTCCTCACGCTTACATGGCAGCCACTTTACTGACTGAGCTGTATCTCCACAGCTTTAGATCAGACTTCTTCAGCAGATTAAACTTCCAGGTGTATGACTTTTGCACGTTATGCTCTGAACTTGTAACCTTTAAGAAAAGGCATGAAAATTCTGTAATAAAACTATCACAGAAATCTGTAAACAGATATTAAGAGTAGCAATATTGAGAATCATGCCCAAAGTAGAAAGGGCACAAGTGTCTACCAACTGATGAATGAGATGCTATTCAACCATTAAATTAGTGGCATATTGATGCTCTTACCCAATGAAGGAGCACTGAAGATGTGAGTGAGAATGATCAGTCAAATATGGCTCATACCGCATAGTTCTATTGTATTGAATGCCTCAAATATGTCTATCCAGAGAGATGTGGAATATCAACAGATGGCTGAGTATCGGGGAGGCTACAGAGAGTGGAGAGCAGTGGAACAAGGGCTAATGGGCAGGGGCTGCCTCTGAGGGCAATCAAAGTGTTTGAAGTGAGATAGGTATAATGTCTCAATATACTAAAAACCAGTGACGGTTGCAGCCGACTACTTTATGAGATGCACACTTTTTAATGTAGGATGGATACTGTGTGAACTCTGCCTCAATATTAAGGAAAGCCTATCTGGGGGGGGGGGGTTAGAGGATGAGGCGCCAGAGAGGAGCTGTTGGTTTGTGGAAGGACCTGGCCACCTCTTATGCTTTGCTCTTCTAATAAACATCTCTTCTCTTCTGCTGATGCCACATGCCCAAGGATGAGAAAAGTCCCCATTGCTTAGCTCCAAGTAAATGTTGAGATTTTTTCCAAAGATCATTTTATTAAAACATAGAAAGAAGAAGGGCGTAGCAGGGGAAAACTGTACATGAACAAAAAGGCAGAACTTGTCCTGGAAAGTGCATCTCACGCTCGTGGGCCCCAAGTCCTTCTGCCTAGCACGGTCTAGATTACTCAGCACTGAAGTTTTCATTTGGAAGCTCTGGACAACATTTCCTATCTTCTTTCCCTTTTGAACTGGGCAAGAGCCACAGCTGGCCAGAGCCCAGTAAGAATAGATGGCAGGGGATGAGTGGTCCTTTCAGGATAGGTGGTCTTTTCGTCCCTTGCTGGTTAGAGAAAGAGGCATGGGTGAGGGAGTGGATGGGGCTAGCATGAAGACTCATGTCTTCCTTCCATGCCACATGCCCCATGAGGAGAGGGCTGCCTCCCCACAAGGCAAATGCTCAGTGATAACACACCAGCCAAGACAGCAGGAAATCCTAATGTCCCCTGCTTCCTTCCTGAACCTCATCTTCAGCCTTCAGTTTCACCGATCACCCAAGCCACTGTTGGAGTGTCTTAGCTGAGAGGAGGGAATGGTAAGTACCCCTCCCTGGCATTGTGCAGGCAACTGTAGATCTTAAGATCAGATTGAGGAGGTGACTCACTTAGTAAAGTGCTCACCATGTCAAGCATGGGGATCTGGGGGTGTCCAGAGTCCACCTAAAGCAACTGGGTACAGTGGCACACACTTATAATCCTAGCGTGGGAGTGGTAGATACAGTAGACACAGGGGCTCACCAGACTGCCAGTCCGGCTTAATCACCGGGCTCCAGGTAAATGAGAAACCTTGCCCCGAAAAGAAAAAAAAAAGAAGGGAATAAAAGATAGAGGGTGACAGATGGGCACACATATGATTTGTCCTCTGCTTTCTACACATTCAGATGCATGTGCATACTTGTGTATGTTCACAGACTCAGAGATCTAACCACGCTGTCCTGTGCTAATTCTGTGGTTTGCGTCCTGGCCACTAGTCCACAGGAGACTTGAGCTGATGAATGGGAAGGGTTCCCACATGCTTGAGGTGACAATCACATAATCACTGATTTAGAGGGTACTTAATTTTCCTGGCCAGTTTTCACTTCCCTGTGAGGAAAGAGGTCTGGTGTTATCTTGAGAGAGTTTAGAATGGGAGAGCCTTTTCTCCCGGCTGTAGAAGCTTGTTTACCAAGCCCTCTAGTTCCTGGCTTGAAAGGCTCAGCTAAAGCCGTGAGGTATTCTCAGAACAATCCAGGGCTCAGTCAATATTTATAGCCAAGGGCTTCGGCTCAGGTGGCTTCAGGAGACTGTTTGAGCCCCCACTTAACCAGTGTACATTGATCATCTGCGGGAGACCTTTCTCCTGCTGGCCTCTCCATCTTTATTATACTGCGCAACTGGGACTACACTTGACTTTCAAAGGCTCGACTTGTGCCATTCAAAGGGAAAATTTCCACCTTCATTTTCAGCCCTATCTTGTTCTCTCGCAGTCTGAATAAATATTACTCAACAGCCAAAGTTACTTAAGCATCAATCATTTCTACTTCAGGGAGGAGGTAAAGAGAACAAAGATGTAACAGCACAAAAAGACTGAAACTTAACCTCTAGTGCTGGGTGGATTCCAAGCTTGTTGAGATTAAAGAAGCCCCAGAGAGCCGATGTTACCTCAGGTTCACCGGTGTACTCTTTCTCTCAAGGATTACACTTGACAATGAAGCAAGGTGCCCTGGAAACCCTGGGCAGGTGGATGGCTAGGCTGGTATGGGAGTGTTTACTCTCTCCCCTTGTGAGCAGTTTTCACAAAGCCTTCTCCACATTGCACACTTCCCCTGCCCCTCACAGATGGCCTCTAGGCCACTTTCCACCATGGCACCCTCCAATGCAATCTACCCCACTGCCTCCCTTGTAAGTCCTCCCTCCCCTTTCTCTATACCAGTGACTTTCAAACTGTGCCTCAGGACCCCGTCAGGTGTCGAATGACCCATTCACAGGGGTTGCCTAAGTCCATCAGAAAACACAGATATTTACATTATGACTCATAACAGTAGCAAAATTACAGCTATGAAGTAGCAACATAAAATAATTGTATGGGCTCCCCACAACATGAGGAATTGTATTAAAGGGTCACAGCATGAGGAAGGTCAAGAATCACTGCTCTCTAATACCTTGAAAAAGAGTATAAAATGCCCTGTAGAGAACATTTGTCCTCTGAAGCAACTACTTCCTCTAATCCCATGAACACTCAGTTTGGAACTCTGAGATGCTCAAGAGCTCTGCTGGGCAGCCATGTTTTTCCACCTGTGCCTCAGACTTCCACTTTCCTACTCTCCTGGGAACCTAGCTGAGCACATACATCTTGAACCCTACCTACCTCTGCTGAGTCTAAATGCTTTACACATTCCCACGTGGGTCTCCTGCCCTTCGACATCGTGGGTCTGATAGGACCAAGGGATGAACATGTATTCGGAATTGGAAAAACATACTGATGAATCACGGGGTTTGGTCTCTGTGATGCGATGCTTTTAAACACAGCTTTCTGGAAAGACAACACACAGTGTGAAAATCACTCTTTTCTACGTACAAGCACAAGGTTCCTAGATCACTCACAGAGCTATGCAGTGATCTCTACAGCTAGTCAGTGTAGTAAACATGTTTACAACCCCAAAGAAACACTGTATCACCTTCCCTTCTGGTTATGACAAGATATCTAATGAGGAACAACTCAAGGGAGGAAGGGATTATTTTGGCTCCGTTTGAGGACACCATATATTGTTTGGTGGCCAGAAGTATAGGGGGCTGGTTACATTGTATCTGTACTCAGAGAACAGAGGGGGTCGGTCTCAGCTCTCTTCTCCCTTTTATGTAGTCTGTGACCTTAGCCCATGAAATGTGCTGCCAATAGTGAGGTCTTCTCATCTCATTGAACCTACTAGAAACTATCTCACAGAGATGCCCAGAGCTTTGTCCCCTGGTGATTTTAGATCCTAGCAGTAACAATCAATATCAACCACCATATTTCCCCCCCACTTCATTCATAATACTGCTTCCCAGCTTTAAGCAACCACTAGTTCGTCTGTAGACATTTCCATATCAATTGAATCATGTAGCATTGGCCTTTTCCCTGGCTTCTTCCACATGGTGCTGTGTTTCCAGGGTTTATGTGTTGACATTTATCAGTGCATTATTTATTCTAGTGGTTGAATCACATTACACCGAATGGATGAGCCACTTTTTAATTAACCATTAGCTGATTGGACATTTGGGTTATTTCTGTTATGGAACAATTATGAACCAGGCTCCTGTGAGCATCTGTGCATGATGTTTTGTATGGATACTTGCTCTCATTTCTCTTGATTATATGCCTGTACATGGATCTGCCAGGTCCTGTGATAAGTCTACCGATGGCATTTTTAGAAACTGATAGGTTGTTTTCCGGAGGGAGGGTACCATTTCCTATTGCCCCCAGCAGTGTGTGGAGTTGAGAACCTCCCTGCATCCTTGCTTTTTTTTTTTTTTTTTAAATCACACAGTGGATGTGAAAAGCTGTTTCTCTGAAGTTTTGATTGACTTAACCTTTCTTTAATGAATGTTGACACCAAGTATCTCCTGCAGTCAGTGACCATCTGTGTGCTTTTCTCTGATCAACTACATTGTTTGAGAAAGCATTTAACCCTTCTGAGCTTCAGTGTCCTTGTGGGTTAAATGAAAGCCGTTGACAAGGTAATTCAAGTGAGTGAGGCCAAGAAGCCAGAGTTGTCACATAGCGGGCTTTAATAATGTTACCTCCCCATACCACTGAGCTGGCAACCATAGGTGGAACTGTCACTCCCAGAATTCCCTTTCCTGTATGGTCCTGCTTGAGATTTACCACAAGAGGTACCTACAGGGCTTGGCATGAGTAGCTTGACAACTATTTTGTGTGCTCACAGGTGGCAAGGTGCCCTAAGGGTTCACATATGTGGCCGTGCTCCACTATTCCACCTTGTCTGCCTAGGATGTGAGGTACACTTGGAGCTGTGACAAGCCACCTAGGTATACTCTTCAGCTTCCCCTGGACAACTTTGCACACTTCTGTGGCAAGCACAGTCTCTTCAGCATGTCACTCACACTATCAACATTGGATGGGACCCCAACTTGGGCTCCCATTGGTCCTTGTGTTTTCCAGCTTGTCTTACTCTCCCATTCACATTCACCTGCTGTTCCCCACCTCACTGCTTATCTGAACAAACTAAATTGACTTCAAGTGCAAGGGTAGAGACAGTCCGCTTGCAAAGAATTTTATACTTCCTTTTGGTACTGTGCATGATCCAATTTCTAAAGAAATATTGGACTTCACACCACCCAGATTGATTCTACATCTCAGCTTGAGCCTATGGATGCCACAAGGGACAGCTAGCTATGTTACATTTCTTCTCAAACCAACCAGAACCTGGACATTTGGTCTCCCTGAGAAACTAAACATGGTGATTGGGTTTCTTCTCACACTGATAGCCCCAGTCCCAGTCCCAGGAAGCCCTCACTTGCTCTGCTTATGTTAAGTGTTCTGTGATGTCAGTGTCAAAGACCCTCTCCCCCCAGCTATGTTTTATCTTATAGGTCTTTAGATTACACGCTCAAATGGGTCTCACTCGTGCCTAAATTACTCAGGCATTCTCCCAAGGGGAGAGACTATTTTCTGGTGATGTTGCTGGGCAGGAGGTTTAGGGGCAGCTTTGGCAAAACCCAAAGCACAATGGAACAGGAAGCTCCATCTTGTCTTCCAAGTTATATGGGCATCATAGCCAAGACTTTTACTCCCTCTCCATCCACCCCACAAGGCTCTTCGTGGCTTGCTCTCCAGGTGGGAGTCTTGGCAATAGATGTGCCCCAGGCAGGACTTTGTCCCCACTTCAGGATGGTCACACTCAATCTCACTCTCCTCCCAGGCTCAAGTTGAGAACAACTTCTCCGGTTTAAACTTCTGCTTTCTGCTCTTCTCTCCATCCCAGCCCCACCCTTGTCTCATCTGACCCTCATCTTCTGTTCCCTTGCCCTCTCTAAAGCTGCAAAGATCAACTCCTCTGCTCTGGCTACTATGGTTCCTCCCAAGCAGTTCCACCTCGAAAGCCAAAAATGCCTGGGGTGATGCTTACACACTGGACAGTGGGTGACAGTGCCAAAGAGGTAATTCATGGAACCACAGAAGGACGGACTGTTCAGTGTTCAGGGAATTTATCACAAAGGGACACAAAGCTCAAGGTTTCTGTTGATGAAACTATTTCCCAATGTACTTGGAAGGGGTAACTTTTGACATCCCTAATGAGCACTCGATTTATGGTGACTTAGGAACATAGGAACAAGGTTAGGGGAGCATTGGCTGGCTCACTGTGAGTCCTAAGACATCTCTGTTGAGATTGGTGGCCAAGATGGAGATCATAGGGAAGAGGCCTAGATTTAGTGTCTAATGTTCCTTCTCCCCCAAACAGGCCACCTCCCTACTCTGATCTTGGCTTTCCGTGTGTACTTTCTGCACATGAGTGTGCTTCTGGGCTACTACAGCTCCACTAGGGGAGTCTCAGCACATCTGAATGCAGCAGGTTCAAGTCAGATCTCTTCACCCTTTCTCTATGAGCAGCCTGTCACCATTGTGTCTGAACTATCTGTCATCATGCCATAGCTCTCCCCTGGCCCTGCCTCTGAACCCTCCTCCTCATTCTTTGGTATTCACATCCAACAGAACCTAGCCTTCACTGCCTGGCACCGGACCATGGCTTCTCATCCTCCCTATGCTACCCTCAGATCTTAAGGCCAAGCTCTGGCTCCAAGCCTTCTGTCATCTGCTACAGATCTTTAATGTGTTGCTACAAACATTAAGATTCATCTTATACCAACTCTTCCTTGAAGACCTACTGTGCTCTGGATTGAACATGTTAGATTAGTGAAAAAAAAATTCTCAGGGGCTCATGGTCACATAGGGAGGACTATGTGACATTGCGTGCTAGGGTCAGAAGTGCCATAAGAGAGAGGGAAAGAGGACCTGGAACCCTCAGTAAGGGCACCCATTCTGTTCTGAAGGCCAAGGAAGACTCTAATACTAGCAGGATTAAGTCTAGAGTCCTCAGCTACTTTGCAAGCATATCCCTCCCCATCCACAGTCCCAGCCTGGCCTGTCTACTCCTCATACTTCCCATGAGGAATCCACAGAATATCCTGGCCTCTTCCAGAGTAGGCCAATGGTAGGCATCTAACGTTTCCATTCATTCTTCTTTCCCCTCAGTTAACTCTTGCTCCTCTCCTCTAGCTGTCAAAACCCATACTGTGTCTTCAGAAGCTGTGGAAATCCCACCTCCTACCGGAAGTCTCTCCTGATTTCCAGATCCACACAGCAGCCTCTCTGTTGTTCTTGAGGGGCTCTAGTAGGCCCAAGCACAGCACACATGGCTCTGGAAAACTTTGCCTTTCCCTTTGTCCCGTTTCCTTGATAAAATCTGTTAGATTACATTCCTAAAGCTAGCCGTCATTCCCTTATTTGACCATTTCCTCCTCCTGAGACTGACCACCATGGTCTAGTTATCAAATTATTTAAGTCCAGTAATCCTTCCCTCTTTGTCTGCCCTAATTAATATGCCCAATCAAAATAAAGGATCTCATCCTAACACAGGGTCTCTCCTTTTCCTTTATAAACTGCCTATGGACCACATCTGTCTCCTTTCTCTCCAGAGGCAGTCCTTTGCCTCTCTGGGGCAAATACCTCTTCCTCCACTCATTTGGTCCTCCCCTCTTCTCCTTTGTCCTCCACCTCCTGTCTTTGTCTCTTATTCCCTACCCTTTGTCCCTCTGGGGCAAATGAATCTTTGTGCTGACAACTTGGTGTCTCATGCCTTGTGCCAATACTGATCCTTTTAGCACTCGTCATTTTCTAGATGCTGTGCTGTAGCCAACTGTGTGCGTGTTCTTTGTCCCACCAGTACCAGTAGACATTGAGTTTGTCCATCACTGAGGAAAGCCTATCACAAGGCCTCACAGGAGCGTGGTGAACTGAGGAAGAGAACCATGGGAACCTTGGGTCCCAGCCACACTGAGACACAAACAGACCAGTTGTAGCACACAGGAACTTTCTCTATGCTCTCACCTAACCTGTCTCAGCCAAGTCACCTTCATTGGACTCACTCACTGTAGGTCTGTAGCCAACATTTTCCAGCTCTGTCTCTTTCTTTCCCACAGAAAGTCTGAATGAACACTTCTACACCAGGAAGGAAGGTTTGAATTTATTCTGGGGCCAACACTCTCTGTCATTCTTCTTGACCGGGCTGTACCATTGTTCTTCCTTGCAACCCTTCTGGCAAGCCTTCACCCCCTAGCCTAGGCTATTTGGACTGGCCAGCAGCCAGATCCATATGACCTCTGCTCTGCCCCTCCCTCCTCTTGCACTTGGGCCCTCCTCCTAGGCTTTGCCCTGGAGAAAGTTGACAAGACCCTTTCCCTTTATCTCCCGTGATTACCTTGATTGGCATTTTCACTTTACACTGGGAGCCATTCTGCCTCCAGTTCTGACGTAGTTGTTGGGGGGAGGGGGAGGGGAGGACGTTGGAGCAAGGTTTGTTGATGATGGCTATATTTTATTATGTGTGATGGTCATGGATCTGACAGGCAGTTCATCAAGCTAGAGGCTGGGGACACAAGGGGAAGGAGGACACCAAATACCATGAAGTCACAGTACAAAATATTTTTCAAAGGGACATCAAAGTCTTTTTCCATGCTGTCTTGCCTTGACCCCATTTCACACTGGCAAAACACAAACCGAAATTAAAATAAAAATACCAGGCTGGCTCCATGTAGCCAGTTGGACTGTGCAGCTAATTCACAGACTCTATTAACATCACTAAATGCAAACATTCCAAGATTTATTTTCCTTGCTTAATATTTTTTTTTTTTTTTGCCTTTCCACTGGTGGGCTGTTTATTTCTAATAATCTGGTAGGAAAAAACATTTGCTCATACCAGTGGAGGTCTTATATGCCAAACTGCAAACCAGAGCACATTTTATTGTGGAATAAAACCCTTGGAAAACAGACTCCAGGGGGGCCTGCTGACGGTGAGTTTACAACGTAGTACAATTGACGCCATTATAATTAGTTCCCCCCAAAAGTCTTATTTTTCAGGGCAGAGATCTGAATCTTTCTCTTTGCACACGAATATCTCTGGACTAGAGCAACAACGTTATGGAGAGTGAGTCATGGTGCAGCTCTGGGCTTTAAAGACTAACACAGATCCTATAAATCTAACCCTCATTCTTTTACTGGGAATGACTGACTTTTATGAAAACCAAGGACTGTAAATCAGAAACCTAAATAGCTTACTTTGCGGCAGATAAATACAGATTTATGCAGTGACAAAGCCCCACATTAACCCCTTCCTGGTGCCACAGAGGACTTGAGGGTTGTGGGTACAGAGAGGGATGGGACCTTCAGCTCTGCTTTTCTTCCTGGAGCCAGATGGGGAGGAGACTGAAGGAGAGGCAGTGTTAGCAGATGATGCTCTCTGGCCCAGGCTTCCCATGGGCCTGTCTCATCCAGGCACAGTGCAGTCTCTTGGCTCTGGTTACTCCTGGGCTCTATGCTAGAAAATGTTCTGTGTGGGTGGTTGGGTGGGCGTCTCTTACAGCCTAGGCTTCCAAAATCCTTGTAAAGTCACTACTTCCTTGAGCCTAGCCCTCTTATCTCCAAATGGCATACTGTTAGAATTAAATTAGCAGTTACTTACTAGTCTGTGTTTGTGTGTATGTTTTTGTATATGTGTGTGTGTGTCTATGTGTGTCTGTATGTGTATGTGTGTATGTTTGTGTATATGTGTATCTATGTGTGTATGTGTATATACATGTGTATATATGTGTGTGTGTATATGTGTGTCTGTTTGTGTGTATGTGTGTATGTATGTGTATATATGTATGTGTATGTATGTATGAGTGTGCATGTGTGTAGTCTTGCCCCCCACCACCATTTTTCTTTTTCTCTTTTTCCTTATTTCTATTTTCCTTCACTGCATTCTCTCTTTCCTTTCCCCTCCTTCCTTCACTGGGGACAAAACCTACACCGCAAGCATGCTAGACCCCTGTTGTACCACCGAGATTCATACTCAGCATCTCTCCCTGCCCTCAGTCATTTTTATTTTGAGACAGGTCTTCCTTAGTTGTTTGATCATTGTTGTAATTCTCCTGCCTTAGTTTCCCTAGAAACTGGGATTACAGTCCCATGCCACCAGGATGTGGGGCTCTGTATTCCTTAGGAGCCCAGGAAAGACATGATACTGTGGTGCTGGGACCATTTAATGCTGTGCAGAGTTCGCTGGAATTCACAGACAGAGCCCTCATCTTTTCTTTGCAACCTCTGGCTTCACTCATCCCACTGAAAGATCCATGTTGCTGGATCTTCAAGTGCTCTGAGCCCCCACACTGCAGTGGCTGTCGGGCTCCCTTGGCTGTCCAGAGTCCCTGTGGCTGCCGTGCAGTGCACGTCTCTCTCCAGGGCACAACCCTGGCCTGACTACCCAATTGGCCTAGTGCTATTGTATTTAAACAAGGCGCACCCTGTGTTGGCCTCTCAAACTTTAAAAGAGTACTGAGACCCAGTGACCCTGGGAGGGAGGAAGGGGGCATTTATCATTTTTATGTGGCATTTCAAAGCAGGAGACTCCTTCTTGGCCGGGAGACAAAGGCCCGAGTGGGGTTAATGGAGGAACCCTATTTAATCATTAACGCTTAATACTAAAGAGTTTAAAAGGCAGCAGTGGGCTCCTTGCTCAGCCCTTTGGTTCTGGGGATGCCCTGGGGGTCAGGTGGGATCAAGTCAGGTCCTGGCACAAGATGCTTTCTGCTGTAGCTGGTATGGGAGCCCCAGGGGGGGTGAGTGGTGGTGGGTTTCACCCAAGTGACACCAAGTCTCTTACCTAGCCCTTCCCATCTGCCCTGTAGTGGTGACAGCACCCATTCATTTTCTAGGCCAGACAGGAGGACCAAAAGGACAGACAGCCCAAAACTTGGTACACATCTGGTGGTGTGATGGGAAGCCCTCTAGCAGACAAAGACCCCAGAACCAGTTCCTAGCCTGTGTCACAGCTACAGTGACAGAACATGTCACCTGACTTAGCAGGGAGGAGATCTTGGCTCTTTGGTTCCTCTGCATCAGAGCCTTTGGTCCACTTGCCTCCTATCCCAAGAATAGCAGTCCCAGCTCTCCACCTCTACCTCAGTTTACTCACTTGCAACTGGGAGAAGGTACCTGCTGACATGTTTTCCCAAGTGTCAGGACAAAGACAGCAAGCAGCACTCTCCAGGCCATTGGGCCAAGAGGAGCTGAATGCTTAGCAAGCAGACATCAAGCCCTGTGTGCACCTAGTTGTTCTCTTCTACAGGCTCAGGCCCTAGAGAGAGTTTCTGGGTGGAATCAAATAGAAGGATAATGTTTGCTGAGTTTCTGCTTATTTTTATTTGTGTACGTGTGTGTGTTATTGTAGCTTATCACCATAGCTACTGTTAATTGGACATTAAGCTAAGTTTATTGCAAACTGTGGAACCTGGGAAGCCCACATCTGATCCAAAGGCCATTTTCAATTTAGAAAACAGAATTCTTTGTCCCTGCCTACTCCGTTCCCCTTCTACAAGATGCCCTCCTAACTCTGGGGCTGGTTCTACCTAATTAATGCACTGCCAATTTCAATAGAATTGAGGGTGCCACTCCTCTTCCCCACCCCTGTCCCCTGCCAGCTGACCTTGTGTGATTTACCCATGTGACTGTGTGCAATTGGAGCTTACCCACTGTCTTTGTTGTAGAATGCACACTGTATTCCTGTTTGTAGTCACTTCCTATGCAGATACAGTATTTTTTCATCTATCTTTATCAATACCTTCCTCAAGTTATTAGAGAAAACAAAACAAATAACTTTAAAAACTATGCAATTATCCTGGTAGAACACAGCTTGGGCAACGGCCATGAAGATGATTCATGGAAATCATAAAGATGTGGTAGCTCTCACCAACTAGTTAAGGGAGACAGGGTACCTGAACCTGCACCTATCTCCAGCTTGGAGCAGCTGGTCAAGTGGCAGTATACCTAGTCTGCAGGCCAGGCCATGGTGGCATCTGTCACTCAAGAGTCAGAGGTATATTTAGAACATAAGGGCTGAGCAGGTATGTGCTCCACAAAGACAATCTAGCAGAACACACCTTCCAGGCCCCAGAATACACAGCTGACCTTTCTGCCTCCCTGTGGGAAAATTCCACAGTTGAAGATAAGATCAGGTTGTCAGGGCCTTGCAGGGGGCCTGGAACAGGGCAGAGAAACTCCAGACAGGGCTCATTCTGGAGTTTCTGCCAAACCTGTTGAGAGGAGAGCCTCCTTGTAATCCAGGGGACAGGAAGGAGGCAAAGGACGTCTGGGAGAAACTTGACCTCCTGACTCAGGCTCAAGGAGTAGCCATCTCCCTGCTTCTTCCTAGGACAGACCCAAGCAGCTATAGATAGTTTACCTTCAAGAGTGCTTCCAATGTCCAGTTGCTGAATGACTCTTAGAGATCTGACTACCCTGCATGGGATGGCCTACTCTCAGGAAAGGGGAAGAGGGCTATGTTCTCTCTTGATAGCCACACTGCCTGCCTCTTCACAGCCCTTACTTTCTTTTACAAGCCCTATTGCCTTCTTAATTCCTCACCTCTGCAGAGTGGTCCTGATGGTGCACCTGCCCTCCCAGGGTGGCAGGGAGAGAATTGGCTACAAAAAGGCGTGTCAGGAACCATCTACCTCGAAGCTCACTTGCTTGTTCTGCTCTAGTTCAGCTTTTCTTTGTACCGAAAAGAAAAACCAACAAACACAACAACAAAGAAATCTGACTGTTGTAGGGTGTCCAGCACCACCCAAGTATGAGCCTCCAGAGGCTTATTTCTGAGGGAGTCTTTGAGGTGGTCTCACAGGCCTTTCTCAGCATCCTCAGCAAAGGCCCAGATCAGGGTTTTAGCAAATGACAGTGAAGAGATAACATTCCTGCCTCTCAAGAAGAATGACCTGCAGCTCCTCAAAGGCCACCCACACTATTCTGCAACTTCTCTAACTTACAAACATAATTTGATTTCCATGTTACTTAGAACAAGTTCTTGAATAGGAAAAAGAGCATCAATCCGTTCTGCCAAATGCCTATCTAAATCCTCTTGTATATTCAACACATTAGTAACATTTTTTTGCTAAATGATTAACAAAATAAGCTGTCTTAACTTCTTGTGTCACAGAAATTGCAGAAGCAGTGGTGCTAGCAATTAATGTAATTAAAGCTGTTATACCAGCAATAATCAAGCCCACTACCCTCTTGCTTCTGCTTAAAGACCGACTCACTTCTTCTAGTACTTGCAAGCTATTTTCAGAATACTAAGGTTCTGTGATACTCAGGGCACTAAAACAAAAGCTGGTTGATAGACCTCTGTAACTGACATGCAGATTTCAACACACTAACACAATTAGAAAGTGTACAATCAATGCAACTTACATTAAATACTGTAGAAGAAACAAAAGTAATTTTAACTTGACAATTGAAAGAGCCTTAACACATGTGCCAACACCTGTTTGAAATCCAGATCCTGGCCCAACTTTATCTCTTGTTAACATAACATTATAGAGAACTGCAGCTAACTTCCAAATATGTCTCGAAAATGTTCAGAACTAGGCTTCCAAATGAAGACTGTTATTTCCAATATTAGATTGATTTCTAGACCAGTACATGATTGAATCCAAACAACTGGTCACATTTAAGAAAATGCAAGAATCATTATAACTTCTCTTTTTGATTCTCTGTTCCACAAGGTCTAAAAACTTGAAGCAAGGCAGCTTGTCCATCAGGGGTATAGGTAAGCAATGGTGGGTCGGGAACATATGTCCAATACAGCTTCCTAGTTCCCATTGTCAGGGCACTCAGCAAACTCATAGGTTAGCATTATTCTTTGTCCTGGCATCAGCATGTCTCTGGCAGCCACCATGCTCCTTCAGCATCCTGCAGAAAAAACACAAACATGCCCTTTTCCCCATATTAAATACCTAATTGGGATCATGTCTTATGCCAGTAAATGGATCCTTCCCTTTCACCTATGCATAGGTATGCCTAGTTGTAGAGTGCCATAGACACTCAGCAGAAAGTTCCTTGGCATCCCAATTTTTTAAAAAAAAATTTAAATAAAAAAAAGCATGATTTAAATACATTTGTGGTACATGGGGATATACCTCCCCTTTTTTATTTTATGAAGATATTGTTTTAAAGTTCCATGAACCTCTTCCACAGTCCCTTGTCCTCAACAAGGAATTATAAGGAATCCCAGTATTCAAATTATTGGAAGGAAGTTCAGAGTTTAAGAATAAGGAGCCATCTTGAGTGTCATGCCAAATACCATTGAATTCATATTTGTTCTAAAATGTACAGTGGTAATCATTATAATTAGGGAAAAGTTTAAAGACACTTGCAGTGTATTTTGCATAATTCTAACACCTCTCTGGATGTTTTAACTTTGCATAGTGAGCTTATGAATTTAAAGAATGCTGCTCTGCTGAGTGTTAATGCAGTAGATACTGCTGATAAAATTACCCATGGCCTGAAGTCAGTATTTCTATTTTAGTCAAGCTTCAAGAATGGCAATATATATCTTGATCATGCTAGCCCTTTTTGTACTGGGAATACTTTTATTCCTGCCCATCATGTTAAGCTTGTCTTTAACAACATCAACATGTTGGTAGCCAAAGTACATGGATTGAAACTGAAAATGGATTCCCAGACAGAGTTATTAAATTAACAGGTTGACAAGCCAAGGGCAGGTAAAATTCTGCACAGAGCCTTACCAACCTAAGACAGAAGTGCATTGCTTTTGATAATGCATATTCCATGATGGGTAAGGAAGGCATTCTTGTCAGAACGACCTAAGACAGGCTCATTCTTGTTTATGGAATAAAAATGGGGAGAGGCAGAGAGCTTTTGGAGCTGCTTGGCAAGAATCTGACATGGGCTAAGGACAAGGAAATGGGCTGCTTGGAAGGAATATGACATTGGCCAAGGACAAGGAAGTGGGTTTCAGGCAGGAATCTGACATTAGGCTAGAACAAAAAAGTGATTTCAGACAGGAATCTAAATTTTAAACTAGAACAAGGAAGTAGGCTTCAGACATGAATATGACTTTGGGCTAGGACAGGGAAGTTGGCTCAAATATTTTGGTCATCCTGATAAGCCCTTAGAAACAGTGATTACAGTAGTGTTCATGGAATTTTGTTTAATGCCTTGCTTGTTCTTTGAGTATTTGTGTTTATTGTCTTGCTTGTTCCTTAACTATTTGCATCTATTGTATTGCTAGTTCCTCAACCTAGAACTGACCTTAAAACTTGCATGTAATTAAAAAAAAAGCAAAAAGGAGGGGGGGATGGGATGGGGAGTTCTAGGGAGGGGAAATGGGGAAAGGGGACGGTGTCTAAAATGTAAATAAATAAAATATCCAATAAAAAACAAACAAAATAAAAAGCCAAGTTCTTATTAATTTCTAAACATCCTACAGGAAACACTTGGGCTACCTGCCCCCACCCTCATCTGTCTTTCTCTGTGTATGTGTGCATGTGTGTACCTCTCTCTCTCTCTCTCTCTGTCTCTCTCTTTCTGTGTGTGTATTTGTGTGTGTAAAATAAAGGCCTTAAACATTACATATACTATACAAAGTAATTCTGGTCTTGAACCCAGACTGGTCAATAGTAAACTAGACTTGATTTGCTTGGGCGTTCTTAATAATTCTTTTTTTTTGTTTTGTTTTGTTTTGTTTTTGTTTGATTTTTTGAGACAGGGTTTCTCTGTGTAGCCCTGGCTGTCCTGGAACTCACTCTGTAGACCAGGCTGGCCTTGAACTCAGAAATCCACCTGCCTCTGCCTCCCAAGTGCTTGGATTAAAGGCATGCACCACCACCGCCCGGCTACTTGGGGTGTTCTTGAAAGTTCTTAAGCTGTTTTAGTTTTTGAATAGGAAGCTCTACTTATAACATACCCTTGTGTCACACTGGAGTAGTCGGTCACCACTTAAGTTGCTGCATCACATTCTGCTCTCCTTCTTTCCTGTCTCACTCTTAGCGATGCATTCATGTGCTCATGACTTAACTTTCCCAGTAAACCTAACAATAACAATATTATTATTTATATTGAAACACTTACCTTACATGGCACAGAGAAAAAGAGTTCTTTTTCATCTGAGTTCTACTAAAGCAGAACTGGGCCTCTTCATATGAATGCGTGTGTGGTGGCTTAGTCCTGGGAATTCTTGCTGGTTCAGACACAAGGCTGCTAAGGTCTTTCTCTTCTGGATCCAAAACCTCATCACTACTCCTGCGAATACCTTGGCATCACTGTGCCTCCTAAACAAGAGGACTCACACCACGGGTTCTCCCAGCTTGAACAGTTTTCAAGATGTGTTTTAAAACCATATGGCTCAAACTTAAAATCCTGTTGGCTGCCAAGGCTGTGAGGGGTCAGGCCTACCCACTCTCACAAGTCTAATAAACTTTCAGGGATTCTTCTTGAGATGCTGACAGTTGATATCTTTCCCCAATTTTAGTGAGGAGTTATCTGGAACTCACGGAGACAAAGATTATTTTGGTGAACAGTAAGCATTTGCCATTCTAAGAACCGCTACATGCTGGGTATGGTGTTCAATATGTCATACAGTTATTTCATTTAATCTTTTTTGCTCTGTTTTACAGTGCTAGGAATGGGACCCAAAGTCTCCTGCATGCTAGGCAAGAACTCTACCACTGAGTACAGTCCCAAGCCTCACTTAATTTTGACAATAAGCCTGGTTTTGGAAATGAGGCTACAGTAGGTGAAAAAGCAGGAGATTGAAACCCTACTCCAGCTGAGGATGTAGCTCAATGATTGCTCTCTTAGCATACACAAAGCCCTGGGTTTGATCCCCAGTATTCCATAAACCAGGCTTGTGAGACTGCGCATCAAAGCATAGGGAAAAAATAGGCAAAATACCACTTTTTACAAGACTGGACAGTAATATTTCATGGATCAAGTGGTTTACATTTCAGAAGTTTGCTGTCTCAGAGTTCTGAAGGCTGGAACTTAGAGTTTACGGTGTTACCAGGCTTGTCTCTTCTGAGCCTGCCCCTTCTTACCTTGAAAGTGGCTGGATTTCACATGGATCTCCGTGTGTGATTCTGTGGTCCCTCCATGTGTCCCAGTCCCCTCTCTTTATAAAGATATTAGTTATGTGGACTGAGAACCACTTAAAGAACTGTGAACTTCATGAGCTCTTTCTCAACTTTATCTGCAAATACAGCTACCTCTGCCATCTGAGGGCACAAGAGGTTGGGGTGCAATTCAGGCCGTAACTAGCAAAGTGAATACATTCCAGACCAATGCAGAATAGGAACACAGAGGTGACCTTTAAGTGGGGAAATCGGAGATGGCTCCATAGTTCCTTTGGCTCAGGGTGGGCCCCACCACCTTGTGCTGCAGGAAGCTTTTTCTGCATAGGGTGAAGTGGTCACTGGCAGAAGTTGACACCTGTTCTGGTCTACATTCCACCACTTGACTAGAGGTCACCTCTTCTGGAAGCCACATTTTTTGTGGTCTTTAACAGGAGAGAGAGAGAGAGAGAGAGAGAGAGAGAGAGAGAGAGAGAGAGAGAGAGAAATGATATTTGCATCAGAGCCAGGCGACAGGGAGGAGTGCTCACATGCAGCCATTTCACCAGCTGACACATGTGAGCCCCTCAGCTTCCTGTGTTCTTTCATTTTTGGATTTTTTTCCCTCAGCAGTAGCTGAGCTATGGAAGCTTCTGGCATTCTCCTTGCCTCCTGGGATTATTGTTAAGGTCCAAGTGCTTACTTAGTAAATGTCAGCAGTTGGATTTAAAGATTCTAGCTAAAATTGGCTACTACAGTCTCAAGTGTGCATGCACTGAGATTTGTATGTGATCAGAAAAATGTTAAGTATTGTAGAAAGTAGACACAGGGATAGTTAGTGAAAGTCTCAGTCGGCCCTGTCATTCTCCTCTTTCTGTGAGATACCCAAGCTTGCCTTCTTTTCTGAGGGCTCTCTGACATTCACCCTTTAGTTCCTATGTTGGAATTCTATCCCTCAGTGTGTAGGATTTTTAGAGGAAGGATTTGAAGAAGATAGTCATAAGTGGGACATGTTTCATCATCAAAAAAAAGGGAAGCTTGCTCACTCTGTTTTCCTTCTGAGGACATAGCAAGACAAGAGGTGAGTCTTCATCAGCACCCAACTTTATCAGTACTCTGCTTATGACCATTCTAGCTCCCAGGAGAACTAATTATGGGTTGTTAAACCACACCATCAGGTAATTTGTTAGAGTGTCCTGGACAGACTAAGACACACACTCCTTTCTCCAAGAAGTATGTAACATGTTTCGTAAAGATAAACAAGATCCATCCCTGTCCTAGAGCAGTTCACATGGATCAGAGGAAGCAGGACAAATAGAGCAATAAGCAAATGGCAAGATCAAGTGGAGTCTTCACATTCCAGGCAGAGTCAGGCAGTGGGAAACCCTGGAGAAGGGCTTTTAGCCTTAGGACTGCGTGGCAGTGATGGATGCACAGACACACAGACGTCCAGCTTGAGAATCTGTAGAGTGGAGAGACTATTACAGGCCACAAGAGGCTAGATGAATAAAGATGGATAGGGCAAAGAACAGCATGGATGAAGTCCTGGGGTGCAGCTGCTCTGGCTGGTACACAGCAGCAAGAGGGATTAGGGAAATCAAGGAGGATGCTGAGGTCTGGGTGTCAGGAAAACGTTCATGCTTCTTGGGCAGTGAGAAGCCACAACCTGCTTTGGAGGTGTAGCTGACCAAACCCCAGTCTGTGCCAGGCCCTTCTCTATCCTCAAAGCCAACAACTTCAGTTGTCACATGTTCTCAGACTACCAATGGGAAAGATTTTAGTGACACATGAGATTCAGTTGGCCAGCCTGGACAATCTGGATCCTCCCCATCCCAGGCCTTCACTGATTCTTGTTTGCAGAATATCCCTTGTAACTTAAGGTGACATAGCCACAGCTTCCATGGTGAGGATGTAGATATCTTTGGTGGCCATTACCCTGCCTACCATGAGTATAGCCACAAGTTCTAAGTGCACACAGGACCACTGGTTGTGGAGAGACTGCTACCTCCAGGCTGGCTCTATGTCCTTTCCCTTTGGCTGGTTCTTCAGACAATTGATTTCCTGACCCTCCCTATTGACAAGGACATAACCTTCTCCAGCAGTGGCCATTTCTAGGCCAGTATCTCTTGCTCTGGCTTGGGCAGACCCATCACTTCTTGGCACTCAGAGACTTACCCTTTCTCCAGCTCTACTGATGGCTGCTACCTCCCAGACTTGGAGGACTCAGTGTCAATCCCAGACACTCATGAGTCATTCTTACAAAGGGTGGGGCTCCTTTTTGTCCTCCGAGCAGGCCTGATCAGTGCATGCTCGACCGTTCAAAGCCTTGGGAGCAAGAAATGAGGAGCTAGAGCCCACAGCTCAGCCCTGACTGCAGTGTTGGGTTGTGTTTATCCGTCTTCTGTGCACAAAGGCTCCCCTTGCCATGCCACTAGCAACAAACACACCAAGGGTGTCTGTCTGAATAGGAAAGTTTCCTGGGGCCTTTGGGTCTGCTAAAATAGCAATGTGGGAAAATCAAGAGTTCCCACAAACTCAGCACTCACAGCTATGAGGACTGTCATGGGGACAAGCCACCTTCCCAGAGACACATGCCACTTTGCACCTGTGGGGGGCCTTAAGCTCCCAGCAAACCTGCTGTCATTCCCAACTCTAGCTTTCTCAATCCTCCATGTCTGTTTGCCATCCTCTGACTCCCACCCCATGCAGTTCAATAAATCTCCTGATACTAGCTTTCCTAGTCCTAGACTGGGCAGCACAGACTCACAGACAGAGCAGGTGGGGACTTACAGACCAACCAGATGCACTGTGTTAAGTACCAAGCAGATAATGCATAGGCAAAATGAGAGGGTAGCACCCAACCCATTAGAAGGCAAAGATTCAACCAGGAGGAGCTTCCTGAAGGAAGAGATATCTGAACAGACTGGGAACTCAGCCAAGCAGAGGCAGATGAGGGTACTACAGGCAGAGGGCCTATGCTTTCTTTCCCTCTACTGACTATCAGATTCTATATGCTCCTTTCTTGTGGTGCCTGGGAACCTCCCAATCTCTCTCCATACACTCCCCAGTGGTGCTATGTTGTAGTAATTATTTAAAAAGGCCTCTGGCTCAGGCTGACTATCTAAGCTGCAGTGGCTCTGCCTAGCCCAGCTGCCATGTTTCTCGGCCGGAGGCCACATGCGTGCTGCAGCTAGAAATGGCCAACTAGAAACACCAACCCTGCCACCCACGAGATGTCAGCGTGGGAGATGGCTCAATCTCCCGTGCTATCTCTGCAAGGCTGGACATTGCCTAGGCCATCCCACCATCCATGCAGGCTCAGTAGAAAGATGAGACTCTAATGCTTAAAGATTAATCAAAAGTTTATATATTTGATAATGGTCAGTAACAAAAAACCTGTACAATCAGAAGTGTAACCCAATACCCAACCTAGATATACCAACTACCTTTGACTGCTACAGACACGTGAACATCCACCTCCATCTCCTCTCTCTCATTCTCCTCTCCTGTCTCCTAACTCCTCCTCTTCTTTTTTCTCTTCCTCTCCTAACTCCTCCTCTTCCTTTTTTCTCTTCCTCTCCTAACTCCTCCTCTTCCTTTTCCTCTTCCTCTCCTAACTCCTCCCACCTTAGCTCCTCCTACAGTGCTAAGTATAGGATTTACACTAAAATTATGTTTCAGCCTCTACCTTGAATTCAGGAATAAGCCTTCTCATTCTGTTGTCTAGCACTGATCCTTGGGAAGTCTGGGCTACGTCTATGTCTTCCTTAAACCGAGTAGGCTCTAAGCCTGAGTCCCCAGGAGATGCTGCAGCAGGTGGCACTGAGCCCTACAGCTCAGTCAGTGAGGCAGTTTTCATAGCAGATCTGGATCCCAGGCACATCTCCAGCCTGTCCCAGAACTGCCCTTCTCAGTCAGAAGACCTCAGGCAAGTCCTGTTCCCTCTCAGAGCCTCTATTTCCCAACTGTAAAGCTGGGGGAATGTTAGCATTCACCCCCCAGGGTTGGCAAGAGAACAACATGTTGCCCTTAGCCCAGTGTCTGGTTTGTGTCAAGCCACAGTGAATGTACTTCAAAGAGACCATGCAAAGACACTTACCGAGTGTCAGATGTAAAGAGCTGCATGAGGAGCCATTCTCTGAGTCAAGACAAGGACTGTCTGACCACTTGGTTTGGGGACACAGGAAGGCAGGGGATGTGAAGCAAACCAGAGGAGAGGCTGGCTGGACCTTCGGGATGACTGAGCAGTGCAAAAGGAGTTTTAAAAGAGGCCTGGAAGGAAGGAGGTAATAAGCAACTTGGTCCAGCCCTAGAGTACTCTGTAACATAGAGAGAGTCTGTCTGTGGGCTCCCCTCAGACAGAGGAACACTGATTCTCAGCCACAAAGCAGGGGGGGCGGGTAAGCAAAGGGGTGCTGGTAGAGGTCAGAGGGCACCTTCTTATCTGAATAATATCAGGAGTAAAGCTGGCCTAGGTATCTCCTCAGAATGACTTTCCAGAGCCAGCTCTCTATTGGGTTAGTGTCCATTTATGTCTAGTTTTTAAGCACTAATGTGTCCTCACCTGTGGCTCAGCTTAGGGTCCGGGAGACATAGGACAATAGTTCCAGTTTTATCATATGGTAGGGGACAAAGGCACATGCACTTTATTTTAGGTACAAGACAAACAACAAAGGACAGTGTTGGACTTCAGGGGGGACCAGGAGACCTTACTGACTCAGTGGCAATAAAGTTTGTGACTGGCATTGGGTGACTACTATGGGTATCCTCTGTGTGGGGTATCCCTGCTTTCGGGGAGTCTCTGACTTCTGATTTTTGTAACTTTGTGGTCAATGGAACCAGGTCTTCTTGACCTGATCCAGAGGAATAAAGAGTGACAAGGGATCTTCAGGAGCTGGCAGAGTGAAGCCAGGGTTCTTGGGAGTCAAGGGGGGAGTGTGTTCAGGTTGGGGGGAAGGGCACCGCTTCTATCCCATATGCTCCCCCAACTACTGTTGGTATGGACCCCATGTGGACCCCAGCCATGCCCAGAAGGATCGCAAGAATGATGATGATCTAGAGACAGGGCCCAAAAGGGAATTAGAAACACAGACAGTTGTTAGTGTTGTCTGCAGAGCCTAGGAGTCTATTCAGAGAAGAACTCACAGCCTGAGGCTGGCCCCTTTCTGGAATTTGTAATGTGACTCCCTTGTGTGAGGTACAACCATGGAGTCACACGTCACTGCTTAGACCCCCAAGCCAACTCCCAGCCTCAGTGCCTTACCACCCTTTTTAACTGAGCACTCTGAGCAACATGCCAAGGACCTGGGTCTTAAACAAGCTCCCCTTGTCCTTCTCTGGTCACTTGAGCATCCACTACAGGCTTTCTGGCACCCTCCAGGCTCTCCTGCTGGCCCTGGCTTGGGATCCTCCTTCTGCCTCCCAGTGCCTCCCACTTCCTGTCTCTCCAACTGTCCCAAGGAAAATGCAAACCTTCTGTGCTCAGCACAGGCATGCCCGTCTAAGCACTGAGACATCATCTTTGTGGGTGGTTTCAGAGCCTGGCTGCCAGAGCTGAGGCAGTCAATGGGACTGCTGACTGACTTTCTTCCGCTTGAGAGAGGAGCAGCCTGTGCCTGGGATTCTGTTCCGAAACAAGGGATGGGGAAGGGCAGAGAGCCCTT
The DNA here is from genome assembly GCA_021653895.1 of Mastomys natalensis. Lineage (NCBI taxonomy): Eukaryota > Metazoa > Chordata > Mammalia > Rodentia > Muridae > Mastomys > Mastomys natalensis. The sequence continues at coordinate 964,268 of JAJTUV010000431.1, forward strand.
GCTTCCTGCCTGTGTTTGTGTGGAGCCGTCCATGCTTTTTTTCCAGTTCACTTTGACTTCATCACCAACAGCCCAAGAGGTGGGGTTTGTCTTCCTCAGTTTACAGAGTAGCAATCCGAGGCTCTGAGAACGGATGTAACTTTCCCAACTCTACTCTTCCAACTGGCACAGTCAGGACTGAATTCTCAGTTTGACCCTAGTGTCTTTTCTCTTTGACAGGCACGTGGGCATGGTGCCCAACCCGACCCTTGGGGGGAGGGTCCTCATCAATGATCAGTGACACAGGTACTAATGTCACCAGGACACATAATCTACTACAGGGATAAAATATTTGAAACCAAGCATTCAAAATATCTGCATATTTGACCTAGAGAATTTCCTTGTTGGATGCCGCCTGCAGGGGTTAGTGTGGGCCTTGAGCTTTTCTTGCACCTCGCTTCTGGGAGAACTTGTCTTCTCTCCATGGGGTAAGTCCCACCCTCAGGTGCAGGTGGCATTGGTGTTACTTTGTGCTCATCTTTCCATGTCCCTTCATGCCACAATCATTCACCCATATGCTCAGTCGCCTAGTCTCACTACTAGGCAGACATGTTTCTGGGCCCTGCTGACATTCTTTCTCCTTCCTCTAGATCTCTGGCACCTGGCACTGACACCAAGGGACATTTCAGAGACCAAGAGTGCCAAGCATAGCCACCTGCATCAGGAATGCGTTTGCTATTCCACCTGTGGAGCTCTGTCTGCGTCATAAAATGTCTCTACTTTCCAACAATTAGTGGGAAAAAAATAGGCCTGGAATCTGAAGAGGAGTGGGGAGGGAATTATGGGAGGTCTTAGAGAGAAGAAAGGGAAGGGAGAACTGTAATTAAATTATAATCTCAAAAATTAAAAAATAATCTGTTTTGTATCTATATCGTAGCAGGCCCCTGGGTGATGCAGATGCTGGTGGCCTGGGCACTCCTTTTGGAAAGCTGTGACTACCACTGAGGCAGAACTAAAGCCTGCTTTGAAGAAAAGAGTGGAAAAGCCACTAGGAGATAGAGAGATTGGCTGAGCTACATCGGGAAGAGGAGCTGGCGATGGATGGAGCTTCACATGGAAATTGGTGGTTATATCCGTCCCAGCACCTCCAGCCTTGCAAGAGAGACCCTATAAGTCCTATTCACAAGGGAGGGAAACAGAGGCCCAAGGAAGAGAGAGCCATGGCTTCCTAGGTGTCAGTGAAGACCCAGAATATACCTAATTCAGAAACTTATACTTTGCTTGACCAGAGTCCAAGCCGGGTCTGGGTATGAGATGCTTTTCTGCAGGACTGGGCATAGAGGCAGTGTTCAGAGAGCATTGTTGGAGATAGGAAAAATGAATGAGTGAATGAATGAATGAATGAATGAGAGAACAGAACTGCTTTGAGAGCCTGGAAATGAGGACAAGAGATTCCCTCTATGACCTCATGCTCCAACTTCTCCTCCTACCTGTGTCTTATCTGAAAGGTGACCCCATTACACTTGCCCAGGTGATAAAGCCAGGCAGTGCACCTGCACCTGTTACCCAAACCTGATATCCAAATAGGAAGTTGGGCTGAGATAAGGCTGTGGAGGGCAATGCCTGGAATCATGGGGTGGGGCTGGCCATGGGCTTGATGCCACAAATGTCCCCTGAGCCTCTCCTAAAGGTTGAGCTCTGTGCCAGGCTCCTTCAGGGTGAGGCAGGAAGCCACGTGGCTCCTACCCTCCAACAGCTTATGGAAAAGAAATAACTATAAACAGGATGTGGGTCGGGCAAAGGGAGAAGTGTGGAGCAGGTGGTCATTGCTCCCTGACAGCTCCTGGGAGTTGGGACTGAGAGATGAGAAGAAATGAGACAGTAGTTAGTGATGCCAGGGGAGGGGCCTGACCCTCACATTTCAATTGCTGAGGAGTAAGAGATCCTTAAAGTTTAGCTCCCCATCCCCAGGCTCCTCCCCTACCCTCCCTCCTTCCTTCAGGGTCTTCTTTACAAGGCCAGGCTAAGCTTCTTGTTTGTTCCTTCTGACTTTACCACAGGTTGGTGTCCTGGAGCCTGTCTTTTTCACACAGGTCTCCTTCTCTTCTACCCTCCTCCTGCCCCTCACTACCTCAACTAGGTCCACAGAAGCCTCCTGGTGTCCTGGCATTTGAGTGCTGAACTTAGGAGGATTTTGTAAGCTGGTTAAACAAAGCCAGGTTAAAAATTAAGTTACAAGTGCCATGGGATAAATCATGCTGTGTTCTATTAAATCAAAGAAAATGGATATTCAAACCCTGCAACTTCCTAGCTCTTTAACATTTCATGTTATTTATGTTACCAAGAATATGTACTTACATTGTACCCTGACATGGGAACATAACATACTATGGTATTGTACATCTCTGACATTCTGTGCTTAGGCATATCACCTGAGTAGACAGATGCCTTAGTTCATTTTGTGTTATAACAAAATTCCTGAGGCTGAGTATTTTATTTCTAAAAAATAAGGTCTATTTAGCTTGCAATTAATTTTGGAATAGTGCTAGCATCTGCTCAGCTCTGGTGAGGGCATTCTGCCTCTGTCACAATGTGGAGGGCAGCATTGTGTATGGATATGCATGGAATGGAGAGATCACATGGGCAGCTAGAGAGCAAGAGGGATTCAGGTACCAGGAAGGTTTACTCTCTGTGTAACAACCTATACTCATGGGATCTAGATTGATGACATTTTTATATAATCTAGAAACAACTCAAGGGAGAATAGGTTTATTTCAACTTACAGTTTGAGAGGTACAATTGTCTACATGGTAGAAAAAGCATGGCAGGTGGTTCATCCATGACAGGAGAAGGTTTGTAGCAATGACTTTCACATGGCATCAACTAGGAAGCAAAGAGATCTTCAGCCATAACTGGATATAAATATAATCTTCAAAGTCCCATCCCTAATGACCATGTTCAGTAAGCTAGGCCTTAGTTCCCAAAACAGTGCCAGCAGCTGATGATCAAGTATTTAAACACATGAGCTTGGGGAGCAGGCATTTACCAAATAGTTAGCTTTACCAAATTAACACAACACAGAATCACTTAATTAAGTTAATTTGTATGGGAAGATTCAGCCCACTGTGGGTGACATCATTCTCTAGGCAGAGGGTTCTGAATTGTATAGGAATGGAGAAATTGAGCTGAGCACAGGTAAGCAAGCAGGATGAATACAGTCATTTCTCTCTGCTCTTGTTTTTTTTTTTTCTTTTGCTGTAGCTGTGATATGAGCAGCTGTTTAATGGTCCTGCTTGATTTTCCCACAATGGTGCCCTATAACTATAACTTGTAACTGTAATTGTTAGCTAAAATAAGCCTTTTCCTCCCCTAAGTTGTTTTTTGTCAGGGTATTTTATCACAACAACAGAAATGAAACTTGATAAATATACAAAACATAAGACAGGGGTCTTAAGAAAGCTCTCTTCTGTGGGTGGTGCCCTCAACAACTTTTCACTAGGCCTTACCTCCTAAAGGTTACATCCTTAATGCCATCATGCTGGGGAATACACTGCTACTGTGAAGAGCTTTGTAAGACACCCTCAAATAGTAACATAACTTTTGATATTGGTCTTATAGATGTATTGCACTAAGGGATCATGGTAAGTGCATGCTTCGTTTGGCTTACTGTTTCAGTAAAGTGATGAAGAGAATCTAATAAGACGTCTGACCTTTAGGTTATCATGTATCATAGTTGTATGGTGGACTGATCAGACAACTGAGAGAATCATGTTTTGGTGTTAGAAAAGGTTAAGAGACTTTCTCTAGACAAATGTGTATGTTCCCAGTTCACAGCCTCCCATTTCACTCCTGTCTGGGAAGATCAGCCAAGCAATCTTCCTAGGCTGCCCATTTGTTGAGATTAAACACATTTGTTCATACTGTGACTCCCTCTTTCTAGCAGCAAAGCAGTCAAGCATTTAATGGCTGCCTGCTTTTGTGGTACTATGCAGTCTCTCTGATGGTGAATTTTGAAAGAAACAGGAAGTACTATATCATAGAGGTATATAAAATTTAAAGTTGGGGTTATTTTGGTAATTGTGTGTTATGGTCTTTTATATTGGTTCAATCATAATAAATTTAGGATTACATTTGTGAAAGTTTTTTAACTTTTTATTGACTCTTCGTGATTTTCACATCTATACCCCAATGCCACTCATCCCCCTTGTCTCTTAAGATCCTCCCTCTGCCCTCCTTCCACCAAAGGAAATTTTAAAAAATAAACAAAACAAAGCATAGAGAACATCTCATCACGGAAGCTGTAGTGTGACAGCGTGTCCTACAGTGTATCTCTCTGTCCACACATCTTTACTTACAAATGTTCATTACAATAGGTCCTTGGTCTGGTTCAAGGCCTCTTGCTTCTGTGACACCATCAATACTGGATCCCCACTGGGACTCCTCTCAGTTATCCTGTTGTTGCCTTCTGTCATAGAGATCCTGCAGCTTAAGAACTGGCCCTTTCACATGCTCCAGCAGTTCATAGATTATGGGATGGGCCAACTCAAATCCCTTGATCTGGGCTGGGTGGTAGCTGAGTTGGTCCAGCTCTCCCACACCCTTGCCCCTGGTGGAGCTCTCAGCACTGCCCCCATTAGCTCACCCAATGCTGCAGCCTGCAGGGGCAGGGTTAGCTCTCCTGCTCTCATACCTCAGGGATGGCACACTAGCATCAAGCCACCAGAGCCAGCTCTACTGTGATGCTCAGTCTCGGTGCAGGACCCACTCTCCCAAGTGCTGCAGCTGCTGAGGGGCTAGAATGGCTCTCTTGCTCTCACACCCTTGGGGCTGGCTCACCAGTGCCTTCATCATCCAGGCCAGCTCTACAGTGTTGCCTAGGCAAGGTGCAGGCCAACTCTCCCAAATGCTACAGCTGGTGAGGGGCAGGGACAGCTCTCCAAAGAGCCACATCCAGTAAGGGGCAGGGCCAGCTCTGCACAGATCTTTGACATCTATGTGGTCCCAGGTAGTAGCCCAGACCAGGGATAGCCACATGATCTTTAGAGGTAATATGAGTCATGGACATGGACACAAACCCCTGCTGCTACATGGCCACAGACTCAGACACGGTCCTCAGGGGCAACATGGGCTAGGACCTCACCATGGCCTCAGGTGGCAGGGCAGACTACTCATATCAGGCTATTCCTCTCTGCCCTCAAATCTCCAGTTCCATGTCTCTTCATAATGCTAAACTGCTCAGTGTTTCTTTCTCTCTTATCTGTCCACTACATACTCTCACATTGTCGCATCTCCTGCAGTGGACAGGCAACGTAGTTGGTAGATATCTGGTCGTCCGCCTTCTGCTCATGCTGTGTGGTGTGGCAGCAGGTTGGCCTTTTGGTGTCCTCCTCTTACCAGGGCTGTAGCGTGAAGTGGAGGCAGGTGGGTCTCTGGGCATCTTCCCCCTTTTGGCATGGTGGGAGGCAGGTGACTGGATGTCCCCTTCTGCCTGTGGTAGGTATGGATTTCATTTTTGAGGAGAGTGCTGCCTTTGACCTTTTTTCTTTGTAGTTGTCTCTTGCAGCCTATAAGGTTTTATTATAAAGGTTAAGCATATCTGTCCCTCACTGTAGATCAGGGGTTAGGGGTTGCTAATACCTCCTGGAGCAATTTCATTCACACAGAAAATATGGGGGAACATTAGCTTGGAGTTCTGGAGTGTTGACACTGTGACCCACACACATGCCTGAGCTGAACCTGCTACCCTTTTACACACTCACTGCTGGGAAAGCACTAAGGTCCCACTCCTCACCTGCAGTGCATGCTTTAAGGCCTAGTGAATTTCTTCTAGAGGATTTTAGAGGTTTCTAGAAAAGATAAAGAGAGCTCAAGATGCTTGGATTGAAGGATACTGTCTTAGGGTTTCCATTGCTGTGAAGAGACTCCATGACCAAGGCAAGTCTTATAAAGAACAGAATTTAATTGGGACTGGTTTACAGGTTCAGAGGTTCAGTCCATTATCATGAAGGCAGGAAACACAGCAGCATCCAGGCAGGCATGGTACTGGAGTAGCTGAGAGCTCTGCATTTTGTTCTGAATGCAACCAGGAGAAGACTAATCAATTTCCAGGCGCTAAGAGGAAGATCTTATTGCCCACAGTGACACACTTCTTCCAACAAGGCCACACCTCCTAAAAGTGCCACTCTCTGGGCCAAGCATATTCAAACCACCACAGATCCCAGAGACCAGTGGTTCTCAACCTTCCTAATGCTGCAGCCCATTAGTACAGTTCTTCATATTGTGATGAGCCCCAAACACGATTATTTTCATTACTACTTCATAACTCGGATTTTGCTACTTCTATGAATCATAATGTAAATATATGTGTTTTCTAATGGTTTTGGGCAACCCTTGTGACAGGGTTGTTTGACCCAAAGGAGTCATAACCACAGGTTGAGAACCACTACCACAGACTGTTTCTACCACTTTTACTGTCCTAGGCACCATGGGCTTCTTCAATTTGGATGATAAAATGCTCATTTAGGTCTCTCTAGAAATCACCAGAATCATGACAAAGTCTTTTGTGAGTCAGCAGTTCACAGTAAACTCATTGACTTTGAGCTCAGTGACTTCAGGAGCAGGGACAAGTTTGAGATATAATAGCTATCGGGCATCTGGACCTCCAGGTATTCAGTGCAGTCCTGTCTATTCCTCACAGAAATCTGAGCATTGACTCCGGTATTCATACTGGATGCAGGCTGGGACTGTAGGGCTCAGACAGTCCTACAGTTTACTGAGATCATTCAGCAATAAGTGGAGATACCAGGTTCAAACCTGCTCACTCCCTCAGCCTTGCAGAGTTGCTGAACTGAAGGTCAAACTCTCTCAGATGTCACACCTCTCATTGCTGAATGTCTTTAGGTATCGGGCACCTTGGTTTACAGAAATCACTCCTTTAGGTGTCAGGAAACACAACCGAGAGAGAGAGAGACAGACAGAGAGAGAGAGAGAGAGAGAGAGAGAGAGAGAGAGAGAGAGAAGAAAAGAATATTTAAGAAAAAGAAGTTATTAAGAAGTTTGAATAAGATTCTGCCAGGCTGGCTCAGCAGTTAGAGCACTTGCTGTATAATCATGAGAGGAGGGAGTTTTGATCCCAGCACGCACACAAGTTGGGTGTCCTAGACACACCTATATAGCCCTAGTCCTGAGGCAGGCCTAGGCAGAGGCAGGGGCAGGAGGCAGGAGGCAGGAGGCAGGAGGCAGGAGGCAGCAGCAGGAGGCAGGAGGCAGGAGGCAGGAGGCAGGAGGCAGGAGGCAGGAGGCAGAGGCAGGAGGCAGGAGGCAGGAGGCAGAGGAGGAGGCAGGAGGCAGGAGGCAGGAGGCAGGAGGCAGGAGGCAGGAATCACCGAGCTTGTTGACTTTAGCCTAGCTGAGAAAATGCAAGCCTCAGATTCAGAGACAAGGTATGTTTTAATAAAGGAGGGTGCCCCATGCCCTCTTCTGGTCTCCATCTGCACACATAAGCACACATACACTTAAAAGTGTGCATACATTCATACAGACAAATACACACACTACAAATAAGCCTACAAAGAAACCTAAGCAAAAAATATATAGATGTGCCTGCTCTGCAGAACCTGTACCATCAGCACCATTTAAAGATGTATGCAATGATTTTGACTGGAGTTCTGAAAAGAGAGCCTGTTTCACACAATACATCCAATAGACAATATCACTTGTTAGATTATTTTCTTGCCTTAATTCGAACTACAATGAGTATGCACCTTCTAGAACCTCCATTTGCCATGTAAATTCCACTACCCATCTTGATTTTCCACAGCAGAGAAGGTAAGAAACTAGTTGTCTATGGACCACTTTGGGGACCACTGGGAGACAGAACAGTTTGAGTTCTAAGTAGCTACTTCTGTATTCACAGTATCTGGAAACCCATGGTTTTCAGCACTCATTGGGGGTGTTATTGAAATGTTTGTTTAAATAATATCACACTAACTTAAGATATAAAACAGGCTTTGCTATGAATGAATTTAGTTGGGGTTGGTTTAAGGCTTGCATTTAAAGTAGGTGTGAGTTTAAGGCTTACCTCATACCCAGGGTCCTGCCAAGCCTACCTTGAGAGCCCCAGCTCACATTCCAACCAGTGTGGAGTCTAGAAGACTGGTGGATTATGTATTCATCAAAGGTGACTGTCCACAACGTCTAGGACACACAAGTTGCCTTGGTTTAAAGGCTGATCCTATTAGAACCTGCCTCTGCCATGCAGATGCAATCATTTCACAGTGATGGCAGTTTAATGGGGCGCTCTGCTGAACCCTAAGATATTGCCGATATTGCTTTCCATGGATCAAACAAGGCAGATCAAAGTGAAAAATTTTCAGAGTCCTCTCACAGGAAGAAATTCCTCCAGGCAAAGCTTTGAGGTTTTCACAGTCCTGAAAATGAGCTCTGACTTTCTTCTGGCAACAACAACAAAAATTCCTTTTATTTGTGCCAAGCCAGAATACATTTCTTCTCTGAAACTATTTTATAGATTTTGTGTCATTTTCTACTTTCTGTTTCATCCTTGAAGTAATTACCTACATTTAAGAAAACGTCGGCCCAGCGAAAACGAGGCATGCTTAGGCAGATAGGCCCTGCGAGGCAGCCCTGGAGGATGGGGGCGGAGCAGTGTCTGTAACTCCTCTCAATTTCAGGGTCACATGGTTAAATGCAGAGCAATGGTGTACTCAAGGATTCAGAGTTAGGCAGCCAAAAGCATAATTCAAAACGAACCTCGAACCCTACCTAGGCATCTCAAAACTGTGACAAGCATTCAAATTGAAGAGCCTGTAGCAACTGTATCTTCCTTTTGCCAATAATGTTGGGTTTCTCAGCATCTCTCTCTGCACAGGTCTTCTGAATCCTTTTCCCGGCATTCATATGGCAAACACAGGATTCTCTTTTGGTGGGCAAAGCGTGGGAATGGAGACGAAGGTCTGGCTACTCCCTCTCCTTTAGAACTTTGGCTTATGATTTTCTGTGTTCTAAATTTATGTCCCTGTTGGTGTCAACTTGTGCACACGCAAGTAAATGACCCAACTTAATATATGATTGCAGCCTGAATCCAGCTACCCAGTGGGAGTGGTGTTTAGTCCTATTACAGGTTTCCAGCGGCCCAAACAGGGGAAAAAAAATCTAATCCCACTAATAAGAGAATGACCATGACCAATCTTTTTCATGGGCTAATGAGAGACTCGTGTAATTTTCTATTTGTACAGGGTTAAACCATTATAATTAAGGTCAAATAAGATAGAGAAAGTTGTTAGTGGGAATGCAACAAGAGGCTTCTGGTTTCCATGTAGTAGTACAGAAAGAGCTTAAAGGAAACCACTGTCCTAAACAGCTAAACTGGTACAAAAAGCCACAGCGTTTCATTTCTCAGATCCATCAGAAGATGAAGGACAAAGCTGTCCCCTAAGTGAGAGAAGTAGACAATAGGTGGATCCAGAGAATCAAAACTGTAGAAAATCAAAACTGTCCTGGAATGGAAATTCCCCAGCAGTTGCTGCTGTGGGAACAACGGAAAAGTATGGGAAGAGTCGAGAGTCGAGAGACAACCCAAAAATTAGTGTCCTGCAAAATTATCCAACAAAAGTGCAGGGAGGGGCTAGGGATATGTCTCAGCTGGTCGAGTATCTGCCGAGCATTCAGGGAGCTCTGGCTTCAGTCACCAATACTAGGTGTGGTGCTTGCCTGTAATACTAGCATGGGGGGGGGAAGGGGGAGGGGTGGAGGCAAGAGGATCAGTGGTTCAAGGTCATCTTTAGCTAAGAAGTTAGTTCAAGGTCATCTCCAGTTAGAGGCTTGGTCTCAAATCTATAAAAATAAATCAGAGCGTGCAGAAGAGTGACTGGAGAGATGAGTGTGCTTTAAAGTGCTCACTGCTCTTCCAGAGGTCTCAGGTTTTGTTCCTAACACCCACATGGTGGCTCATAACCTCTTGTTAACTCCTAGTTCCAGAGGATCTGATGCTTCCTTATGGCCCCCATAGATACTGCACACATGTGGCGTGCCCCACACCACACAACACACACACACACACAAGCTCACATGTATAAACCTAAATTTAAAAAAAAATTTTTTAAAGATGTGCAGGAGAAATAAAAGACTTTCTCAGACCAAAAAAGAAAAAAAAGGAGTCAAATGGCAAATGTTATTTCTCTTTGCAAGAAAAATATTAAAGAGCTTCTTTTAGAGGGAAGAAAATTCCAGAAAACCCAGAGTATACCAAGGGAAAAAGAACATTTAAAAAAAAAAAAAGATTAAGCGAAGGTCCAAGAAAACTTATTTTCTTCTTCTGATCAAAATAATAGTGTTCAAATTGACAATATCAATAATGTAGTTGATGATATTCTTTCTTATAGATGTTTACAAGTGAAACCACGGGCGGCAGTAACATAACGATGGAAAGGAATAATGATTAGGATTTTTGAAGTTTCCATGCAATGGGAGTGTGTGGTTTGACAGTGGATCGGACTGCTTATAATACATAGTTCAAATTTTTGGACAACCATTCAAAAAATAAGTCAAAAACTAAAAAAGTAAAAGGGGGAACTTGATTTATATGTTAAAAAGAGAGAAAATGAAATCATATAAAATGCTCAATTGTAACAAGGGCAGAAAAAGTATGGAATGAAAATAGGAAAAAAAGAAAGGAGGATAAACAGAAAACAGTGTCAAAAACCCTAGATGTGAATTCAGTTATACCAATGGCCATTTTAAATGTAAGTGGTCTAAATACAGCAATTAAATGATAGAGACTAGGCCTGGGAAAAGAGCTCTGAGGAATGAAAGTTTGTTTTCACTTTCACTTTCATGTGTTGCAAGAAGGAGGACCTGGTTTAGATGTCCTGAACATGGATAAAAATAGCAGATTTATAATCTCAGTATTGGAAAGAGGGCACAGACTGATCCCTGGGCATATGACTTGATGTCTAGTTTAATTGGCAAGTTCCCAATCAGTCCCTGAAACCAAGTGAATGGCTCCTCAGGAAGCAGCACCAGAGGCTGTTCTTTGGCTTTCATATGTATGTGTACCTGCACACACACAGCATTTACACATGCATGGCACACGTGCACGCACACACATCCAAACACACACACACTCAAACACCACAAGATTGTTAATATGAAAAATGGTTCAAAACTCAAAAATCTACAGAAATCCCAAAGACATTGATTAAAGAGCTAAAGGGATGGGAAAACAGAACATATGGACACAGACTAAAAGAAATTGGAGGTAGCTTATTTATTTCAGAAGGAACCAACTTCAGAACAAAGAGTAGTATTCTGGCTGAAGAGGTGAATAACAGTGATTAGGTCCAGGGATACACAGTAATTCATAATGTGAATTCCTAGCAGCAAAAAAAGTGTCAAAGTGCATGAGGTAAAATCTGACAGCACCGTGACAGAAACAGATGCATCTACTTTGTAGTTGGAGGCTATACATCCCTTGTTCCAGACAGGCCCCTCAGGAAGAAGTTAATGAAGGTGTGCCTGAGTTCACAACACCACCGGCGAGCTGAACAAGTGGACGCTATGGACTGTTTTATGCAATAACATCAGGTTACATTTCTCAGTCTCACAGGGGACATACAGTGAGATACACCACATTCTGGTCCATCAAAAGAATAGAAATCACACAGTGTCAGCACTCAGACCACAGGAGAATTGAGTTAGAATCAACAGATAGATCAACAATCCTATAACACTTTGATACTAAGTAATATCTTTCTCATAGCATATAAACCAAAGAAGAACTCTCAAAAGAAATTCTAAAGTTTTTAAGTAAGTGAAAACGAAATATAACCCATAGAGCATTAAAGTAGTGCCTATGAGAAATTTGTTATGCTGAAGGGAGTTT